>JBBPBQ010000008.1:8480244-8517724 GCA_037974755.1 Cicer yamashitae | reverse complement strand
TATTCTAATCCAATTAGGGTTTTTAACCAATCTTGTGCATCCAATATGTGATTTTGTGTCATTTTGTGTCATTGGTTGAACATTTAAGTCATTTTCGTCCTCCCTAGGCTTATTCTAATCCAATTAGGGTATATAACCAATCTTGTGCATCCAATATGTGATTTTGTGTCCTTTTGTGTCATTGGTTGAACATTTAGGTCATTTTCGTCCTCCCTAGGCTTATTCTAATCCAATTAGGGTTTTTAACCAATCTTGTGCATCCAATATGTGATTTTGTGTCATTGGTTGAACATTTAGGTCATTTTCGTCCTCCATAGGCTTATTCTAATCCACATAGGGTTTTTAACCAATCTTGTGCAACCAATATGTGATTTTGTATCATTTTGTGTCATTGGTTGAACATTTAGGTCATTTTCGTCCTCCCTATGCCTATTCTAATCCAATTAGGGTTTTTAACCAATCTTGTGCATCCAATATGTGATTTTGTGTCATTTTGTGTCATTGGTTGAACATTTAGGTCATTTTCGTCATTCCTAGGCTTATTCTAATCCAATTAGGGTTTTTAACCAATCTTGTGCATCCAATATGTGATCTTGTGTCATTTTGTGTCATTGGTTGAACATTTAGGTCATTTTCGTCCTCCCTAGGGTTATTCTAATCCAATTAGGGTTTTTAACCAATCTTGTGCATCCAATATGTGATTTTGTGTCATTGGTTGAACATTTAGGTCATTTTCGTCCTCCCTAGGCTTATTCTAATCCAATTAGGGTTTTTAACCAATCTTGTGCATCCAATATGTGATTTTGTGTCATTGGTTGAACACTTAGGTCATTTTCGTCCTCCCTAGGCTTATTCTAATCCAATTAGGGTTTTAAACCAATCTTGTGCATCCAATATGTGATTTTGTTTCATTTTGTGTCGTTGGTTGAACATATAGATCATTTTCGTCCTCCATAGGCTTATTCTAATCCAATTAGGGTTTTTAACCAATCTTGTGCATCCAATATGTGATTTTCTGTCATTTTGTGTCATTGGTTGAACATTTAGGTCATTTTCGTCCTCCCTAGGCTTATTCTAATCCAATTAGGGTTTTTAACCAATCTTGTGCATCCAATATGTGATTTTGTGTCATTGGTTGAACATTTAGGTCATTTTCGTCCTCCCTAGGCTTATTCTAATCCAATTAGGGTTTTTAACCAATATTGAGCATCCAATATGTGATTTTGTGTCATTTTGTGTCATTGGTTGAACATTTAGGTCATTTTCGTCCTCCCTAGGCTTATTCTAATCCAATTAGGGTTTTTAACCAATCTTGTGCATCCAATATGTGATTTTGTGTCATTGGTTGAACATTTAGGTCATTTTCGTCCTCCCTAGGCTTATTCTAATCCAATTAGGGTTTTTAACCAATCTTGTGCATCCAATATGTGATTTTGTGTCATTGGTTGAACATTTAGGTCATTTTCATGCTCCAAAGGCTTATTCTAATCCAATTAGGGTTTTTAACCAATCTTGTGCATCCAATATGTGATTTTGTGTCATTGGTTGAACATTTAGGTCATTTTCGTCCTCCCTAGGCTTATTCTAATCCAATTAGGGTTTTTAACCAATCTTGTGCATCCAATATGTTATTTTGTATCATTTTGTGTCATTGGTTGAACATTTAGGTCATTTTCGTCCTCCCTATGCCTATTCTAATCCAATTAGGGTTTTTAACCAATCTTGTGCATCCAATATGTGATTTTGTGTCATTTTGTGTCATTGGTTGAACATTTAAGTCATTTTCGTCCTCCCTAGGCTTATTCTAATCCAATTAGGGTATATAACCAATCTTGTGCATCCAATATGTGATTTTGTGTCCTTTTGTGTCATTGGTTGAACATTTAGGTCATTTTCGTCCTCCCTAGGCTTATTCTAATCCAATTAGGGTTTTTAACCAATCTTGTGCATCCAATATGTGATTTTGTGTCATTATGTGTCATTGGTTGAACATTTAGGTCATTTTCGCCCTCCCTGGGCTTATTCTAATCCAATTAGGGTTTTTAACCAATCTTGTGCATCCAATATGTGATTTTGTGTCATTTTGTGTCATTGGTTGAACATTTAGGTCAATTTCGTCCTCCCTAGGCTTATTCTAATCCAATTAGGGTTTTTAACCAATCTTGTGCATCCAATATGTGATTTTGTGTCATGGGTTGAACATTTAGGTCATTTTCGTCCTCCCTAGGCTTATTCTAATCCAATTAGGGTTTTTAACCAATCTTGTGCATCCAATATGTGATTTTGTGTCATTGGTTGAACATTTAGGTCATTTTCGTCCTCCATAGGCTTATTCTAATCTAATTAGGTTTTTAACCAATCTTGTGCATCCAATATGTGATTTTGTGTCATTTTGTGTCATTGGTTGAACATTTAGGTCATTTTCGCCCTCCCTAGGCTTATTCTAATCCAATTAGGGTTTTTAACCAATCTTGTGCATCCAATATGTGATTTTGTGTCATTGGTTGAACATTTAGGTCATTTTCGTGCTTCCTAGGCTTATTCTAATCCAATTAGGGTTTTTAACCAATCTTGTGCATCCAATATGTCATTTTGTGTCATTGGTTGAACATTTAGGTCATTTTCGTGCTCCCTAGGCTTATTCTAATCCAATTAGGGTTTTTAACCAATCTTGTGCATCCAATATGTGATTTTGTGTCATTGGTTGAACATTTAGGTCATTTTCGTCCTCCCTAGGCTTATTCTAATCCAATTAGGGTTTTTAACCAATCTTGTGCATCCAATATGTGATTTTGTGTCATTTTGTGTCATTGGTTGAACATTTAGATCATTTTCGTCCTCCCGGGGCTTATTCTAATCCAATTAGAGTTTTTAACCAATCTTGTGTATCCAATATGTGATTTTGTGTCATTGGTTGAACATTTAGGTCATTTTCGCCCTCCCTAGGCTTATTCTAATCCAATTAGGGTTTTTAACCAATCTTGTGCATCCAATATGTGATTTTGTGTCATTTTGTGTCATTGGATGAACATTTAGATCATTTTCCTCCTCCCGGGGCTTATTCTAATCCAATTAGAGTTTTTAACCAATCTTGTGCATCCAATATGTGATTTTGTGTCATTGGTTGAACATTTAGGTCATTTTCGTCCTCCCTAGGCTTATTCTAATCCAATTAGGGTTTTTAACCAATCTTGTGCATCCAATATGTGATTTTGTGTCATTTTGTGTCATTGGTTGAACATTTAGGTCATTTTCATCCCCCATAGGCTTATTCTAATCCATTTAGGGTTTTTAACCAATCTTGTTCATCCAATATGTGATTTTGTGTCATTGGTTGACTATTTAGGTCATTTTCGTCCTCCCTAGGCTTATTCTAATCCAATTAGGGTTTTTAACCAATCTTGTGCATCCAATATGTGATTTTGTGTCATTGGTTGAACATTTAGGTCATTTTCGTCCTCCCTAGGCTTATTCTAATCCAATTAGGGTTTTTAAGCAATCTTGTGCATCCAATATGGGATTTTGTGTCATTTTGTGTCATTGGTTGAACTTTTAGGTCATTTTCGTCCTCCCTAGGCTTATTCTAATCCAATTAGGGTTTTTAACCAATCTTGTGCATCCAATATGTGATTTTGTGTCATTTTGTGTCATTGGTTGAACATTTAGGTCATTTTCGTCCTCCCTATGCCTATTCTAATCCAATTAGGGTTTTTAACCAATCTTGTGCATCCAATATGTGATTTTGTGTCATTTTGTGTCATTGGTTGAACATTTAGGTCATTTTCGTCCTCCCTAAGCTTATTCTAATCCAATTAGGTTTTTAACCAATCTTGTGCATTCAATATGTTATTTTGGGTCATTTTGTGTCATTGGTTGAACATTTAGGTCATTTTCGTCCTCCCTAAGCTTATTCTAATCCAATTAGGTTTTTAACCAATCTTGTGCATTCAATAAGTTATTTTGTGTCATTTTGTGTCATTGGTTGAATATTTAGCTCATTTTCGTCCTCCCCAGGCTTATTCTAATCCAATTAGGGTTTTTAACCAATCTTGTACATCCAATATGTGATTTTGTGTCCTTTTGTGTCATTGGTTTAACATTTAGGTCATTTTCGTCCTCCCTAAGCTTATTCTAATCCAATTTGGTTTTTAACCAATCTTGTGCATCCAATAAGTTATTTTGTGTCATTTTGTGTCATTGGTTGAACATTTAGGTCATTTTCGTCCTCCCTAAGCTTATTCTATTCCAATTAGGTTTTTAACCAATCTTGTGCATCCAATATGTGATTTTGTGTCATTGGTTGAACATTTAGGTCATTTTCGTCCTCCCTAGGCTTATTCTTATCCAATTAGGGTTTTTAACCAATCTTGTGCATCCAATATGTGATTTTGTGTCATTGGTTGAACATTTAGGTCATTTTTGTCCTCCCTAGGCTTATTCTAATCCAATTAGGGTTTTTAACCAATCTTGTGCATCCAATATGTGATTTTGTGTCATTGGTTGAACATTTAGGTCATTTTTGTCCACCCTAGGCTTATTCTAATCCAATTAGGGTTTTTAACCAATCTTGTGCATCCAATATGTGATTTTGTGTCATTGGTTGAACATTTAGGTCATTTTCGTCCTCCCTAGGCTTATTCTAATCCAATTAGGGTTTTTAACCAATCTTGTGCATCCAATATGTGATTTTGTGTCATTGGTTGAACATTTAGGTCATTTTCGTCCTCCCTAGGCTTATTCTAATCCAATTAGGGTTTTTAACCAATATTGTGCATCCAATATGTGATTTTGTGTGATTGATTGAACATTTGTGTCATTTTCGTCCTCCCTAGGCTTATTCTAATCCAATTAGGGTTTTTAACCAATATTGTGCATCCAATATGTGATTTTGTGTGATTGGTTGAACATTTGTGTCATTTTTGTCCTCCCTAGGCTTATTCTAATTCAATTAGGGTTTTTAACCAATCTTGTGCATCCAATAAGTGATTTTGTGTCATTGGTTGAACATTTAGGTCATTTTCGTCCTCTCTAGGCTTATTCTAATCTAATTAGGGTTTATAACCAATATTGTGCATCCAATATGTGATTTTGTGTGATTGGTTGAACATTTGTGTCATTTTCGTCCTCCCTAGGCTTATTCTAATCCAATTAGGGTTTTTAACCAATATTGTGCATCCAATATGTGATTTTGTGTGATTGGTTGAACAATTGTGTCATTTTCGTCCTCCCTAGGCTTATTCTAATCCAATTAGGGTTTTTAACCAATCTTGTGCATCCAATAAGTGATTTTGTGTCATTGGTTGAACATTTAGGTCATTTTCATCCTCCCTAGGCTTATTCTAATCCAATTAGGGTTTTTAACCAATCTTGTGCATCCAATATGTGATTTTGTGTCATTGGTTGAACATTTAGGTCATTTTGGTCCTCCCTAGGCTTATTCTAATCCAATTAGGGTTTTTAAACAATCTTCTGCATCCAATATGTGATTTTGTGTCATTTTGTGTCATTGGTTGAACATTTAGGTCATTTTCGTTCTCCCTAGGCTTATTCTAATCCAATTAGGGTTTTTAACCAATCTTGTGCATCCAATATGTGATTTTGTGTCATTTTGTGTCATGGGTTGAACATTTAGGTCATTTTCGTCCTCCCTAGGCTTATTCTAATCCAATTAGGGTTTTTAACCAATCTTGTGCATCCAATATGTGATTTTGTGTCATTTTGTGTCATTGGTTGAACATTTAGGTCATTTTCGTCCTCCCTAGGCTTATTCTAATCCAATGATGGTATATAACCAATCTTGTGCATCCAATATGTGATTTTGTTTCATTGGTTGAACATTTAGGTCATTTTCGTCCTCCCTAGGCTTATTCTAATCCACTTAGGGTTTTTAACCAATCTTGTGCATCCAATATGTGATTTTGTGTCATTTTGTGTCAATGGTTGAACATTTACGTCATTTTCGTACTCCCTAGGCTTATTCTAATCCAATTAGGGTTTTTAACCAATCTTGTGCATCCAATATGTGATTTTGTGTCATTGGTTGAACATTTAGGTCATTTTCATCCTCCCTAGGGTTATTCTAATCCAATTAGGGTTTTTAACCAATCTTGTGCATCCAATATGTGATTTTGAGTCATTGGTTGAACATTTAGGTCATTTTCGTTCTCCCTAGGCTTATTCTAATCCAATTAGGGTTTTTAACCAATCTTGTACATCCAATATGTGATTTTGTGCCATTGGTTGAACATTTAGGTCATTTTCGTCCTCCGTAGGCGTATTCTAATCCACTTAGGGTTTTTAACCAATCTTGTGCATCCAATATGTGATTTTGTATCATTTTGTGTCATTGGTTGAACATTTAGGTCATTTTCGTCCTCCCTAGGCCTATTCTAATCCAATTAGGGTTTTTAACCAATCTTGTGCATCCAATATGTGATTTTGTGTCATATTGTGTCATTGGTTGAACATTTAGGTCATTTTCGTCCTCCCTAGGCTTATTCTAATCCAATTAGGGTTTTTAACCAATCTTGTGCATCCAATATGTGATTTTGTGTCATTTTGTGTCAATGGTTGAACATTTACGTCATTTTCGTCCTCCCTAGGCTTATTCTAATCCAATTAGGGTTTTTAACCAATCTTGTGCATCCAATATGTGATTTTGTGTCCTTTTGTGTCATTGGTTGAACACTTAGGTCATTTTCGTACTCCCTAGGCTTATTCTAATCCAATTAGGGTTTTTAACCAATCATGTGCATCCAATATGTGATTTTGTGTCATTGGTTGAACATTTAGGTCGTTTTCGTCCTCCCTTGGCTTATTCTAATCCAGTTAGGGTTTTTAACCAATCTTGTGCATCCAATATGTGATTTTGTGTCATTTTGTGTCAATGGTTGAACATTTACGTCATTTTCGTCCTCCCTAGGCTTATTCTAATCCAATTAGGGTTTTTAACCAATCTTGTGCATCCAATATGTGATTTTGTGTCCTTTTGTGTCATTGGTTGAACACTTAGGTCATTTTCGTCCTCCCTAGGCTTATTCTAATCCAATTAGGGTTTTTAACCAATCTTGTGCATCCAATATGTGATTTTGTGTCATTGGTTGAACATTTAGGTCATTTTCGTCCTCCATAGGCTTATTCTAATCCAATTAGGGTTTTTAACCAATCTTGTGCATCCAATATGTGATTTTGTGCCATTTTGTGTCATTGGTTGAACATTTAGGTCATTTTCGTCCTCCCTAGGCTTATTCTAATCCAATTAGGGTTTTTAACCAATCTTGTGCATCCAATATGTGAGTTTGTGTCATTGGTTGAACATTTAGCTCATTTTTGTCCTCCTAGGCTTATTCTAATCCAATTAGGGTTTTTAACCAATCTTGTCCATCCATTATGTGATTTTGTGTCATTTTGTATCATTGGTTGAACATTTAGGTAATTTTTGTCCTCCCTAGGCTTATTCTAATCCAATTAGGGTTTTTAACCAATCTTGTGCATCCAATATGTGATTTTGTGTCATTGGTTGAACATTTAGGTCATTTTCGTCCTCCCTAGGCTTATTCTAATCCAATTAGGGTTTTTAACCAATCTTGTGCATATAATAAGTCATTTTGTGTCATTGGTTGAACATTTAGGTCATTTTTGTCCTCCCTAGGCTTATTCTAATCCAATTAGGTTTTTTAACCAATCTTGTGCATCCAATATGTGATTTTGTGTCATTGGTTGAACATTTAGGTCATTTTCGTCCTCCCTAGGCTTATTCTAATCCACTTAGGGTTTTTAACCAATCTTGTGCATCCAATATGTGATTTTGTATCATTTTGTGTCATTGGTTGAACATTTAGGTCATTTTCGTCCTCCCTATGCCTATTCTAATCCAATTAAGGTTTTTAACCAATCTTGTGCATCCAATATGTGATTTTTTGTCATTTTGTGTCATTGGTTGAACATTTAGGTCATTTTCGTCCTCCCTAGGCTTATTCTAATCCAATTAGGGTTTTTAACCAATCTTGTGCATCCAATATGTAATTTTGTGTCATTGGTTGAACATTTAGGTCATTTTCGTCCTCCCTAGGCTTATTCTAATCCAATTAAGGTTTTTAACCAATCTTGTGCATCCAATATGTGATTTTGTGTCATTTTGTGTCATTGGTTGAACATTTAGGTCATTTTCGTCCTCCCTAGGCTTATTCTAATCTAATTTGGGTTTTTAACCAATCTTGTGCATCCAATATTGATTTTGTGTCATTTTGTGTCATTGGTTGAACATTTAGGTCATTATCGTCCTCCCTAGGCTTATTCTAATCCAGTTATGGTTTTTAACCAATCTTGTGCATCCAATATGTGATTTTGTGTCATTTTGTGTCATTGGTTGAACATTTAGGTCATTTTCGTCCTCCCTAGGCTTATTCTAATCCAATTAAGGTTTTTAACCAATCTTGTGCATCCAATATGTGATTTTGTGTCATTTTGTGTCATTGGTTGAACTTTTAGGTCATTTTCGTCCTCCCTAGGCTTATTCTAATCCAATTAGGGTTTTTAACCAATCTTGTGCATCCAATATGTGATTTTGTGTCATTTTGTGTCAATGGTTGAACATTTACGTCATTTTCGTCCTCCCTAGGCTTATTCTAATCCAATTAGGGTTTTTAACCAATCTTGTGCATCCAATATGTTATTTTGTGTCATTTTGTGTCATTCGTTGAACATATAGGTCATTTTCGTCCTCCCTAGGCTTATTCTAATCCAATTAGGGTTTTTAACCAATCTTGTGCATCCAATATGTGATTTTGTGTCATTTTGTGTCATTGGTTGAACATTTAGGTCATTTTCGTCCTCCCTAGGCTTATTCTAATCCAATTAGGATTTTTAACCAATCTTGTGCATCCAATATGTGACTTTGTGTTATTTTGTGTAATTGGTTGAAAATTTAGGTCATTTTCGTCGTCCCTAGGCTTATTCTAATCCAATTAGGGTTTTAAACCAATCTTGTGCATTCAATATGTGATTTTGTGTCATTGGTTGAACATTTAGGTCATTTTCGTCCTCCCTAGGCTTATTCTAATCCAATTAGGGTTTTTAACAAATCTTGTGCATCCAATATGTGATTTTTTGTCATTTTGTGTCATTGGTTGAACATTTAGGTCATTTTCGTCCTCCCTAGGCTTATTCTAATCCAATTAGGGTTTTTAACCAATCTTGTGCATCCAATATGTGATTTTGTGTCATTTTGTGTCATTGGTTGAACATTTAGGTCATTTTCGTCCTCCCTAGGCTTATTCTAATCCAATTAGGGGTTTTAACCAATCTTGTGCATCCAATATGTGATTTTTTGTCATTTTGTGTCATTGGTTGAACATTTAGGTCATTTTCGTCCTCCCTAGGCTTATTCTAATCCAATTAGGGTTTTTAACCAATCTTGTGCATCCAATATGTGTTTTTGTGTCATTTTGTGTCATTGGTTGAACATTTAGGTCATTTTCGTCCTCCCTAGGCTTATTCTAATCCAATAAGGGTTTTTAACCAATCTTGTGCATCCAATATGTGATTTTGTGTCATTTTGTGTCATTGGTTGAACATTTAGGTCATTTTCGTCCTCCCTAGGCTTATTATAGTCAATTTAGGGTTTTTAACCAATCTTGTGCATCCAATATGTGATTTTTTGTCATTTTGTGTCATTGGTTGAACATTTAGGTCATTTTCGTCCTCCCTAGGCTTATTCTAATCCAATTAGGGTTTTTAACCAATCTTGTGCATCCAATATGTGATTTTGGGTCATTTTGTGTCATTGGTTGAACATTTAGGTCAATTTCGTCCTCCCTAGGCTTATTCCAATCCAATTAGGGTTTTTAACCAATCTTGTGCATCCAATATGTGATTTTGTGTCATTGGTTGAACATTTAGGTCATTTTGGTCCTCCCTAGGCTTATTCTAATCCAATTAGGGTTTTTAAACAATCTTCTGCATCCAATATGTGATTTTGTGTCATTTTGTGTCATTGGTTGAACATTTAGGTCATTTTCGTTCTCCCTAGGCTTATTCTAATCCAATTAGGGTTTTTAACCAATCTTGTGCATCCAATATGTGATTTTGTGTCATTTTTTGTCATTGGTTGAACATTTAGGTCATTTTCGTCCTCCCTAGGCTTATTCTAATCCAATTAGAGTTTTTAACCAATCTTGTGCATCCAATATGTGATTTTGTGTCATTGGTTGAACATTTAGGTCATTTTGATCCTCCCTAGGCTTATTCTAATCCAATTAGGTTTTTTAACCAATCTTGTGGTTCCAATATGTGATTTTGTGTCATTGGATGAACATTTAGGTCATTTTTGTCCTCCCTAGGCTTATTCTAATCCAATTAGGGATTTTAACCAATCTTGTGCATCCAATATGTGATTTTTTGTCATTTTGTGTCATTGGTTGAACATTTAGGTCATTTTCGTCCTCCCTAGGCTTATTCTAATCCAATTAGGGTTTTTAACCAATCTTGTGCATCCAATATGTGATTTTGTGTCATTTTGTGTCATTGGTTGAGCATTTAGGTCATTTTCATCCTCCCTAGGCTTATTCTAATCCGATTAGGGTTTTTAATCAATCTTGTGCATCCAATATGTCATTTTGTGTCATTGGTTGAACATTTCGGTCATTTTCGTCCTCCCTAGGCTTATTCTAATCCAATTAGGGTTTTTAACCAATCTTGTGCATCCAATATGTGATTTTGTGTCATTGGTTGAACATTTAGGTCATTTTCGTCCTCCCTAGGCTTATTCTAATCCAATTAGGGTTTTTAACCAATCTTGTGCATCCAATATGTGATTTTGTGTCATGGGTTGAACATTTAGGTCATTTTCGTCCTCCCTAGGCTTATTCTAATCCAATTAGGGTTTTTAACCAATCTTGTGCATCCAATATGTGATTTTGTGTCATTGGTTGAACATTTAGGTCATTTTCGTCCTCCGTAGGCTTATTCTAATCCACTTAGGGTTTTTAACCAATCTTGTGCATCCAATATGTGATTTTGTGTCATTGGTTGAACATTTAGGTCATTTTCGTCCTCCCTAGGCCTATTCTAATCCAATTAGGGTTTTTAACCAATCTTGTGCATCCAATATGTGATTTTGTGTCCATATTGTGTCATTGGTTGAACATTTAGGTCATTTTCGTCCTCCCTAGGCTTATTCTAATCCAATTAGTGTTTTTAAGCAATCTTGTGCATCAAATATGTGATTTTGTGTCATTATGTGTCATTGGTTGAACATTTAGGTCATTTTCGCCCTCCCTAGGCTTATTCTAATCCAATTAGGGTTTTTAACCAATCTTGTGCATCCAATATGGGATTTTGTGTCATTGGTTGAACATTTAGGTCATTTTCGTCCTCCCTAGGCTTATTCTAACCACTTAGGATTTTTAACCAATCTTGTGCATCCAATATGTGATTTTGTGTCATTTTGTGTCAATGGTTGAACATTAACGTCATTTTCGTCCTCCGCAGGCTTATTCTAATCCAATTAGGGTTTTTAACCAATCTTGTGCATCCAATATGTGATTTTGTGTCATTTTGTGTCATTGGTTGAACATTTAGGTCATTTTCGTCGTCCCTAGGCTTATTCTAATCCAATTAGGGTTTTTAACCAATCTTGTGCATCCAATATGTGATTTTGTGTCATTTTATGTCATTGGTTGAACATTTAGGTCATTTTCGTCCTCCCTAGGGTTATTCTAATCCAATTAGGGTTTTTAACAAATCTTGTGCATCCAATATGTGATTTTGTGTCATTAATTGTACATTTAGGTCATTTTCGTCCTCCCTAGGCTTATTCTAATCCAATTAGGGTTTTTAACCAATCTTGTGCATCCAATATGTGATTTTGTGCCATTGGTTGAACATTTAGGTCATTTTCGTCCTCCGTAGGCTTATTCTAATCCACTTAGGGTTTTTAACCAATCTTGTGCATCCAATATGTGATTTTGTGTCATTGGTTGAACATTTAGGTCATTTTCGTCCTCCCTAGGCCTATTCTAATCCAATTAGGGTTTTTAACCAATCTTGTGCATCCAATATGTGATTTTGTGTCCATATTGTGTCATTGGTTGAACATTTAGGTCATTTTCGTCCTCCCTAGGCTTATTCTAATCCAATTAGTGTTTTTAAGCAATCTTGTGCATCCAATATGTGATTTTGTGTCATTTTGTGTCAATGGTTGAACATTAACGTCATTTTCGTCCTCCGTAGGCTTATTCTAATCCAATTAGGGTTTTTAACCAATCTTGTGCATCCAATATGTGATTTTGTGTCATTTTGTGTCATTGGTTGAACATTTAGGTCATTTTCGTCGTCCCTAGGCTTATTCTAATCCAATTAGGGTTTTTAACCAATCTTGTGCATCCAATATGTGATTTTGTGTCATTTTATGTCATTGGTTGAACATTTAGGTCATTTTCGTCCTCCCTAGGCTTATTCTAATCCAATTAGGGTTTTTAACCAAACTTGTGCATCCAATATGTGATTTTGTGTCATTTTGTGTCATTGGTTGAACATTTAGGTCATTTTCGTCGTCCCTAGGCTTATTCTAATCCGATTAGGGTTTTTAACTAATCTTGTGCATCCAATATGTGATTTTGTGTCATTGGTTGAACATTTAGGTCATTTTCGTCCTCCCTAGGCTTATTCTAATCCAATTATGGTTTTTAACCAATCTTGTGCATCCAATATGTGATTTTGTGTCATTTTGTGTCATTGGTTGAACATTTAGGTCATTTTCGTCGTCCCTAGGCTTATTCTAATCCAATTAGGGTTTTTAACCAATCTTGTGCATCCAATATGTGATTTTGTGTCATTGGTTGAACATTTAGGTCATTTTCGTCCTACCTAGGCTTATTCCAATCCAATTAGGGGTTTTAACCAATCTTGTGCATCCAATATGTGATTTTGTGTCATTGGTTGAACATTTAGGTCATTTTCGTCCTCCCTAGGCTTATTCTAATCCAATTAGGGTTTTTAACCAATCTTGTGCATCCAATATGTGATTTTGTGTCATATTGTGTCATTGGTTGAACATTTAGGTCATTTTCGTCCTCCCTAGGCTTATTCTAATCCAATTAGGGTTTTTAACCAATCTTGTGCATCCAATATGTGATTTAGTGTCATTTTGTGTCATTGGTTGAACATTTAGGTCATTTTCGTCCTCCCTAGGCTTATTCTAATCCAATTAGGGTTTTTAACCAATCTTGTGCATCCAATATCTGATTTTGTGTCATTTTGTGTCATTGGTTGAACATTTAGGTCATTTTCGTCCTCCCTAGGCTTATTCTAATCCAATTAGGGTTTTTAACCAATCTTGTGCATCTAATATGTGATTTTGTGTCATTGGTTGAACATTTAGGTCATTTTCGTCTTCCAAAGGCTTATTCTAATCCAATTAGGGTTTTTAACCAATCTTGTGCATCCAATATGTGATTTTGTGTCATTGGTTGAACATTTAGGTCATTTTCGTCCTCCCTAGGCTTATTCTAATCCAATTAGGGTTTTTAACCGATCATGTGCATCCAATATGTGATTTTGTGTCATTGGTTGAACATTTAGGTCATTTTCGCCTTCCAAACGCTTATTCTAATCCAATTAGGGTCTTTAACCAATCTTGTGCATCCAATGTGTCATTTTGTGTCATTGGTTGAACATTTAGGTCATTTTCAGCCTCCCTAGTCTTATTCTAATCCAATTAGGGTTTTTAACCAATCTAGTGCATCCAATATGTGATTTTGTGTCATTTGTTGAACATTTAGGTCATTTTCGTCCTCCCGAGGATTATTCTAATCCAATTAGGGTTTTTAACCAATCTAGTGCATCCAATATGTGATTTTGTGTCATTGGTTGAACATTTAGGTCATTTTCGTCCTCCCTAGGCTTATTCTAATCCAATTAGGGTTTTTAACCAATCATGTGCATCCAATATGTGATTTTGTGTCATTGGTTGAACATTTAGGTCATTTTCGTCTTCGAAAGGCTTATTCTAATCCAATTGGGGTTTTTAACCCATCTTGTGCATCCAATATGTCATTTTGTGTCATTGGTTGAAAATTTAGGTCATTTTCATCCTCCCTAGTCTTATTCTAATCCAATTAGGGTTTTAACCAATCATGTGCATCCAATATGTGATTTTGTGTCATTGGTTGAACATTTAGGTCATTTTCGTCCTCCCTTGGCTTATTCTAATCCAATTAGGGTTTTTAACAAATCTTGTGCATCCAATAAGTGATTTTGTGTCATTGGTTGAACATTTAGGTCATTTTCGTCCTCCCTAGGCTTATTCTAATCCAATTAGGGTTTTTAACCAATCTTGTGCATCCAATATGTCATTTTGTGTCATTGGTTGAACATTTAGGTCATTTTCGTCATCCCTAGGCTTATTCTAATCCAATTAGGGTTTTTAACCAATCTTGTGCATCCAATATGTGATTTTGTGTCATTGGTTGAACATTTAGGTCATTTTCGTCCTCCCTAGGCTTATTCTAATCCAATTAGGGTTTTTAACCAATCTTGTGCAACCAATATGTGGTTTTGTGTCATTGGTTGAACATTTAGGTCATTTTCGTCCTCCCTAGGCTTATTCTAATCCAATTAGGGTTTTTAACCAATCTTGTGCATCCAATATGTGATTTTGTGTCATTGGTTGAACATTTAGGTCATTTTCGTCCTCCCTAGGCTTATTCTAATCCAATTAGGGTTTTTAACCAATCTTGTGCATTCAATATGTGATTTTGTGTCATTTTGTGTTATTGGTTGAACATTTAGGTCATTTTCGTCCTCCCTAGGCTTATTCTAATCCAATTAGGGTTTTTAACCAATCTTGTGCATCCAATATGTGATTTTATGTCATTTTGTGTCATTGGTTGAACATTTAGGTCATTTTCGTCTTCCCTAGGCTTATTCTAATCCAATTAGGGTTTTTAACCAATCTTGTGCATCCAATATGTGATTTTGTGTCATTTTGTGTCATTGGTTGAACATTTAGGTCAATTTCGTCCTCCCTAGGCTTATTCTAATCCAATTAGGGTTTTTAACCAATCTTGTGCATCCAATATGTGATCTTGTGTCATTTTGTGTCATTGGTTAAACATTTAGGTCAATTTCGTCCTCCCTAGGCTTATTCTAATCCAATTAGGGTTTTTAACCAATCTTGTGCATCCAATATGTGATTTTGTGTCATTTTGTGTCATTGGTTGAACATTTAGGTCAATTTCGTCCTCCCTAGGCTTATTCTAATCCAATTAGGGTTTTTAACCAATCTTGTGCATCCAATATGTGATTTTGTGTCATTTTGTATCATTGGTTGAACATATAGGTGATTTTCGTCATCCCCAGGCTTATTCTAATCCAATTAGCGTTTTTAACCAATCTTGTGCATCCAATATGTGATTTTGTGTCCTTTTGTGTCATTGGTTGAACATTTAGGTGATTTTCGTCCTCCCTAGGCTTATTCTAATCCAATTAGGGTTTTTAACCAATCTTGTGCATCCAATATGTGATTTTGTGTCATTGGTTGAACATTTAGGTCATTTTCGTCCTCCGTAGGCTTATTCTAATCCACTTAGGGTTTTTAACCAATCTTGTGCATCCAATATGTGATTTTGTGTCATTGGTTGAACATTTAGGTCATTTTCGTCCTCCCTAGGCCTATTCTAATCCAATTAGGGTTTTTAACCAATCTTGTGCATCCAATATGTGATTTTGTGTCATTGGTTGAACATTTAGGTCATTTTCGTCCTCCCTAGGCTTAATCTAATCCAATTAGGGTTTTTAACCAATCTTGTGCATCCAATATGTGATTTTGTGTCATTTGTTGAACATTTAGGTCATTTTCGTCCTCCCTAGGCCTATTCTAATCCAATTAGCGTTTTTAACCAATCTTGTGCATCCAATATGTGATTTTGTGTCATTGGTTGCACATTTTGGTAATTTTCGTCCTCCCTAGGCTTATTCTAATCTAATTAGGGTTTTTAACCAATCTTGTGCATCCAATATGTGATTTTGTGTCATTTTGTGTCATTGGTTGAACATTTAGGTCATTTTCGTCCTCCCTAGGCTTATTTTAATCCAATTAGGGTTTTTAACCAATCTTATGCATCCAATATGTGATTTTGTGTCATTGGTTGCACACTTAGGTCATTTTCGTCCTCCCTAGGCTTAATCTAATCCAATTAGGGTTTTTAACCAATCTTGTGCATATAATAAGTGATTTTTTGTCGTTGGTAAACCAATAAGTTCATTTTCGTCCTCGCTAGACTTATTCTAATCCAATTAGGGTTTTTAACTAATCTTGTGTATCCAATATGTGACTTTGTGTCATTGGTTGTACATTTAAGTCATATTGGTCTTCCCTAGGCTTATTCTAATCCAATTAGGGTTTTTAACCAATCTTGTGCATCCAATATGTGATTTTGTGTCATTGGTTGAACATTTAGGTCATTTTCGTCCTCCCTAGGCTTATTCTAATCCAATTAGGGTTTTTAACCAATCTTGTGCATATAATAAGTAATTTTTTGTCATTGGTAATCCAATTAGGTCATTTTCGTCCTCCCTAGGCTTATTCTAATCCAATTAGGGTTTTTAACCAATCTTGTGCATCCAATATGTGATTTTGTGTCATTTTGTGTCATTGGTTGAACATTTAGGTCATTTTCGTCCTCCCTAGGGTTATTCTAATCCAATTAGTGTTTATAACCAATCTTGTGCATCCAATATGTGATTTTGTGTCATTGGTTGAACATTTGGGTCATTTTCGTCCTCCCTAGGGTTATTCTAATCCAATTAGTGTTTTTAACCAATCTTGTGCATCCAATATGTGATTTTGTGCCTTTGGTTGAACATTTAGGTCATTTTCGCCCTCCCTAGGCTTATTCTAATCCACTTAGGGTTTTTAACCAATCTTGTGCATCCAATATGTGATTTTGTATCATTTTGTGTCATTGGTTGAACATTTAGGTCATTTTCGTCCTCCCTAGGCCTATTCTAATCCAATTAGGGTTTTTAACCAATCTTGTGCATCCAATATGTGATTTTGTGTCATATTGTGTCATTGGTTGAACATTTAGGTCATTTTCGTCCTCCCTAGGCTTATTCTAATCCAATTAGGGTTTTTAACCAATCTTGTGCATCCAATATGTGATTTTGTGTCATTTTGTGTCATTGGTTGAACATTTAGCTCATTTTCGCCCTCCCTAGGCTTATTCTAATCCAATTAGGGTTTTTAACCAATCTTGTACATCCAATATGTGATTTTGTGTCCTTTTGTGTCATTGGTTGAACATTTAGGTCATTTTCATCCTCCCTAAGCTTATTCTAATCCAATTAGGTTTTTAACTAATCTTGTGCATCAAATATGTTATTTTGTATCATTTTGTGTCATTGGTTGAACATTTAGGTCATTTTCGTCCTCCCTAGGCTTATTCTAATCCAATTAGGGTTTTTAACCAATCTTGTGCATCCAATATGGGATTTTGTGTCATTGGTTGAACATTTAGGTCATTTTCGTCCTCCCTAGGCTAATTCTAACCACTTAGGATTTTTAACCAATCTTGTGCATCCAATATGTGATTTTGTGTCATTTTGTGTCAATGGTTGAACATTTACGTCATTTTCGTCCTCCGTAGGCTTATTCTAATCCAATTAGGGTTTTTAACCAATCTTGTGCATCCAATATGTGATTTTGTGTCATTTTGTGTCATTGGTTGAACATTTAGGTCATTTTCGTCGTCCCTAGGCTTATTCTAATCCAATTAGGGTTTTTAACCAATCTTGTGCATCCAATATGTGATTTTGTGTCATTTTATGTCATTGGTTGAACATTTAGGTCATTTTCGTCCTCCCTAGGCTTATTCTAATCCAATTAAGGTTTTTAACCAATCTTGTGCATCCAATATGTGATTTTGTGTCATTTTGTGTCATTGGTTGAACATTTAGGTCATTTGCGTCCTCCCTAGGCTTATTCTAATCCAATTAGGGTTTTTAACCAATCTTGTGCATCCAATATGTGATTTTGTGTCATTTTGTGTCATTGGTGGAACATTTAGGTCATTTTCGTCCTCCCTAGGCTTATTCTAATCCAATTAGGGTTTTTAACCAATCTTGTGCATCCATTATGTGATTTTGTGTCATTTTGTGTCATTGGTTGAACATTTAGGTCATTTTCGTTCTCCCTAGGCTTATTATAATCCAATTAGGGTTTTTAACCAATCTTGTGCATCCAATATGTGATTTTGTGTCATTTTGTGTCATTGGTTGAACATTTAGGTCATTTTCGTCCTCCCTAGGCTTATTCTAATCCAATTAGTGTTTTTAACCAATCTTGTGCATCCAATATGTGATTTTGTGTCATTATGTGTCATTGGTTGAACATTTAGGTCATTTTCGCCCTCCCTAGGCTTATTCTAATCCAATTAGGGTTTTTAACCAATCTTGTGCATCCAATATGTGATTTTGTATCCTTTTGTGTCATTGGTTGAACATTTAGGTCATTTTCGTCCTCCCTAGGCTTATTCTAATCCAATTAGGGTTTTTAACCAATCTTGTGCATCCAATATGTGATTTTGTGTCATTTTGTGTCATTGGTTGAACATTTAGGTCATTTTCGTCCTCCCTAGGCTTATTCTAATCCAATTAAGGTTTTTAACCAATCTTGTGCATCCAATATGTGAGTTTGTGTCATTGGTTGAACATTTAGGTCATTTTCGTCCTCCCTAGGCTTATTCTAATCCAATTAGGGTTTTTAACCAATCTTGTGCATCCAATATGTGATTTTGTGTCATTATGTGTCATTGGTTGAACATTTAGGTCATTTTCGCCCTCCCTGGGCTTATTCTAATCCAATTAGGGTTTTTAACCAATCTTGTGCATCCAATATGTGATTTTGTGTCATTTTGTGTCATTGGTTGAACATTTAGGTCAATTTCGTCCTCCCTAGGCTTATTCTAATCCAATTAGGGTTTTTAACCAATCTTGTGCATCCAATATGTGATCTTGTGTCATTTTGTGTCATTGGTTAAACATTTAGGTCAATTTCGTCCTCCCTAGGCTTATTCTAATCCAATTAGGGTTTTTAACCAATCTTGTGCATCCAATATGTGATTTTGTGTCATTTTGTGTCATTGGTTGAACATTTAGGTCAATTTCGTCCTCCCTAGGCTTATTCTAATCCAATTAGGGTTTTTAACCAATCTTGTGCATCCAATATGTGATTTTGTGTCATTGGTTGAACATTTAGGTAAATTTCGTCCTCCCTAGGCTTATTCTAATCCAATTAGGGTTTTTAACCAATCTTGTGCATCCAATATGTGATTTTGTGTCATTGGTTGAACATTTAGGTCATTTTCGTCCTCCCTAGGCTTATTCTAATCCAATTAGGGTTTTTAACCAATCTTGTGCATCCAATATGTGATTTTGTGTCATTTGTTGTCATTGGTTGAACATTTAGGTCATTTTCGTCCTCCCTAGGCTTATTCTAATCCAATTAGGGTTTTTAACCAATCTTGTGCATCCAATATGTGATTTTGTGTCATTGGTTGAACATTTAGGTCATTTTCATCCTCGCTAGGCTTTTTCTAATCCAATTCGGGTTTTTAACCAATCTTGTGCATCCAATATGTGATTTTGTGTCATTGGTTGAACATTTAGGTCATTTTCGTCCTCCCTAGGCTTATCCTAATCCAATTAGGGTTTTTAACCAATCTTGTGCATCCAATATGTGATTTTGTGTCATTGGTTGAACATATAGGTCATTTTCGTCCTCCCTAGGCTTATTCTAACCCAATTAGGGTTTTTAACCAATCTTGTGAATCCAATATGTGATTTTGTGTCATTGGTTTAACATTTAGGTCATTTTCGTCCTCCCTATGCTTATTCTAATCCAATTAGGGTTTTTAACCAATCATGTGCATCCAATATGTGATTTTGTGTCATTGGTTGAACATTTAGGTCATTTTCGTCCTCTCTAGGCTTATTCTAATCCAATTAGGGTTTTTAACCAATCTTGTGCATCCAATATGTGATTTTGTGTCATTGGTTGAACATTTAGGTCATTTTCGTCCTCCATAGGCTTATTCTAATCCACTTAGGGTTTTTAACCAATCTTGTACATCCAATATGTGATTTTGTGTCCTTTTGTGTCATTGGTTTAACATTTAGGTCATTTTCGTCCTCCCTAAGCTTATTCTAATCCAATTAGGTTTTTAACCAATCTTGTGCATCCAATATGTGATTTTGTGTCATTGGTTGAACATTTAGGTCATTTTCGTCCTCCCTAAGCTTATTCTAATCCAATTAGGTTTTTAACCAATCTTGTGCATCCAATATGTGATTTTGTGTCATTGGTTGAACATTTAGGTCATTTTCGTCCTCCCTAGGCTTATTCTAATCCAATTAGGGTTATTAACCAATCTTGTGCATCCAATATGTGATTTTGTGTCCTTTTGTGTCATTGGTTGAACATTTAGGTCATTTTCGTCCTCCCTAAGCTTATTCTAATCCAATTAGGTTTTTAACCAATCTTGTGCATCCAATATGTGATTTTGTGTCATTGGTTGAACATTTAGGTCATTTTCGTCCTCTCTAGGCTTATTCTAATCCAATTAGGGTTTTTAACCAATCTTGTGCATCCAATATGTGATTTTGTGTCATTTTGTGTGATTGGTTGAACATTTAGGTCATTTTTGTCCTCCCTAGGCTTATTCTAATCCAATTAGGGTTTTTAACCAATCTTGTGCATCCAATATGTGATTTTGTGTCATTGGTTGAACATTTAGTTCATTTTCATCCTCCATAGGCTTATTCTAATCCAATTAGGGTTTTTAACCAATCTTGTGCATCCAATATGTGATTTTGTGTCATTGGTTGAACATTTAGGTCATTTTCGTCCTCCCTAGGCTTATTCTAATCCAATTAGGGTTTTTAACCAATCTTGTGCATCCAATATGTGATTTTGTGTCATTGGTTGAACATTTAGGTCATTTTCGTCCTCCCTAGGCTTATTCTAATCCAATTAGGGTTTTTAACCAATATTGAGCATCCAATATGTGATTTTGTGTCATTTTGTGTCATTGGTTGAACATCTAGGTCATTTTCGTCCTCCCTAGGCTTATTCTAATCCAATTAGGGTTTTTAACCAATCTTGTGCATCCAATATGTGATTTTGTGTCATTGGTTGAACATTTAGGTCATTTTCGTCCTCCCTAGGCTTATTCTAATCCAATTAGTGTTTTTAACCAATCTTGTGCATCCAATATGTGATTTTGTGTCATTTTGTGTCATTGGTTGAACATATAGGTTATTTTCGTCCTCCCTAGGCTTATTCTAATCCAATTAGGGTTTTTAACCAATCTTGTGCATCCAATATGTGATTTTGTGTCATTGGTTGAACATTTAGGTCATTTTCGTCCTCCCTAGGCTTATTCTAATCCAATTAGGGTTTTTAACCAATCTTGTGCATCCAATATGTGATTTTGGGTCATGGGTTGAACATTTAGGTCATTTTCCTTTTCCCTAGGCATATTCTAATCCAATTAGGGTTTTTAACCAATCTTGTGCATCCAATATGTGATTTTGTGTCATGGGTTGAACATTTAGGTCATTTTCCTCTTCCCTAGGCATATTCTAATCCAATTAGGGTTTTTAACCAATCTTGTGCATCCAATATGTGATTTTGTGTCATTTTGTGTCATGGGTTGTACATTTAGGTCATTTTCCTCTTCCCTAGGCATATTCTAATCCAATTTGGGTTTTTAACCAATCTTGTGAATCCAATATGTGATTTTGTGTAATTGGTTGAACATTTAGGTCATTTTCGTCCTCCCTAGGCTTATTCTAATCCAATTAGTGTTTTTAACCAATCTTGTGCATCCAATATGTGATTTTGTGTCATGGGTTGAACATTTATGTCATTTTCCTCTTCCCTAGGCATATTCTAATCCAATTAGGGTTTTTAACCAATCTTGTGCATCCAATATGTGATTTTGTGTCATTGGTTGAACATTTAGGTCATTTTCGTCCTCCCTAGGCTTATTCTAATCCAATTAGGGTTTTTAACCAATCTTGTGCATCCAACATGTGATTTTGTGTCATTGGTTGAACATTTAGGTCATTTTCGTCCTCACTAGGCTTATTCTAATCCACTTAGGGTTTTTAACCAATCTTGTGCATCTAATATGTGATTTTGTGTCATTTTGTGTCAATGGTTGAACATTTACATCATTTTCGTCCTCCCTAGGCTTATTCTAATCCAATTAGGGTTTTTAACCCATCTTGTGCATCCAATATGTGATTTTGTGTCATTGGTTGATCATTTAGGTCATTTTCGTCCTCCATAGGGTTATTCTAATCCACTTAGGGTTTTTAACCAATCTTATGCATCCAATATGTGATTTTGTATCATTTTGTGTCATTGGTTGAATATTTAGGTCATTTTCGTCCTCCCTATGCCGATTCTAATCCAATTAGGGTTTTTAACCAATCTTGTGCATCCAATATGTGATTTTGTGTCCTTTTGTGTCATTGGTTGAACATTTAGGTCATTTTCATCCTCCCTAAGCTTATTCTAATCCAATTAGGTTTTTAACCAATCTTGTGCATCCAATATGATTAGGGTTTTTAACCAATCTTGTGCATCCAATATGTGATTTTGTGTCAATAGTTGAACATTTAGGTCATTTTCGTCCTCCATAGGCTTATTCTAATCCACTTAGGGTTTTTAACCAATCTTGTGCATCCAATATGTGATTTTGTATCATTTAGTGTCATTGGTTGAACATTTAGGTCATTTTCGTCCTCCCTAGGCTTATTCTAATCCACTTAGGGTTTTTAACCAATCTTGTGCATCTAATATGTGATTTTGTGTCATTTTGTGTCAATGGTTGAACATTTACGTCATTTTCGTCCTCCCTAGGCTTATTCTAATCCAATTAGGGTTTTTAACCCATCTTGTGCATCCAATATGTGATTTTGTGTCATTTTGTGTCATTGGTTGAACATTTAGGTCATTTTCGTCCTCCCTAGGGTTATTCTAATCCAATTAGGGTTTTTAACCAATCTTGTGCATCCAATATGTGATTTTGTGTCATTTTGTGTCATTGGTTGAACATTTAGGTCATTTTCGTCCTCCTTAGGCTTATTCTAATCCAATTAGGGTTTTTAACCAATCTTGTGCATCCAATTTGTGATTTTGTGTCATTTTGTGTCATTGGTTGAACATTTAGGTCATTTTCGTCCGCCCTAGGCTTATTCTAATCCAATTAGGGTTTTTAACCAATCTTGTGCATCCAATATGTGATTTTGTGTCATTTTGTGTCATTGGTTGAACGTTTAGGTCATTTTCGTCCTCCCTAGGCTTATTCTAATCCAATTAGGGTTTTCAACCAATCTTGTGCATCCAATATGTGATTTTGAGTTATTTTGTGTCATTGGTTGAACATTTAGGTCATTTTCGTCCTCCCCAGGCTTATTCTAATCCAATTAGGGTTTTTAACCAATCTTGTGCATCCAATATGTGATTTTGTGCTATTTTGTGTCATTGGTTGAACATTATTTCATTTTCGTCCTCCCTAAGCTTATTCTAATCCAATTAGGGTTTTTAACCAATCTTGTGCATCCAATATGTGATTTTGTGTCATTTTGTGTCATTGGTTGAACATTTAGGTCAATTTCGTCCTCCCTAGGCTTATTCTAATCCAATTAGGGTTTTTAACCAATCTTGTGCATCCAATATGTGATTTTGTGCCATTTTGTGTCATAGGTTGAACATTTAGGTCATTTTCGTCCTCCCTAGGCTTATTCTATTCCATTTAGGGTTTTTAACTAATCTTGTGCATCAAATATGTGATTTTGTGTCATTGGTTGAACGTTTAGGTCATTTTCGTCCTCCCTAGGCTTATTCTAATACAATTAGGGTTTTTAACCAATCTTGTGCATCCAATATGTGATCTTGTGTCATTTTGTGTCATTGGTTGAACATTTAGGTCAATTTCGTCCTCCCTAGGCTTATTCTAATCCAATTAGGGTTTTTAACCAATCTTGTGCATCCAATATGTGATTTTGTGTCATTTTGTGTCATTGGTTGAACGTTTAGGTCATTTTTGTCCTCCCTAGGCTTATTCTAATCCAATTAGGGTTTTTAACCAATCTTGTGCATCCAATATGTGATTTTGTGTCATTTTGTGTCATTGGTTGAACATTTAGGTCAATTTCGTCCTCCCTAGGCTTATTCTAATCCAATTAGGGTTTTTAACCAATCTTGTGCATCCAATATGTGATTTTGTGTCATTGGTTGAACATTTAGGTAAATTTCGTCCTCCCTAGGCTTATTCTAATCCAATTAGGGTTTTTAACCAATCTTGTGCATCCAATATGTGATTTTGTGTCATTTTGTGTCATTGGTTGAACATTTAGGTCATTTTCGTCCTCCCTAGGCTTATTCTAATCCAATTAGGGTTTTTAACCAATCTTGTGCATATGATAAGTGATTTTATGTCATTGGTAATCCAATTAGGTCATTTTCGTCCTCCCTAGGCTTATTACAATCCAATTAGGGTTTTTAACCAATCTTGTGCATCCAATATGTGATTTTGTGTCATTTTGTGTCATTGGTTGAACATTTAGGTCATTTTCGTCCTCCCTAGGCTTATTCTAATCCAATTAGGGTTTTTAACCAATCTTATGCGTCCAATATGTGATTTTGTGTCATTGGTTGAACATTTAGGTCATTTTCGTCCTCCCTAGGCTTATTCTAATCCAATTAGGGTTTTAAACCAATCTTGTGCATCCAATATGTGATTTTGTGTCATTGGTTGAACATTTAGGTCATTTTCGTCCTCTCTAGGCTTATTCTAATCCAATTAGGGTTTTTAACCAATCTTGTGCATCCAATATGTGATTTTGTGTCATTGGTTGAACATTTAGGTCATTTTCGGCCTCCCTAGGCTTATTCTAATCCAATTAGGGTTTTTAACCAATCTTGTGCATCCAATATGTGATTTTGTGTCATTGGTTGAACATTTAGGTCATTTTCGTCCTCTCTAGGCTTATTCTAATCCAATTAGGGTTTTTAACCAATCTTGTGCATCCAATATGTGATTTTCTGTCATTTTGTGTCATTGGTTGAACATTTAGGTCATTTTCGTCCTCCCTAGGCTTATTCTAATCCAATTAGGGTTTTTAACCAATCTTGTGCATCCAATATGTGATTTTGTATCATTTTGTGTCATTGGTTGAACAGTTAGGTCATTTTCGTCCTCCCTAGGCTTATTCTAATCCAATTAGGGTTTTTAACCAATCTTGTGCATCCAATATGTGATTTTGTGTAATTTTGTGTCATTGGTTGAACATTTAGGTCATTATCGTCCTCCCTAGGCTTATTCTAATCCAATTAGGGTTTTTAACCAATCTTGTGCATCCAATATGTGATTTTGTGTCATTTTGTGTCATTGGTTGAAAATTTAGGTCATTTTCGTCCTCCCTAGGCTTATTCAAATCCAATTAGGGTTTTTAACCAATCTTGTGCATCCAATATGTGATTTTGTGTCATTTTGTGTCATTGGTTGAACATTTAGGTCATTTTCGTCCTCCCTAGGCTTATTCTAATCCAATTAGTGTTTTTAACCAATCTTGTGTATCCAATATGTGATTTTGTGTCATTTTGTGTCATTGGTTGAACATTTAGGTCATTTTCGTCCTCCCTAGGCTTATTCTAATCCAATTAAGGTTTTTAACCAATCTTGTGCATCCAATATGTGATTTTGTGTCATTTTGTGTCATTGGTTGAACATTTAGGTCATTTTCGTTCTCCCTAGGCTTATTCTAATCCTATTAAGTTTTTTAACCAATCTTGTCCATCCAATATGTGATTTTGTGTCATTTTGTGTCATTGGTTGAACATTTAGGTCATTTTCGTCCTCCCTAGGGTTATTCTAATCCAATTAGGGTTTTTAACCAATCTTGTGCATCCAATATGTGATTTTGTGTCATTTTGTGTCATTGGTTGAACATTTAGGTCATTTTCGTCCTCCTTAGGCTTATTCTAATCCAATTAGGGTTTTTAACCAATCTTATATATCCAATATGTGATTTAGTGTCCTTTTGTGTCATTGGTTGAACATTTAGGTCATTTTCGTCCTCCCTAAGCTTATTCTAATCCAATTAGGTTTTTAACCAATCTTGTGCATCCAATATGTGATTTTGTGTCATTGGTTGAACATTTAGGTCATTTTCGTTCTCTCTAGGCTTATTCTAATCCAATTAGGGTTTTTAACCAATCTTGTGCATCCAATATGTGATTTTGTGTCCTTTTGTGTCATTGGTTTAACATTTAGGTCATTTTCGTCCTCCCTAAGCTTATTCTAATCCAATTAGGTTTTTCACCAATCTTGTGCATCCAATAAGTTATTTTGTGTCATTTTGTGTCATTGGTTGAACATTTAGGTCATTTTCGTCCTCCCTAAGCTTATTCTAATCCAATTAGGTTTTTAACCAATCTTGTGCATCCAATATGTGATTTTGTGTCATTGGTTGAACATTTAGGTCATTTTCGTCCTCTCTAGGCTTATTCTAATCCAATTAGGGTTTTTAACCAATCTTGTGCATCCAATATGTGATTTTGTGTCATTGGTTGAACATTTAGGTCATTTTCGTCCTCCCTAGGCTTATTCTAATCCAATTAGGGTTTTTAACCAATCTTGTGCGTCCAATATGTGATTTTGTCTCATTGGTTGAACACTTAGGTCATTTTCGTCCTCCCTAGGCTTATTCTAATCCAATTAGGGTTTTTAACCAATCTTGTGCATCCAATATGTGATTTTGTGTCATTTTGTGTCATTGGTTGAACATTTAGGTCATTTTCGTCCTCCCTAGGCTTATTCTAATCCAATTAGGGTTTTTAACCAATCTTGTGCATATGATAAGTGATTTTATGTCATTGGTAATCCAATTAGGTCATTTTCGTCCTCCCTAGGCTTATTACAATCCAATTAGGGTTTTTAACCAATCTTGTGCATCCAATATGTGATTTTGTGTCATTTTGTGTCATTGGTTGAACATTTAGGTCATTTTCGTCCTCCCTAGGCTTATTCTAATCCAATTAGGGTTTTTAACCAATCTTATGCGTCCAATATGTGATTTTGTGTCATTGGTTGAACATTTAGGTCATTTTCGTCCTCCCTAGGCTTATTCTAATCCAATTAGGGTTTTAAACCAATCTTGTGCATCCAATATGTGATTTTGTGTCATTGGTTGAACATTTAGGTCATTTTCGTCCTCTCTAGGCTTATTCTAATCCAATTAGGGTTTTTAACCAATCTTGTGCATCCAATATGTGATTTTGTGTCATTGGTTGAACATTTAGGTCATTTTCGTCCTCCCTAGGCTTATTCTAACCAAATTAGGGTTTTTAGCCAATCTTGTGCATCCAATATGTGATTTTGTGTCATTTTGTGTCATTGGTTGAACATTTAGGTCATTTTCGTCCTCCCTTGGCATATTCTAATCCAATTCAGGTTCTTAACCAATCTTGTGCATCCAATGTGTGATTTTGTGTCATTTTGTGTCATTAGTTGAACATTTAGGTCATTTTCGTCCTCCCTAGGCTTATCCTAATCCAATTAGGGTTTTTAACCAATCTTGTGCATCCAATATGTGATTTTGTGTCATTGGTTGAACATATAGGTCATTTTCGTCCTCCCAAGGTTTATTCTAATCCAATTAGGGTTTTTAACCAATCTTGTGCATCCAATATGTGATTTTGTGTCATTGGTTGAACATTTAGGTCATTTTCGTCCTCTCTAGGCTTATTCTAATCCAATTAGGGTTTTTAACCAATCTTGTGCATCCAATATGTGATTTTGTGTCATTGGTTGAACATTTAGCTCATTTTCGTCCTCCCTAGGCTTATTCTAATCCAATTAGGGTTTTTAACCAATCTTGTACATCCAATATGTGATTTTGTGTCCTTTTGTGTCATTGGTTGAACATTTAGGTCATTTTCGTCCTCCCTAAGCTTATTCTAATCCAATTAGGTTTTTAACCAATCTTGTGCATCCAATATGTTATTTTGTGTCATTTTGAGTCATTGGTTGAACATTTAGGTCATTTTCGTCCTCCCTAAGCTTATTCTAATCCAATTAGGTTTTTAACCAATCTTGTGCATGCAATATGTTATTTTGTGTCATTTTGTGTCATTGGTTGAACATTTAGGTCATTTTCGTCCTCCCTAAGCTTATTCTAATCCAATTAGGTTTTTAACCAATCTTGTGCATCCAATATGTGATTTTGTGTCATTGGTTGAACATTTAGGTCATTTTCGTCCTCCCTAAGCTTATTCTAATCCAATTAGGTTTTTAACCAATCTTGTGCATCCAATATGTGATTTTGTGTCATTGGTTGAACATTGAGGTCATTTTCGTCCTCTCTAGGCTTATTCTAATCCAATTAGGGTTTTTAACCAATCTTGTGCATCCAATATGTGATTTTGTGTCATTGGTTGAACATTTAGGTCATTTTCGTCCTCCATAGGCTTATTCTAATCCACTTAGGGTTTTTAACCAATCTTGTACATCCAATATGTGATTTTGTGTCCTTTTGTGTCATTGGTTTAACATTTAGGTCATTTTCGTCCTCCCTAAGCCTATTCTAATCCAATTAGGTTTTTAACCAATCTTGTGTATCCAATAAGTTATTTTGTGTCATTTTGTGTCATTGGTTGAACATTTAGGTCATTTTCGTCCTCCCTAAGCTTATTCTAATCCAATTAGGTTTTTAACCAATCTTGTGCATCCAATATGTGATTTTGTGTCATTGGTTGAACATTTAGGTCATTTTCGTCCTCCATAGGCTTATTCTAATCGAATTAGGGTTTTTAACCAATCTTGTGCATCCAATATGTGATTTTGTGTCATTGGTTGAACATTTAGGTCATTTTCGTCCTCCCTAGGCTTATTCTAATCCAATTAGGGTTTTTAACCAATCTTGTGCATCCAAAATGTGATTTTGTGTCGTTGGTTGAACATTTAGGTCATTTTCGTCCTCCCTAGGCTTATTCTAATCCAATTAGGGTTTTTAACCAATCTTGTGCATCCAATATGTGATTTTGTGTCATTTTGTGTCATTGGTTGAACATTTAGGTCATTTTCGTCCTCCTTAAGCTTATTCTAATCCAATTAGGGTTTTTAACCAATCTTGTGCATCCAATATGTGATTTTCTGTCATTTTGTGTCATTGGTTGAACATTTAGGTCATTTTCGTCCTCCCTAGGCTTATTCTAATCCAATTAGGGTTTTTAACCAATCTTGTGCATCCAATATGTGATTTTGTATCATTTTGTGTCATTGGTTGAAAATTTAGGTCATTTTCGTCCTCCCTAGGCTTAATCTAATCCAATTAGGGTTTTTAACCAATCTTGTGCATCCAATATGTGATTTTATGTCATTGGTTGAACATTTAGGTCATTTTCGTCCTCCCTTGGCTTATTCTAATCCAATTAGGGTTTTTAACCAATCTTGTGCATCCAATATGTGATTTTGTGTCATTTTGTGTCATTGGTTGAACATTTAGGTCATTTTCGTCCTCCCTAGGGTTATTCTAATCCAATTAGTGTTTATAACCAATCTTGTGCATCCAATATGTGATTTTGTGTCATTGGTTGAACATTTGGGTCATTTTCGTCCTCCCTAGGGTTATTCTAATCCAATTAGTGTTTTTAACCAATCTTGTGCATCCAATATGTGATTTTGTGCCTTTGGTTGAACATTTAGGTCATTTTCGCCCTCCCTAGGCTTATTCTAATCCACTTAGGGTTTTTAACCAATCTTGTGCATCCAATATGTGATTTTGTATCATTTTGTGTCATTGGTTGAACATTTAGGTCATTTTCGTCCTCCCTAGGCCTATTCTAATCCAATTAGGGTTTTTAACCAATCTTGTGCATCCAATATGTGATTTTGTGTCATATTGTGTCATTGGTTGAACATTTAGGTCATTTTCGTCCTCCCTAGGCTTATTCTAATCCAATTAGGGTTTTTAACCAATCTTGTGCATCCAATATGTGATTTTGTGTCATTGGTTGAACATTTAGGTCATTTTCATCCTCGCTAGGCTTTTTCTAATCCAATTCGGGTTTTTAACCAATCTTGTGCATCCAATATGTGATTTTGTGTCATTGGTTGAACATTTAGGTCATTTTCGTCCTCCCTAGGCTTATCCTAATCCAATTAGGGTTTTTAACCAATCTTGTGCATCCAATATGTGATTTTGTGTCATTGGTTGAACATATAGGTCATTTTCGTCCTCCCTAGGCTTATTCTAACCCAATTAGGGTTTTTAACCAATCTTGTGAATCCAATATGTGATTTTGTGTCATTGGTTTAACATTTAGGTCATTTTCGTCCTCCCTATGCTTATTCTAATCCAATTAGGGTTTTTAACCAATCATGTGCATCCAATATGTGATTTTGTGTCATTGGTTGAACATTTAGGTCATTTTCGTCCTCTCTAGGCTTATTCTAATCCAATTAGGGTTTTTAACCAATCTTGTGCATCCAATATGTGATTTTGTGTCATTGGTTGAACATTTAGGTCATTTTCGTCCTCCATAGGCTTATTCTAATCCACATAGGGTTTTTAACCAATCTTGTGCATCCAATATGTGATTTTGTATCATTTTGTGTCATAGGTTGAACATTTAGGTCATTTTCGTCCTCCCTAGGGTTATTCTAATTCACTTAGGATTTTTAACCAATCTAGTGCATCCAATATGTGATTTTCTGTCATTCTGTGTCATTGGTTGAACATTTAGGTCAATTTCGTCCTCCCTAGGCTTATTCTAATCCAATTAGGGTTTTTAACCAATCTTGTGCATCCAATATGTGATTTTGTGTCATTTTGAATCATTGGTTGAACATTTAGGTCATTTTCGTCATCCCCAGGCTTATTCTAATCCAATAAGGGATTTTAACCAATCTTGTGCATCCAATATGTGATTTTGTGTCCTTTTGTGTCATTGGTTGAACATTTAGGTCATTTTCGTCCTCCCTAGGCTTATTCTAATCCAATTAGGGTTTTTAACCAATCTTGTGCATCCAATATGGGATTTTGTGTCATTGGTTGAACATTTAGGTCATTTTCGTCCTCCCTAGGCTTATTCTAATCCAATTAGGGTTTTTAACCAATCTTGTGCATCCAATATGTGATTTTGTGTCATTTTGTATCATTGGTTGAACATTTAGGTCATTTTCGTCATCCCCAGGCTTATTCAAATCCAATTAGGGTTTTTAACCAATCTTGTGCATCCAATATGTGATTTTGTGTCCTTTTGTGTCATTGGTTGAACATTTACGTCATTTTCGTCCTCCCTAAGCTTATTCTAATCCAATTAGGTTTTTAACCAATCTTGTGCATCCAATATGTGATTTTGTGTCATTTTGTGTCATTGGTTGAACATTTAGGTCAATTTCGTCCTCCCTAGGCTTGTTCTTATCCAATTAGGGTTTTTAACCAATCTTGTGCATCCAATATGGGATTTTGTGTCATTGGTTGAACATTTAGGTCATTTTCGTCCTCCCTAGGCTTATTCTAATCCAATTAGGGTTTTTAACCAATCTTGTGCATCCAATATGTGATTTTGTGTCATTTTGTATCATTGGTTGAACATTTAGGTCATTTTCGTCATCCCCAAGCTTATTCTAATCCAATTAGTATTTTTAACCAATCTTGTGCATCCAATATGTGATTTTGTATCCTTTTGTGTCATTGGTTGAACATTTAGGTCATTTTCGTCCTCCCTAGGCTTATTCTAATCCAATTAGGGTTTTTAACCAATCTTGTGCATCCAATATGTGATTTTGTGTCATTGGTTGAACATTTAGGTCATTTTCGTCCTCCCTAGGCTTATTCTAATCCAATTAGGGTTTTTAACCAATCTTGTGCATCCAATATGTGATTTTTTGTCATTGGTTAAATATTTAGGTCATTTTTGTCCTCCCTAGGCTTATTCTAATCCAATTAGGGTTTTTAACCAATCTTGTGCATCCAATATGTGATTTTGTGTCATTTTGTGTCATTTGTTGAACATTTAGGTCATTTTCGTCCTCCGTAGGCTTATTCTAATCCTATTAGGGTTTTTAACCAATCTTGTGCATCCAATATGTGAATTTCTGTCATTTTGTGTCATTGGTTGAACATTCAGGTCATTTTCGTCCTCCCTAGGATTATTATAATCCAATTAGGGTTTTTAACCAATCTTGTGCATCCAATATGTGATTTTGTGTCATTGGTTGAACATTTAGGTCATTTTCGTCCTCCCTAGGCTTATTCTAATCCAATTAGGGTTTTTAACCAATCTTGTGCATCCAATATGTGATTTTGTGTCATTTTGTGTCATTGGTTGAACATTTAGGTCATTTTCGTCCTCCCTAGACTTATTCTAATCCAATTATGGTTTTTAACCAATCATGTGCATCCAATATGTGATTTTGTGTCATTTTGTGTTATTGGTTGATCATTTAGGTCATTTTCGTCCTCCCTAGGCTTATTCTAATCCAATTAGGGTTTTTAACCAATCTTGTGCATCCAATATGTGATTTTGTGTCATTGGTTGAACTTTTAGGTCAATTTCGTCCTCCCTAGGCTTATTCTAATCCAATTAGGGTTTTTAACCAATCTTGTGCATCCAATATGTGATTTTGTGTCATTGGTTGAACATTTAGGTCATTTTCGTCCTCCCTAGGCTTATTCTAATCCAATTAGGGTTTTTAACCAATCTTGTGCATCCAATATGTGATTTTGTGTCATTGGTTGAACATTTAGGTCATTTTCGTCCTCCCTAGGCTTATTCTAATCCAATTAGGGTTTTTAACCAATCTTGTGCATCCAATATGTGATTTTGTGCATTTTGTGTCATTGGTTGAACAGTTAGGTCATTTTGGTCCTCCCTAGGCTTATTCTAATCCAATTAGGGTTTTTAACCAATCTTGTGCATCCAATATGTGATTTTGTGTCATTGGTTGAACATTTAGGTCATTTTCGTCCTCCCTAGGCTTATTCTAATCCAATTAGGGTTTTTAACCAATCTTGTGCATCCAATATGTGAATTTGTGTCATTGGTTGAACATTTAGGTCATTTTCATCCTCCCTAGGCTTATTCTAATCCAATTAGGGTTTTTAACTAATCTTGTGCATCCAATATGTGATTTTGTGTCATTGGTTGAACATTTAGGTCATTTTCGTCCTCCCTAGGCTTATTCTAACCCAATTAGTGTTTTTAACCAATCTTGTGCATCCAATATGTGATTTTGTCTCATTGGTTGAACATTTAGATCAATTTCGTCCTCCCTAGGCTTATTCTAATCCAATTAGGGTTTTTAACCAATCTTGTGCATCCAATATGTGATTTTGTGTCATTGGTTGAACATTTAGGTCATTTTCGTCCTCCCTAGGCTTATTCTAATCCAATTAGGGTTTTTAACCAATCTTGTGCATCCAATATGTAATTTTTTGTCATTTTGTGTCATTGGCTGAACATTTAGGTCATTTTCGTCCTCCCTAGGCTTATTCTAATCCAATTAGGGTTTTTAACCAATCTTGTGCATCCAATATGTGATTTTGTGTCATTTTGTGTCATTGGTTGAACATTTAGGTCATTTTCGTCCTCCATAGGCATATTCTAATCCAATTAGGCTTTTCCACCAATCTTGTGCATCGAATATGTAATTTTGTGTCATTGATTGCACATTTAGGTCATTTTCGTCCTCCCTAGGCTTATTCTAATCCAATTAGGGTTTTTAACCAATCTTGTGCATCCAATATGTGATTTTGTGTCATTTTGTGTCATTGGTTGAACATTTAGGTCATTTTCGTCCTCCATAGGCTAATTCTAACCCAATTAGGGTTTTTAACCAATCTTGTGCATCCAATATGTGATTTTGTGTCATTGGTTGAACATTTAGGTCATTTTCGTCCTCCCTAGGCTTATTCTAATCCAATTAGGGTTTTTAACCAATCTTGTGCATCCAATATGTGATTTTGTGTCATTTTGTGTCATTGGTTGAACATTTAGGTCATTTTCGTTCTCCCTAGGCTTATTCTAATCCAATTAGCGTTTTTAACCAATCTTTTGCATCCAATATGTGATTTTGTGTCATTGGTTGAACATTTAGGTCATTTTGGTCCTCCTTGGGCTTATTCTAATCCAATTAGGGTTTTTAACCAATCTTATGCATCCAATATGTGATTTTGTGTCATTTTGTGTCATTGGTTGAACATTTAGGTCATTTTCGTCCTCCCTAGGCTTATTCTAATCCAATTAGGGTTTTTAACCAATCTTATGCATCCAATATGTGATTTTGTGTTATTTTGTGTCATTGGTTGAACATTTAGGTCATTTTCGTCCTCCCTAGGCTTATTCTAATCCAATTAGGGTTTTTAACCAATCTTGTGCATCCAATATGTGATTTTGTGTCATTTTGTGTCATTGGTTGAACATTTAGGTCATTTTCGTCCTCCCTATGCTTATTCTAATCGAATTAGGGTTTTTAGCCAATTTTGTGCATCCAATATGTAGTTTTGTGTCATTGGTTGAACATTTAGGTCATTTTTGCCTCCCTTGGCTTATTCTCATCCAATTAGGGTTTTTAACCTATCTTGTGCATCCAATATGTGATTTTGTGTCATTTTGTGTCATTGGTTGAACATTTAGGTCATTTTCGTCCTCCCTAGGCTTATTCTAATCCAATTAGGGTTTTTAACCAATCTTGTGCATCCAATATGTGATTTTGTGTCATTTTGTGTCATTGGTTGAACATTTAGGTCATTTTCGTCCTTGCTAGGCTTATTCTAATCCAATTAAGGTTTTTAACCAATCTTGTGCATCCAATATGTGATTTTGTGTCATTGGTTGAACATTTAGGTCATTTTCGTCCTCCCTAGGCTTATTCTAATCCAATTAGGGTTTTTAACCAATCTTGTGCATCCAATATGTGATTTCGTGTCATCTTGTGTCATTGGTTGAACATTAAAGTCATTTTCGTCCTCCCTAGGCTTATCCTAAGCAATTAGGGTTTTTAACCAATCTTGTGCATCCAATATGTGATTTTTTGTCATTGGTTGAACATTTAGGTCATTTTCGTCCTCCCTAGGCTTATTCTAATCCAATTAGGGTTTTTAACCAATCTTGTGCATCCAATATGTGATTTTCTGTCATTTTGTGTCATTGGTTGAACATTTACGTCATTTTTGTCCTCCCTAGGCTTATTATAATCCAATTAGGGTTTTTATCCAATCTTGTGCATCCAATATGTGATTTTGTGATTGGTTGAACATTTAGGTCATTTTCGTCCTCCCTAGGCATATTCTAATCCAATTAGGGTTTTTAACCGATCTTGTGCTTCCAATATGTGATTTTGTGTCATTGGTTGAATATTTAGGTCATTTTTGTCCTCCCTAGGCTTATTCTAATCCAATTAGGGTTTTTAACCAATCTTGTGCATCTAATATGTGATTTTGTTTCATTTTGTGTCATTTGTTGAACATTTAGGTCATTTTCGTCCTCCGTAGGCTTATTCTAATCCAATTAGGGTTTTTAACCAATCTTGTGCATCCAATATGTGATTTTCTGTCATTTTGTGTCATTGGTTGAACATTTAGGTTATTTTCGTCCTCCCAAGGATTATTATAATCCAATTAGGGTTTTTAACCAATCTTGTGCATCCAATATGTGATTTTGTGTCATTGGTTGAACATTTAGGTCATTTTCGTCCTCCCTAGGCTTATTCTAATCCAATTAGGGTTTTTAACCAATCTTGTGCATCCAATATGTGATTTTGTATCATTTTGTGTCATCGGTTGAACATTTAGGTCATTTTCGTCCTCCCTAGGCTTATTCTAATCCAATTAGGGTTTTTAACCAATCTTGTGCATCCAATATGTGATTTTGTGTCATTTTGTGTCGTTGGTTGAACATTTAGGTCATTTTCGACCTCCCTAGGCTTATTCTAATCCAATTAGGGTTTTTAACCAATCTTGTGCATCCAATATGTGATTTTGTTTCATTTTGTGTCGTTTGTTGAACATTTAGGTCATTTTCGTCCTCCTAGGCTTATTCTAATCCAATTAGGGTTTTTAACCAAGCTTGTGCATCCAATATGTGGTTTTTGGTCATTTTGTGTCATTGGTTGAACATTTAGGTCATTTTTGTCCTCCTTAGGCTTATTCTAATCCAATTATGGTTTCTAACCAATCTAGTGCATCCAATATGTGATTTTGTGTCATTGGTTGAACATTTCGGTCATTTTTGTCCTCCCTAGGCTTATTCTAATCCAATTAGGGTTTTTAACCAATCTTGTGCATCCAATATGTGATTTTGTGTCATTGGTTGAACATTTAGGTCATTTTCGTCCTCCCTAGGCTTATTCTAATCCAATTAGGGTTTTTAACCAATCTTGTGCATCCAATATGTGATTTTGTGTCATTGGTTGAACATTTAGGTCATTTTCGTCCTCCCTAAGCTTATTCTAATCCAATTAGGGTTTTTAACCAATCTTGTGCATCCAATATGTGATTTTGTGTCATTGGTTGAACATTTAGGTCATTTTCGTCTTCCCTAGGCTTATTCTAATCCAATTAGGGTTTTTAACCAATCTTGTGCATCCAATATGTGATTTTTTATCATTTTGTGTTATTGGTTGAACATTTAGGTCATTTTCGTCCTCCCTAGGCTTATTCTAATCCAATTAGGGTTTTTAACCAATCTTGTGCATCCAATATGTGATTTTGTGTCATTGCTTGAACATTTAGGTCATTTTCGTCCTCCCTAGGCTTATTCTAATCCAATTAGGGTTTTTAACCAATCTTGTGCATCCAATATGTGATTTTGTGTCATTTTGTGTCATTGGTTGAACATTTAGGTCATTTTCGTCCTCCCTAGGCTTATTCTAATCCAATTAGGGTTTTTAACTAATCTTGTACATCCAATATGTGATTTTGTGTCCTTTTGTGTCATTGGTTGAACATTTAGGTCATTTTCGTCCTCCCTAAGCTTATTCTAATCCAATTAGGTTTTTAACCAATCTTGTGCATCCAATATGTTATTTTGTGTCATTTTGAGTCATTGGTTGAACATTTAGGTCATTTTCGTCCTCCCTAAGCTTATTCTAATCCAATTAGGTTCTTAACCAATCTTGTGCATCCAATATGTGATTTTGTGTCATTGGTTGAACATTTAGGTCATTTTCGTCCTCCCTAAGCTTATTCTAATCCAATTACGTTTTTAACCAATCTTGTGCATCCAATATGTGATTTTGTGTCATTGGTTGAACATTTAGGTCATTTTCGTCCTCCCTAGGCTTATTCTAATCCAATTAGGGTTATTAACCAATCTTGTGCATCCAATATGTGATTTTGTGTCCTTTTGTGTCATTGGTTGAACATTTAGGTCATTTTCGTCCTCCCTAAGCTTATTCTA
>JBBPBQ010000008.1:8456993-8476869 GCA_037974755.1 Cicer yamashitae | reverse complement strand
CATTGGTTGAACATTTAGGTCATTTTCGTCATCCCCAGGCTTATTCAAATCCAATTAGGGTTTTTAACCAATCTTGTGCATCCAATATGTGATTTTGTGTCCTTTTGTGTCATTGGTTGAACATTTACGTCATTTTCGTCCTCCCTAAGCTTATTCTAATCCAATTAGGTTTTTAACCAATCTTGTGCATCCAATATGTGATTTTGTGTCATTTTGTGTCATTGGTTGAACATTTAGGTCAATTTCGTCCTCCCTAGGCTTGTTCTTATCCAATTAGGGTTTTTAACCAATCTTGTGCATCCAATATGGGATTTTGTGTCATTGGTTGAACATTTAGGTCATTTTCGTCCTCCCTAGGCTTATTCTAATCCAATTAGGGTTTTTAACCAATCTTGTGCATCCAATTTGGGATTTTGTGTCATTGGTTGAACATTTAGGTCATTTTCGTCCTCCCTAGGCTTATTCTAATCCAATTAGGGTTTTTAACCAATCTTGTGCATCCAATATGTGATTTTGTGTCATTTTGTATCATTGGTTGAACATTTAGGTCATTTTCATCATCCCCAGGCTTATTCAAATCCAATTAGGGTTTTTAACCAATCTTGTGCATCCAATATGTGATTTTGTGTCCTTTTGTGTCATTGGTTGAACATTTACGTCATTTTCGTCCTCCCTAAGCTTATTCTAATCCAATTAGGTTTTTAACCAATCTTGTGCATCCAATATGTGATTTTGTGTCATTTTGTGTCATTGGTTGAACATTTAGGTCAATTTCGTCCTCCCTAGGCTTATTCTTATCCAATTAGGGTTTTTAACCAATCTTGTGCATCCAATATGGGATTTTGTGTCATTGGTTGAACATTTAGGTCATTTTCGTCCTCCCTAGGCTTATTCTAATCCAATTAGGGTTTTTAACCAATCTTGTGCATCCAATATGTGATTTTGTGTCATTTTGTGTCATTGGTTGAACATTTAGGTCAATTTCGTCCTCCCTAGGCTTATTCTTATCCAATTAGGGTTTTTAACCAATCTTGTGCATCCAATATGGGATTTTGTGTCATTGGTTGAACATTTAGGTCATTTTCGTCCTCGCTAGGCTTATTCTAATCCAATTAGGGTTTTTAACCAATCTGGTGCATCCAATATGGGATTTTGTGTCATTGGTTGAACATTTAGGTCATTTTTGTCCTCCCTAGGCTTATTCTAATCCAATTAGGGTTTTTAACCAATCTTGTGCATCCAATATGGGATTTTGTGTCATTGGTTGAACATTTAGGTCATTTTCGTCCTCCCTAGGCTTATTCTAATCCATTTAGGATTTTTAACCAATCTTGTGCTTCCAATATGTGATTTTGTGTCAATGGTTGAACATTTACGTCATTTTCGTCCTCCCTAGGCTTATTCTAATCCAATTAGGGTTTTTAACCAATCTTGTGCATCCAATATGTGATTTTGTGTCATTGCTTGAACATTTAGGTCATTTTCGTCCTCCCTAGGCTTATTCTAATCCAATTAGGGTTTTTAACCAATCTTGTGCATCCAATATGTGATTTTGTGTAATTTTGTGTCATTGGTTGAACATTTAGGTCATTTTCGTCCTCCCTAGGCTTATTCTAATCCAATTAGGGTTTTTAACCAATCTTGTGCATCCAATATGTGATTTGTGTCATTTTGTGTCATTGGTTGTACATTTAGGTCATTTTCGTCCTCCCTAGGCTTATTCTAATCCAATTAGGGTTTTTAACCAATCTTGTGCATCCAATATGTGATTTTGTGTCATTTTGTGTCATTGGTTGAACATTTAGGTCATTTTCGTCCTCCCTAGGCTTATTCTAATCCAATTAGGGTTTTTAACCAATCTTGTGCATCCAATATGTGATTTGGTGTCATTGGTTGAAAATTTAGGTCATTTTCGTCCTCCCTAGGCTTATTCTAATCCAATTAGCGTTTTTAACCAATCTTGTGCGTCCAATATGTGATTTTGTGTCATTGGTTGAACATTTAGGTCATTTTCGTCCTCCACAGGCTTATTCTAATCCAATTAGGGTTTTTAACCAATCTTGTGCATCCAATATGTGATTATGTGTTGTTTTGTGTCATTGGTTGAACATTTAGGTCATTTTCGTCCTCCCTAGGCTTATTCTAATCCAATTAGGGTTTTTAACCAATCTTGTGCATCCAATATGTGATTTTGTGTCATTTTGTGTCATTGGTTGAACATTTAGGTCATTTTCGTCCTCCCTAGGCTTATTCTAATCCAATTAGGGTTTTTAACCAATCTTGTGCATCCAATATGTGATTTTGTGTCATTTTGTGTCATTGGTTGAACATTTAGGTCATTTTCGTCCTCCCTAGGCTTATTCTAATCCAATTAGGGGTTTTAAACAATGTTGTGCATCCAATAAGTCATTTTGTGTCATTGGTTGAACATTTAGGTCATTTTCGTCCTCCCTAGGCTTATTCTAATTTAATTAGGGTTTTTATCCAATCTTGTGCATCCAATATGTGATTTTGTGTCATTGGTTGAACGTTTAGGTCATTTTCGTCCTCCCTAGGCTTATTCTAATCCAATTAGGGTTTTTAACCAATCTTGTGCATCCAATATGTGATTTTGTGTCATTTTGTGTCATTGGTTGAACATTTAGGTCATTTTCGTCCTCCCTAGGCTTATTCTAATCCAATTAGGGTTTTTAACCAATCTTGTGCATCCAATATGTGATTTTGTGTCATTTTGTGTCATTGGTTGAACATTTAGGTCATTTTCGTCCTCCCTAGGCTTATTCTAATCGAATTAGGGTTTTTAACCAATCTTGTGCATCCAATATGTGATTTTATGTCATTGGTTGAACATTTAGGTCATTTTCGTCCTCCCTAGGCTTATTCTAATCCAATTAGGGTTTTTAACCAATCTTGTGCATCCAATATGTGATTTTGTGTCATTGGTTGCACATTTAGGTCATTTTTGTCCTCCCTAGGCTTATTCTAATCCAATTAGGGTTTTTAACCAATCTTGTGCATCCAATATGTCATTTTGTGTCATTGGTTGAACATTTAGGTCATTTTCGTCCTCCCTAGGCTTATTCTAATCCAATTAGGGTTTTTAACCAATCCTGTGCATCCAATATGTGATTTTGTGTCATTTGTTGAACATTTAGGTCATTTTTGTCCTCCCTAGGATTATTCTAATCCAATTAGAGTTATTAACCAATCTTGTGCATCCAATTAGTGATTTTGTGTCATTGGTTGAACATTTAGGTCATTTTCGTCTTCCAATGGCTTATTCTAATCCAATTAGGGTTTTTAACCAATCTTGTGCATCCAATATGTGATTTTGTGTCATTGGTTGAACATTTAGGTCATTTTCGTCCTCCCTAGGCTTATTCTAATCCAATTAGGGTTTTTAACCATTCTTGTGCATCCAATATGTGATTTTGTGTCATTTTGTGTCATCGGTTGAACATTTAGGTCATTTTCGTCCTCCCTAGGCTTATTCTAATCCAATTAGGGTTTTTAACCAATCTTGTGCATCCAATATGTGATTTTGTGTCATTTTGTGTCATTGGTTGAACATTTAGGTCATTTTCGTCCTCCCTAGGCTTATTCTAATCCAATTAGGATTTTTAACCAATCTTGTGCATCCAATATGTGACTTTGTGTTATTTTGTGTAATTGGTTGAAAATTTAGGTCATTTTCGTCGTCCCTAGGCTTATTCTAATCCAATTAGGGTTTTAAACCAATCTTGTGCATTCAATATGTGATTTTGTGTCATTGGTTGAACATTTAGGTCATTTTCGTCCTCCCTAGGCTTATTCTAATCCAATTAGGGTTTTTAACAAATCTTGTGCATCCAATATGTGATTTTTTGTCATTTTGTGTCATTGGTTGAACATTTAGGTCATTTTCGTCCTCCCTAGGCTTATTCTAATCCAATTAGGGTTTTTAACCAATCTTGTGCATCCAATATGTGATTTTGTGTCATTTTGTGTCATTGGTTGAACATTTAGGTCATTTTCGTCCTCCCTAGGCTTATTCTAATCCAATTAGGGTTTTTAACATATCTTGTGCATCCAATATTTGATTTTGTGTCATTTTGTGTCATTGGTTGAACATTTAGGTCATTTTCGTCCTCCCTAGGCTTATTCTAATCCAATTAGGGTTTTTAACCAATCTTGTGCATCCAATATGTGATTTTGTGTCATTTTGTGTCATTGGTTGAACATTTAGGTCATTTTCGTCCTCCCTAGGCTTATTCTAATTAGGGTTTTTAACCAATCTTGTGCATCCAATATGTGATTTTGTGTCATTGGTTGAACATTTAGGTCATTTTCGTCCTCCCTAGGCTTATTCTAATCCAATTAGGGTTTTTAACCAATCTTGTGCATCCAATATGTGATTTTCTGTCATTTTGTGTCATTGGTTGAACATTTAGGTCATTGTCGTCCTCCCTAGGATTATTATAATCCAATTAGGGTTTTTAACCAATCTTGTGCATCCAATATGTGATTTTGTGTCATTGGTTGAACATTTAGGTCATTTTCGTCCTCCCTAGGCTTATTCTAATCCAATTAGGGTTTTTAACCAATCTTGTGCATCCAATATGTGATTTTGTGTCATTTTGTGTCATTGGTTGAACATTTAGGTCATTTTCGTCCTCCCTAGGCTTATTTTAATCCAATTAGGGTTTTTAACCAATCTTGTGCATCCAATATGTGATTTTGTATCATTTTGTGTCATTGGTTGAACATTTAGGTCATTTTCGTCCTCCCTAGGCTTATTCTAATCCAATTAGGGTTTTTAACCAATCTTGTGCATCCAATATGTGATTTTGTATCATTTTGTGTCATTGGTTGAACATTTAGTTCATTTTCGTCCTCCCTAGGCTTATTCTAAACCAATTAGGGTTTTTAACCAATCTTGTGCATGACTTTGTGTCATTTTGTGTAATTGGTTGAACATTTAGGTCATTTTCGTCCTCCCTAGGCTTATTCTAATCCAATTAGGGTTTTTAACCAATCTAGTGCATCCAATAAGTGATTTTGTGTCATTTTGTGTCATTGGTTGAACATTTAGGTCATTTTCGTCCTCTCTAGGCTTATTCTAATCCAATTAGGGTTTTTAACCAATCTTGTGCATCCAATATGTGATTTTGTGTCATTGGTTGAACATTTAGGTCATTTTCGTCCTCCCTAGGCTTATTCTAATCCAATTAGGGTTTTTAACCAATCTTGTGCATCCAATATGTGATTTTGTGTCATTGGTTGAACATTTAGGTCATTTTCCTCCTCCCTAGGCTTATTCTAATCCAATTAGGGTTTTTAATCAATCTTGTGCATCCAATATGTGATTTTGTGTCATTGGTTGAACATTTAGGTCATTTTCGTCCTCCTTAGGCTTATTCTAATCCAATTAGGGTTTTTAACCAATCTTGTGCATCCAATATGGGATTTTGTGTCATTGGTTGAACATTTAGGTCATTTTCGTCCTCCCTAGGCTTATTCTAATCCAATTAGGGTTTTTAACCAATCTTGTGCATCCAATATGGGATTTTGTGTCATTGGTTGCACATTTAGGTCATTTTCGTGCTCCCTAGGCTTATTCTAATCCAATTAGGGTTTTTAACCAATCTTGTGCATATAATAAGTGATTTTGTGTCATTGGTATTCCAATTAGGTCATTTTCGTCCTCGCTAGGCTGATACTAATCCAATTAGGGTTTTTAACCAATCTTGTGCATCCAATATGTGATTTTGTGTCATTGGTTGAACATTTAGGTCATTTTCGTCCTCCCTAGGCTTATTCTAATCCAATTAGGGTTTTTAACCAATCTTGTGCATCCAATATGTGATTTTGTGTCATTGGTTGAACATTTAGGTCATTTTCGTCCTCCCTAGGCTTATTCTAATCCAATTAGGGTTATTAACCAATCTTGTGCATCCAATATGTGATTTTGTGTCATTGGTTGAACATTTAGGTCATTTTCGTCCTCCTTAGGCTTATTCTAATCCAATTAGGGTTTTTAACCAATCTTGTGCATCCAATATGTGATTTTGTGTCATTGGTTGAACATTTAGGTCATTTTCGTCCTCCCTAGGCTTATTCTAATCCAATTAGGGTTTTTAACCAATCTTGTGCATCCAATATGTGATTTTGTGTCATTGGTTGAACATTTAGGTCATTTTCATCCTCCCTAGGCTTATTCTAATCCAACTAGGGTTTTTAACCAATCTTGTACATCCAATATGTGGTTTTGTGTCATTGGTTGAACATTTAGGTCATTTTCGTCCTCCCTAGGCTTATTCTAATCCAATTAGGGTTTTTAACCAATCATGTGCATCCTATATGTGATTTTGTGTCATTGGTTGAACATTTAGGTCATTTTTATCATTGCTAGGCTTATTCTAATCCAATTAGGGTTTTTAACCAATATTGTGCATCCAATATTTGATTTTGTGTCATTGGTTGCACATTTAGGTCATTTTCGTCCTCCCTAGGCTTATTCTAATCCAATTAGTGTTTTTAACCAATCTTGTGCATCCAATATGTGACTTTGTGTCATTGGTTGAACATTTAGGTCATTTTCGTCCTCCCAATGCTTATTCTACTCCAATTAGGGTTTTCAACCAATCTTGTGCATCCAATATGTGATTTTGTGTCATTTTGTATCATTTGTTGAACACTTTGGTCATTTTCGTCCTCCCTAGGCTTATTCTAATCCAATTAGGGTTTTTAACAAATCTTGTGCATCCAATATGTGGTTTTGTGTCCTTTTGTGTCATTGGTTGAACATTTAGGTCATTTTCGTCCTCCCAAGGCTTATTCTAATCCAACTAGGGTTTTTAACCAATCTTGTACATCCAATATGTGGTTTTGTGTCATTGGTTGAACATTTAGGTCATTTTCGTCCTCCCTAGGCTTATTCTAATCCAATTAGGGTTTTTAACCAATCTTGTGCATCCAATATGTGATTTTGTGTCATTTTGTGTCATTGGTTGAACATTTAGGTCATTTTCGTCCTCCCTAGGCTTATTGTAATCCAATTAGGGTTTTTAACCAATCTTGTGCATCCAATATGTGATTTTGTGTCATTGCTTGAACATTTAGGTCATTTTCGTCCTCCCTAGGCTTATTCTAATCCAATTAGGGTTTTTAACCAATCTTGTGCATCCAATATGTGATTTTGTGTCATTTTGTGTCATTGGTTGAACATTTAGGTCATTTTCGTCCTCCCTAGGCTTATTCTAATCCAATTAGGGTTTTTAACTAATCTTGTACATCCAATATGTGATTTTGTGTCCTTTTGTGTCATTGGTTGAACATTTAGGTCATTTTCGTCCTCCCTAAGCTTATTCTAATCCAATTAGGTTTTTAACCAATCTTGTGCATCCAATATGTTATTTTGTGTCATTTTGAGTCATTGGTTGAACATTTAGGTCATTTTCGTCCTCCCTAAGCTTATTCTAATCCAATTAGGTTTTTAACCAATCTTGTGCATGCAATATGTTATTTTGTGTCATTTTGTGTCATTGGTTGAACATTTAGGTCATTTTCGTCCTCCCTAAGCTTATTCTAATCCAATTAGGTTTTTAACCAATCTTGTGCATCCAATATGTGATTTTGTGTCATTGGTTGAACATTTAGGTCATTTTCGTCCTCCCTAAGCTTATTCTAATCCAATTAGGTTTTTAACCAATCTTGTGCATCCAATATGTGATTTTGTGTCATTGGTTGAACATTTAGGTCATTTTCGTCCTCCCTAGGCTTATTCTAATCCAATTAGGGTTATTAACCAATCTTGTGCATCCAATATGTGATTTTGTGTCCTTTTGTGTCATTGGTTGAACATTTAGGTCATTTTCGTCCTCCCTAAGCTTATTCTAATCCAATTAGGTTTTTAACCAATCTTGTGCATCCAATATGTGATTTTGTGTCATTGGTTGAACATTTAGGTCATTTTCGTCCTCTCTAGGCTTATTCTAATCCAATTAGGGTTTTTAACCAATCTTGTGCATCCAATATGTGATTTTGTGTCATTCGTTGAACATTTAGGTCATTTTCGTCCTCCCTAGGCTTATTCTAATCCAATTAGGGTTTTTAACCAATCTTGTGCATCCAATATGTGATTTTGTGTCATTCGTTGAACATTTAGGTCATTTTCGTCCTCCCTAGGGTTATTCTAATCCAATTAGGGTTTTTAACCAATCTTGTGCATCCAATATGTGATTTTGTGTCATTGGTTGAACATTTAGGTCATTTTCGTCCTCCCTAGGCTTATTCTAATCCAATTAGGGTTTTTAACCAATCTTGTGCATCCAATATGTGATTTTGTGTCATTGGTTGAACATTTAGGTCATTTTCCTCCTCCCTAGGCTTATTCTAATCCAATTAGGGTTTTTAATCAATCTTGTGCATCCAATATGTGATTTTGTGTCATTGGTTGAACATTTAGGTCATTTTCGTCCTCCTTAGGCTTATTCTAATCCAATTAGGGTTTTTAACCAATCTTGTGCATCCAATATGGGATTTTGTGTCATTGGTTGAACATTTAGGTCATTTTCGTCCTCCCTAGGCTTATTCTAATCCAATTAGGGTTTTTAACCAATCTTGTGCATCCAATATGTGATTTTGTGTCATTTTGTATCATTGGTTGAACATTTAGGTCATTTTCGTCATCCCCAGGCTTATTCAAATCCAATTTGGGTTTTTAACCAATCTTGTGCATCCAATATGTGATTTTGTGTCCTTTTGTGTCATTGGTTGAACATTTACGTCATTTTCGTCCTCCCTAAGCTTATTCTAATACAATTAGGTTTTTAACAAATCTTGTGCATCCAATATGTGATTTTGTGTCATTTTGTGTCATTGGTTGAACATTTAGGTCAATTTCATCCTCCCTAGGCTTATTCTTATCCAATTAGGGTTTTTAACCAATCTTGTGCATCCAATATGGGATTTTGTGTCATTGGTTGAACATTTAGGTCATTTTCGTCCTCGCTAGGCTTATTCTAATCCAATTAGGGTTTTTAACCAATCTGGTGAATCCAATATGGGATTTTGTGTCATTGGTTGAACATTTAGGTCATTTTCGTCCTCCCTAGGCTTATTCTAATCCAATTAGGGTTTTTAACCAATCTTGTGCATCCAATATGGGATTTTGTGTCATTGGTTGAACATTTAGGTCATTTTCGTCCTCCCTAGGCTTATTCTAATCCATTTAGGATTTTTAACCAATCTTGTGCTTCCAATATGTGATTTTGTGTCAATGGTTGAACATTTACGTCATTTTCGTCCTCCCTAGGCTTATTCTAGTCCAATTAGGGTTTTTAACCAATCTTGTGCATCCAATATGTGATTTTGTGTCATTGCTTGAACATTTAGGTCATTTTCGTCCTCCCTAGGCTTATTCTAATCCAATTAGGGTTTTTGACCAATCTTGTGCATCCAATATGTGATTTTGTGTCATTTTGTGTCATTGGTTGAACATTTAGGTCATTTTCGTCCTCCATAGGCTTATTCTAATCCAATTAGGGTTTTTAACTAATCTTGTACATCCAATATGTGATTTTGTGTCCTTTTGTGTCATTGGTTGAACATTTAGGTCATTTTCGTCCTCCCTAAGCTTATTCTAATCCAATTAGGTTTTTAACCAATCTTGTGCATCCAATATGTTATTTTGTGTCATTTTGTGTCATTGGTTGAACATTTAGGTAATTTTCGACCTCCCTACGCTTATTCTAATCCAATTAGGGTTTTTAACCAATCTTGTGCATCCAATATGTGATTTTTTGTCCTTTTGTGTCACTGGTTGAACATTTAGGTCATTTTCGTCCTCCCTAGGCTTATTCTAATCAAATTAGGGTTTTTAACCAATCTTGTGCATCCAATATGTGATTTTTTGTCATTGGTTGAACATTTAGGTCATTTTCGTCCTCCCTAGGCTTATTCTAATCCAATTAGGGTTTTTAACCAATCTTGTGCATCCAATATGTGATTTTGTGTCCTTTTGTGTCATTGGTTGAACATTTAGGTCATTTTCGTCCTCCCTAAGCTTATTCTAATCCAATTAGGATTTTAACCAATCTTGTGCATCCAATATATGATTTTGTGTCATTATGTGTCATTGGTTGAACATTTAGGTCATTTTCGCCCTCCCTAGGCTTATTCTAATCCAATTAGAGATTTTAACCAATCTTGTACGTCCAATATGTGATTTTGTGTCCTTTTGTGTCATTGGTTGAACATTTAGGTCATTTTCGTCCTCCCTAGGCCTATTTTAATCCAATTAGGGTTTTTAACCAATCTTGTGCGTCCAATATGTGATTTTGTGTCATATTATGTCATTGGTTGAACATTTAAGTAATTTTCGTCCTCCCTAGGCTTATTCTAATCCAATTAGGGTTTTTAACCAATCTTGTGCATCCAATATGTGATTTTGTGTCATTTTGTGTCATTGGTTGAACATTTAGGTCATTTTCGTCCTCCCTAGGCTTATTCTAATCCAATTAGGGTTTTTAACCAATCTTGTGCATCCAATATGTGATTTTGTGTCCTTTTGTGTCATTGGTTGAACATTTAGGTCATTTTCGTCCTCCCTAGGCTTATTCTAATCCAATTAGGGTTTTTAACCAATCTTGTGAATCCAATATGTGATTTTGTGTCATTTTGTGTCATTTGTTGAACATTTAGGTCATTTTCGTCCTCCCTAGGCTTGATCTAATCCAATTAGGGTTTTTAACCAATCTTGTGCATCCAATATGTGATTTTGTGTCATTGGTTGAACATTTAGGTCATATTCGTTCTACCTAGGCTTATTCTAATCCAATTAGGGTTTTTAACCAATCTTGTGCATCCAATATGTGATTTTGTGTCATTTTGTGTCATTGGTTAAACATTTAGAACATTTTCGTCCTCCTTAGGCCTATTCTAATCCAATTAGGGTTTTTAACCAATCTTGTGCATCCAATATGTGTTTTTATGTCATTGGTTGAACATTTAGGTCATTTTCGTCCTCCCTAGGCTTATTCTAATCCAATTAGGGTTTTTAACCAATCTTGTGCATCCAATATGTGATTTTGTGTCATTTTGTGTCATTGGTTGAACATTTAGGTCATTTTCGTCCTCCCTAGGCTTATTCTAATCCAATTAGGGTTTTTAACCAATCTTGTGCGTCCAATATATGATTTTGTGTTATTTTGTGTCATTGGTTGAACATTTAGGTCATTTTCGTCCTCCCTAGACTTATTCTAATCCAATTAGGGTTTTTAACCAATCTTGTGCATCCAATATGTGATTTTGTGTCATTTGTTGAACAATTAGGTCATTTTCGTCCTCCCTAGGCCTATTCTAATCCAATTAGGGTTTTTAACTAATCCTTTGCATCCAATATGTGATTTTGTGTCATTTTGTGTCATTGGTTGAACATTTAGGTCATTTTCGTCCTCCCTAGGCTTATTCTAATCCAATTAGGGTTTTTAACCAATCTTGTGCATCCAATATGTGATTTTGTGTCATTGGTTGAACATTTAGGTCATTTTTGTCCTCCCTAGGCTTATTCTAATCCAATTAGGGTTTTTAACCAATCTTGTGCATCCAATATGTGATTTTGTGTCATTTTGTGTCATTGGTTGAACATTTAGGTCATTTTCGTCCTTGCTAGGCTTATTCTAATCCAATTAGGGTTTTTAACCAATCTTGTGCATCCAATATGTGATTTTGTGTCATTGGTTGAACATTTAGGTCATTTTCGTCCTCCCTAGGCTTATTCTAATCCAATTAGGGTTTTTAACCAATCTTGTGCATCCAATATGTGATTTTGTGTCATTTTGTGTCATTGCTTGAACATTTAGGTCATTTTCGCCCTCCCTAAGCTTATTCTAATCCAATTAGGGTTTTTAACCAATCTTGTGCATCCAATATGTGATTTTGTGTCATTGGTTGAACATTTAGGTCATTTTCGTCCTCCCTAGGCTTATTCTAATCCAATTAGGGTTTTTAACCAATCTTGTGCATCCAATATGTGATTTTGTGTCATCTTGTGTCATTGGTTGAACATTTAGGTCATTTTCGTCCTTCCTAGGCTTATTCTAATCCAATTAGGGTTTTTAACCAATCTTGTGCATCCAATATGTGATTTTGTGTCATTGGTTGAACATTTAGGTCATTTTCGTCCTCCCTAGGCTTATTCTAATCCAATTAGGGTTTTTAACCAATCTTGTGCATCCAATATGTGATTTTGTGTCATTGGTTGAACATTTAGGTCATTTTCGTCCCCCCTAGGCTTATTCTAATCCAATTAGGGTTTTTAACCAATCTTGTGCATCCAATATGTGATTTTGTGTCATTGGTTGAACATTTAGGTCATTTTCGTCCTCCCTAGGCTTATTCTAATCCAATTAGGGTTTTTAACCAATCTTGTGCATCCAATATGTGATTTTGTGTCATTGGTTGAACATTTAGGTCATTTTCGTCCTCCCTAGGCTTATTCTAATCCAATTAGGGTTTTTAACCAATCTTGTGCATCCAATATGTGATTTTGTGTCATCGGTTGAATATTTAGGTCATTTTTGTCCTCCCTAGGCTTATTCTAATCCAATTAGGGTTTTTAACCAATCTTGTGCATCCAATATGTGATTTTGTGTCATTGGTTGAACATTTAGGTCATTTTCGTCCTCCCTAGGCTTATTCTAATCCAATTAGGGTTTTTAACCAATCTTGTGCATCCAATATGTGATTTTGTGTCATTGGTTGAACATTTAGGTCATTTTCGTCCTCCCTAGGCTTATTCTAATCCAATTAGGGTTTTTAACCAATCTTGTGCATCCAATATGTGATTTTGCGTCATTGGTTGATCATTTAGGTCATTTTCGTCCTCCCTAGGCTTATTCTAATCCAATTAGGGTTTTTAACCAATCTTGTGCATCCAATATGTGATTTTGTGTCATTGGTTGAACATTTAGGTCATTTTCGTCCTCCCTAGGCTTATTCTAATCCAATTAGGTTTTTTAACCAATCTTGTACATCCAATATGTGATTTTGTGTCATTTTGTGTCATTGGTTGAACATTTAGGTCATTTTCGTCCTCCCTAGGCTTATTCTAATCCAATTAGGGTTTTTAACCAATCTTGTGCATCCAATATGTGTTTTTGTGTCATTGGTTGAACATTTAGGTCATTTTCGTCCTCCCTAGACTTATTCTAATCCAATTAGGGTTTTTAACCAATCTTGTGCATCCAATATGTGATTTTGTGTCATTGGTTGAACATTTAGGTCATTTTCGTCCTCCCTAGGCTTATTCTAATCCAATTAGGGTTTTTAACCAATCTTGTGCATCCAATATGTGATTTTGTGTCATTTTGTGTCATTGGTTGAACATTTAGGTCATTTTCGTTCTCCCTAGGCTTATTCTAATCCAATTAGCGTTTTTAACCAATCTTGTGCATCCAATATGTGATTTTGTGTCATTTTCTGTCATTGGTTGAACATTTAGGTCATTTTCGTCCTCCCTAGGCTTATTCTAATCCAATTAGGGTTTTTAACCAATCTTGTGCATCCAATATGTGATTTTGTGTCATTTTGTGTCATTGGTTGAACATTTAGGTCATTTTCGTCCTCCCTAGGCTTATTCTAATCCAATTTGGGTTTTCAAACCAATCTTGTGCATCCAATATATGATTTTGTGTCATTGGTTGAACATTTAGGTCATTTTCAACCTCCCTAGGCTTATTCTAATCCAATTAGGGTTTTTAACCAATCTTGTGCATCCAATATGTGATTTTGTGTCATTGGTTGAACATTTAGATCATTTTCGTCCTCCCTAGGCTTATTCTAATCCAATTAGGGTTTTTAACCAATCTTGTGCATCCAATATGTGATTTTGTGTCATTTGGTGTCATTGGTGAACATTTAGGTCATTTTCGTCCTCCCTAGGCTTATTCTAATCCAATTAGGGTTTTTAACCAATCTTGTGCATCCAACATGTGATTTTGTGTCATTGGTTGAACATTTAGGTAATTTTCGTCCTCCCTAGGCTTATTCTAATCCAATTAGGGTTTTTAACCAATCTTGTGCATTCAATATGTAATTTTGTGTCATTTTGTGTCAATGGTTCAACATTTAGGTCATTTTCGTCCTCCCTAGGCTTATTCTAATCCAATTAGGGTTTTTAACCAATCTTGTGCATCCAATATGTGATTTTGTGTCATTGGTTGAACATTTAGGTCATTTTCGTCCTCCCTAGGCTTATTCTAATCCAATTAGGGTTTTTAACCAATCTTGTGCATCCAATATGTGATTTTGTGTCATTTTGTGTCATTGGTTGAACATTTAGCTCATTTTCGTCCTCCCTAGGCTTATTCTAATCCAATTAGGGTTTTTAACCAATCTTGTACATCCAATATGTGATTTTGTGTCCTTTTGTGTCATTGGTTAAACATTTAGGTCATTTTCGTCCTCCCTAAGCTTATTCTAATCCAATTAGGTTTTTAACCAATCTTGTGCATCCAATATGTTATTTTGTGTCATTTTGTGTCATTGGTTGAACATTTAGGTCATTTTCGTCCTCCCTAAGCTTATTCTAATCCAATTAGGTTTTTAACCAATCTTGTGCATCCAATATGTTATTTTGTGTCATTTTGTGTCATTGGTTGAACATATACGTCATTTTCGTCCTCCATAGGCTTATTCTAATCCAATTAGGGTTTTTAACCAATCTTGTGCATCCATTATGTCATTTTGTGTCATTTTGTGTCATTGGTTGAACATTTAGGTCATTTTCGTCCTCCCAAGGCTTATTCTAATCCAATTAGGGTTTTTAACCAATCTTGTGCATCCAATATGTGATTTTGTGTCATTTTGTGTCATTTGTAATCCAATTAGGTCATTTTCGTCCTCCCTAGGCTTATTCTTATCCAATTAGGGTTTTTAACCAATCTTGTGCATCCAATATGTGATTTTGTGTCATTTTGTGTCATCTGTAATCCAATTAGGTCATTTTCGTCCTCCCTAGGCTTATTCTAATCCAATTAGCGTTTTTAACCTATCTTGTGCATCCAATATGTGATTTTGTGTCATTTTGTGTCATTGGTTGAACATTTAGGTCATTTTCGTCCTCCCTAGGCTTATTCTAATCCAATTAGGGTTTTTAACCAATCTTGTGCATCCAATATGTGATTTTGTGTCATTTTGTGTCATTGGTTGAACATTTAGGTCATTTTCGTCCTCCCTAGGCTTATTCTAATCCAATTAAGGTTTTTACCAATCTTGTGCATCCAATATGTGATTTTGTGTCATTTTGTGTCATTGGTTGAACATTTAGGTCATTTTCGTCCTCCCTAGGCTTATTCTAATCCAATTAGGGTTTTTAACCAATCTTGTGCATCCAATATGTGATTTTGTGTCATTTTGTGTCATTGGTTGAACATTTAGGTCATTTTCGTCCTCCCTAGGCTTATTCTAATCTAATTTGGGTTTTTAACCAATCTTGTGCATCCAATATGTGATTTTGTGTCATTTTGTGTCATTGGTTGAACATTTAGGTCATTTTCGTCCTCCCTAGGCTTATTCTAATCCAATTAAGGTTTTTAACCAATCTTGTGCATCCAATATGTGATTTTGTGTCATTTTGTGTCATTGGTTGAACATTTAGGTCATTTTCGTCCTCCCTTGGCTCTTTTTAATCCAATTAGGTTTTTTAACCAATCTTGTGCATCCAATATGTGATTTTGTGTCATTGGTTGAACATTTAGGTCATTTTCGTCCTCCCTAGGCTTATTCTAATCCAATTAGGGTTTTTAACCAATCTTGTGCATCCAATATGTGATTTTGTGTCATTTTGTGTCATTGGTTGAACATTTAGGTCATTTTCGTCCTCCCTAGACTTATTCTAATCCAATTATGGTTTTTAACCAATCATGTGCATCCAATATGTGATTTTGTGTCATTTTGTGTTATTGGTTGATCATTTAGGTCATTTTCGTCCTCCCTAGGCTTATTCTAATCCAATTAGGGTTTTTAACCAATCTTGTGCATCCAATATGTGATTTTGTGTCATTGGTTGAACTTTTAGGTCAATTTCGTCCTCCCTAGGCTTATTCTAATCCAATTAGGGTTTTTAACCAATCTTGTGCATCCAATATGTGATTTTGTGTCATTGGTTGAACATTTAGGTCATTTTCGTCCTCCCTAGGCTTATTCTAATCCAATTAGGGTTTTTAACCAATCTTGTGCATCCAATATGTGATTTTGTGTCATTTTGTGTCATTGCTTGAACATTTAGGTCATTTTCGCCCTCCCTAAGCTTATTCTAATCCAATTAGGGTTTTTAACCAATCTTGTGCATCCAATATGTGATTTTGTGTCATTGGTTGAACATTTAGGTCATTTTCGTCCTCCCTAGGCTTATTCTAATCCAATTAGGGTTTTTAACCAATCTTGTGCATCCAATATGTGATTTTGTGTCATTTTGTGTCATTGGTTGAACATTTAGGTCATTTTCGTCCTCCCTAGGCTTATTCTAATCCAATTAGGGGTTTAACAAATCTTGTGCATCCAATATGTGATTTTGTGTAATTTTGTGTCATTGGTTGAACATTTAGGTCATTTCCGTCGTCCCTAGGCTTATTCTAATCCAATTAGGGTTTTTAACCAATCTTGTGCATCCAATATGTGATTTTGTGTCATTGGTTGAACATTTAGGTCATTTTCGTCCTCCCTAGGCTTATTCTAATCCAATTAGGGTTTTTAACCAATCTTGTGCATCTAATATTTGATTTTGTGTCATTGGTTGAACATTTAGGTCATTTTCGTCCTCCCTAGGCTTATTCTAATCCAATTAGGGTTTTTAACCAATCTTGTGCATCCAATATGTGATTTTGTGTCATTTTGTGTCATTGGTTGAACATTTAGGTCATTTTCGTCCTCCCTAGGCTTATTCTAATCCAATTAGGGTTTTTAACCAATCTTGTGCATCCTATATGTGATTTTGTGTCATTGGTTGAACATTTACGTCATTTTTGTCCTCCCTAGGCTTATTCTAATCCAATTAGGGTTTTTAACCAATCTTGAGCATCCAATATGTGATTTTGTGTCATTTTGTGTCATTGGTTGAACATTTAGGTCATTTTCGTCCTCCCTAGGCTTATTCTAATCCAATTAGGGTTTTTAACCAATCTTGTGCATCCAATATGTGATTTTGTGTCATTGCTTGAACATTTAGGTCATTTTCGTCCTCCCTAGGCTTATTCTAATCCAATTAGGGTTTTTAACCAATCTTGTGCATCCAATATGTGATTTTGTGTAATTTTGTGTCATTGGTTGAACATTTAGGTCATTTTCGTCCTCCCTAGGCTTATTCTAATCCAATTAGGGTTTTTAACCAATCTTGTGCATCCATTATGTGATTTTGTGTCATTGGTTGAACATTTAGGTCATTTTCGTCCTCCCTAGGCTTATTCTAATCCAATTAGGGTTTTTAACCAATCTTGTGCATCTAATATGTGATTTTGTGTCATTGGTTGAACATTTAGGTCATTTTCGTCCTCCCTAGGTTTATTCTAATCCAATTAGGGTTTTTAACCAATCTTGTGCATCCAATATGTGATTTTGTGTCATTGGTTGAACATTTTGGTCATTTTCGTCCTCCCTAGGTTTATTCTAATCCAATTAGGGTTTTTAACCAATCTTGTGCATCCAAAATGTGATTTTGTGTCAATTTGTGTCATTGGTTGAACATTTAGGTCATTTTCCTCCTCCCTAGGCTTATTCTAATCCAATTAAGGTTTTTAACCAATCTTGTGCATCTGATATGCGATTTTGTGTCATTTTGTGTCATTGGTTGAACATTTAGGTCATTTTGGTCCTACCTAGGCTTATTCTAATCCAATTAGGGTTTTTAACCAATCTTGTGCATCCAATATGTGATTTTGTGTCATTGGTTGAACATTTAGGTCATTTTCGTCCTCCCTAGGCTTATTCTAATCCAATTAGGGTTTTTAACCAATCTTGTGCATCCAATATGTGATTTTGTGTCATTGGTTGAACATTTAGGTCATTTTCGTGCTCCCTAGGCTTATTCTAATCCAATTAGGGTTTTTAACCAATCTTGTACATCCAATATGTGATTTTGTGTCATTGGTTGAACTTTTAGGTCAATTTCGTCCTCCCTAGGCTTATTCTAATCCAATTAGGGTTTTTAACCGATCTTGTGCATCGAATATGTGATTTTTTGTCATTTTGTGTCATTGGTTGAACATTTAGGTCATTGTCGTCCTCCCTAGGCTTATTCCAATCCAACTAGGGTTTTTAACCAATCTTGTGCATCCAATATGTGATTTTGTGTCATTGGTTGAACATTTAGGTCATTTTCGTCCTCCCTAGGCTTATTCTAATCCAATTAGGGTTTTTAACCAATCTTGTGCATCCAATATGTGATTTTGTGTCATTGGATGATCATTTAGGTCATTTTCGTCCTCCCTAGGCTTATTCTAATCCAATTAGGGTTTTTAACCAATCTTGTACATCCAATATGTGATTTTGTGTTATTTTGTGTCATTGGTTGAACATTTAGGTCATTTTCGTCCTCCCTAGGCTTATTCTAATCCAATTAGGGTTTTTAACCAATCTTGTGCATCCAATATGTGATTTTGTGTCCTTTTGTGTCATTGGTTGAACATTTAGGTCATTGTCGTCCTCCCTAAGCTGATTCTAATCCAATTAGGTTTTTAACCAATCTTGTGCATCCAATATGTTATTTTGTGTCATTTTGTGTCATTGGTTGAACATTTAGGTCATTTTCGTCCTCCCTAGGCTTATTCTAATCCAATTAGGGTTTTTAACCAATCTTGTGCATCCAATATGTGATTTTGTGTACTTTTGTGTCATTGGTTGAACATTTAGGTCATTTTCGTCCTCCCTAGGCTTATTCTAATCCAATTAGGGTTTCTAACCAATCTTGTGCATCCAATATGTGATTTTGGGTCATTTAGTGTCATTGGTTGAACATTTAGGTCATTTTCGTCCTCCTTAGGCTTATTCTAATTCAATTAGGGTTTTTAACCAATCTTGTGCATCCAATATGTGATTTTGTGTCATTTTGTGTCATTGGTTGAACATTTAGGTCATTTTCGTGCTCCCTAAGCTTATTCTAATCCAATTAGGGTTTTTAACCAATCTTGTGCATCCAATATGTGATTTTGTGTCCTTTTGTGTCATTGGTTGAACATTTAGGTCATTTTCGTCCTCCCTAAGCTTATTCTAATCCAATTAGGTTTTTAACCAATCTTGTGCATCCAATATGTTATTTTGTGTCATTGGTTGAACATTTAGGTCATTTTCGTCCTCTCTAGGCTTATTCTAATCCAATTAGGGTATTTAACCAATCTTGTGCATCCAATATGTGATTTTGTTTCATTGGTTGAACATTTAGGGCATTTTCGTCCTCCATAGGCTTATTCTAATCCAGTTAGGGTTTTTAACCAATCTTGTGCATCCAATATGTGATTTTGTATCATTTTGTGTCATTGGTTGAATATTTAGGTCATTTTCGTCCTCCTTATGCCTATTCCAATCCAATTAGGGTTTTTAACCAATCTTGTGCATCCAATATGTGATTTTGTGTCATTTTGAGTCATTGGTTGAACATTTAGGTCATTTTCGTCCTCCCTAGGCTTATTCTAATCCAATTAGGGTTTTTAACCAATCTTGTGCATCCAATATGTGATTTTGTGTCAATTTGTGTCATTGGTTGAACATTTAGGTCATTTTCGTCCTCGCTAGGCTTATTCTAATCCAATTATGGTTTTTAACCAATCTTGTGCATCCAATATGTGATTTTGTGTCATTTTGTGTCATTGGTTGAACATTTAGGTCATTTTCGTCCTCCCTA
>JBBPBQ010000008.1:8436475-8447209 GCA_037974755.1 Cicer yamashitae | reverse complement strand
CCCTAGGCTTATTCTAATCCAATTAGGGTTTTTAACCAATCTTGTGCATCCAATATGTGATTTTGTGTCATTTTGTATCATTGGTTGAACATTTAGGTCATTTTCGTCATCCCCAGGCTTATTCAAATCCAATTTGGGTTTTTAACCAATCTTGTGCATCCAATATGTGATTTTGTGTCCTTTTGTGTCATTGGTTGAACATTTACGTCATTTTCGTCCTCCCTAAGCTTATTCTAATACAATTAGGTTTTTAACAAATCTTGTGCATCCAATATGTGATTTTGTGTCATTTTGTGTCATTGGTTGAACATTTAGGTCAATTTCATCCTCCCTAGGCTTATTCTTATCCAATTAGGGTTTTTAACCAATCTTGTGCATCCAATATGGGATTTTGTGTCATTGGTTGAACATTTAGGTCATTTTCGTCCTCCCTAGGCTTATTCTAATCCAATTAGGGTTTTTAACCAATCTTGTGCATCCAATATGTGATTTTGTGTCATTGGTTGAACATTTAGGTCATTTTCGTCCTCCCTAGGCTTATTCTAATCCAATTAGGGTTTTTAACCAATCTTGAGTATCCAATATGTGATTTTGTGTCATTTTGTGTCATTGGTTGAACATTTAAGTCATTTTCGTCCTCCCTAAGCTTATTCTAATCCAATTAGGGTTTTTAACCAATCTTGTGCATCCAATATGTGATTTTGTGTCATTGGTTGAACATTTAGGTCATTTTCGTCCTCTCTAGGCTTATTCTAATCCAATTAGGGTTTTTAACCAATCTTGTGCATCCAATATGTGATTTTGTGTCATTGGTTGAACATTTAGGTCATTTTCGTCCTCCATAGGCTTATTCTAATCCACTTAGGGTTTTTAACCAATCTTGTGCATCCAATATGTGATTTTGTATCATTTTGTGTCATAGGTTGAACATTTAGATCATTTTCGTCCTCCCTAGGGTTATTCTAATTCACTTAGGATTTTTAACCAATCTAGTGCATCCAATATGTGATTTTCTGTCATTCTGTGTCATTGGTTGAACATTTAGGTCAATTTCGTCCTCCCTAGGCTTATTCTAATCCAATTAGGGTTTTTAACCAATCTTGTGCATCCAATATGTGATTTTGTGTCATTTTGAATCATTGGTTGAACATTTAGGTCATTTTCGTCATCCCCAGGCTTATTCTAATCCAATAAGGGATTTTAACCAATCTTGTGCATCCAATATGTGATTTTGTGTCCTTTTGTGTCATTGGTTGAACATTTAGGTCATTTTCGTCCTCCCTAGGCTTATTCTAATCCAATTAGGGTTTTTAACCAATCTTGTGCATCCAATATGGGATTTTGTGTCATTGGTTGAACATTTAGGTCATTTTCGTCCTCCCTAGGCTTATTCTAATCCAATTAGGGTTTTTAACCAATCTTGTGCATCCAATATGTGATTTTGTGTCATTTTGTATCATTGGTTGAACATTTAGGTCATTTTCGTCATCCCCAGGCTTATTCAAATCCAATTTGGGTTTTTAACCAATCTTGTGCATCCAATATGTGATTTTGTGTCCTTTTGTGTCATTGGTTGAACATTTACGTCATTTTCGTCCTCCCTAAGCTTATTCTAATACAATTAGGTTTTTAACAAATCTTGTGCATCCAATATGTGATTTTGTGTCATTTTGTGTCATTGGTTGAACATTTAGGTCAATTTCATCCTCCCTAGGCTTATTCTTATCCAATTAGGGTTTTTAACCAATCTTGTGCATCCAATATGGGATTTTGTGTCATTGGTTGAACATTTAGGTCATTTTCGTCCTCCCTAGGCTTATTCTAATCCAATTAGGGTTTTTAACCAATCTTGTGCATCCAATATGTGATTTTGTGTCATTTTGTGTCATTGGTTGAACATTTAGGTCATTTTCGTCCTCCCTAGGCTAATTCTAATCCAATTAGGGTTTTTAACCAATCTTGTGCATCCAATATGTGATTTTGTGTCATTGGTTGAACATTTAGGTCATTTTCGTCCCCCCTAGGCTTATTCTAATCCAATTAGGGTTTTTAACCAATCTTGTGCATCCAATATGTGATTTTGTGTCCTTTTGTGTCATTGGTTGAACATTTAGGTCATTTTCGTCCTCCCTAGGCTTATTCTAATCCAATTAGGGTTTTTAACCAATCTTGTGCATCCAATATGTGATTTTGTGTCATTGGTTGAACATTTAGGTCATTTTCGTCCTCCATAGGCTTATTCTAATCCACATAGGGTTTTTAACCAATCTTGTGCATCCAATATGTGATTTTGTATCATTTTGTGTCATAGGTTGAACATTTAGGTCATTTTCGTCCTCCCTAGGGTTATTCTAATTCACTTAGGATTTTTAACCAATCTAGTGCATCCAATATGTGATTTTCTGTCATTCTGTGTCATTGGTTGAACATTTAGGTCAATTTCGTCCTCCCTAGGCTTATTCTAATCCAATTAGGGTTTTTAACCAATCTTGTGCATCCAATATGTGATTTTGTGTCATTTTGAATCATTGGTTGAACATTTAGGTCATTTTCGTCATCCCCAGGCTTATTCTAATCCAATAAGGGTTTTTAACCAATCTTGTGCATCCAATATGTGATTTTGTGTCCTTTTGTGTCATTGGTTGAACATTTAGGTCATTTTCGTCCTCCTTAGGCTTATTCTAATCCAATTAGGGTTTTTAACCAATCTTGTGCATCCAATATGGGATTTTGTGTCATTGGTTGAACATTTAGGTCATTTTCGTCCTCCCTAGGCTTATTCTAATCCAATTAGGGTTTTTAACCAATCTTGTGCATCCAATATGTGATTTTGTGTCATTTTGTATCATTGGTTGAACATTTAGGTCATTTTCGTCATCCCCAGGCTTATTCAAATCCAATTAGGGTTTTTAACCAATCTTGTGCATCCAATATGTGATTTTGTGTCCTTTTGTGTCATTGGTTGAACATTTACGTCATTTTCGTCCTCCCTAAGCTTATTCTAATCCAATTAGGTTTTTAACCAATCTTGTGCATCCAATATGTGATTTTGTGTCATTTTGTGTCATTGGTTGAACATTTAGGTCAATTTCGTCCTCCCTAGGCTTGTTCTTATCCAATTAGGGTTTTTAACCAATCTTGTGCATCCAATATGGGATTTTGTGTCATTGGTTGAACATTTAGGTCATTTTCGTCCTCCCTAGGCTTATTCTAATCCAATTAGGGTTTTTAACCAATCTTGTGCATCCAATATGGGATTTTGTGTCATTGGTTGAACATTTAGGTCATTTTCGTCCTCCCTAGTCTTATTCTAATCCAATTAGGGTTTTTAACCAATCTTGTGCATCCAATATGTGATTTTGTGTCATTTTGTGTCATTGGTTGAACATTTAGGTCATTTTCATCCTCCCTAGGCTTATTCTAATCCAATTAGTGATTTTAACCAATCTTGTGCATCCAATATGTGATTTTGTGTCATTGGTTGAACATTTAGGTCATTTTCGTCCTCCCTAGGCTTATTCTAATCCAATTAGGGTTTTTAACCAATCTTGTGCATCCAATATGTGATTTTGTGTCATTGGTTGAACATTTAAGTCATTTTCGTCCTTCCTAGGCTTATTCTAATCCAATTAGGGTTTTTAACCAATCTTGAGCATCCAATATGTGATTTTGTGTCATTTTGTGTCATTGGTTGAACATTTAGGTCATTTTCGTCCTCCCTAGGCTTATTCTAATCCAATTAGGGTTTTTAACCAATCTTGTGCATCCAATATGTGATTTTGTGTCATTGGTTGAACATTTAGGTCATATTTGTCCTCCCTAGGTTTATTCTAATCCAATTAGGGTTTTTAACCAATCTTGTGCATCCAATATGTGATTTTGTGTGATTTTGTGTCATTGGTTGAACATTTAGGTCATTTTTGTCCTCCCTAGGCTTATTCTAATCCAATTAGGGTTTTTAACCAATCTTGTGCATCCAATATGTGATTTTGTGTCATTGGTTGAACATTTAGGTCATTTTTGTCCTCCCTAGGCTTATTCTAATCCAATTACAGTTTTTAACCAATCTTGTGCATCCAATATGTGATTTTGTGTCATTTTGTGTCATTGGTTGAACATTTAGGTCATTTTCGTCCTCCCTAGGCTTATTCTAATCCAATTAGGGTTTTTAACCAATCTTGTGCGTCCAATTAGTGATTTTGTGTCATTGGTTGAACATTTAGGTCATTTTCGTCCTCCCTAGGCTTATTCTAATCCAATTAGTGTTTTAAACCAATCTTGTGCATCCAATATGTTCTTTTGTGTCATTTTGTGTCATTGGTTGAACATTTAGGTCATTTTCGTCCTCCCTAGGCTTATTCTAATCCAATTAGGGTTTTTAACCAATCTTGTGCATCCAATATGTGATTTTGTGTCATTGGTTGAACATTTAGGTCATTTTCATCCTCCCTAGGCTTATTCTAATCCAATTAGTATTTTTAACCAATCTTGTGCATCCAATATGTGATTTTGTGTCATTTTGTGTCATTGGTTGAACATTTAGGTCATTTTCGTCCTCCCTAGGCTTATTCTAATCCAATTAGGGTTTTTAACCAATCTTGTGCATCCAATATGTGATTTTGTGTCATTGGTTGAACATTTAGTTCATTTTCGTCCTCCCTAGGCTTATTCTATTCCATTTAGGGTTTTTAACCAATCTTCTGCATCCAATATGTGATTTTGTGTCATTTTGTGTCATTGGTTCAACATTTAGGTCATTTTCGTCCTCCCTAGGGTTATTTTAATCCAATTAGGATTTTTAACCAATCTTGTGCATCCAATATGTGATTTTGTGTCATTTTGTGTCATTGGTTGAACATTTAGGTCATTTTCGTCCTCCCTAGGCTTATTCTAATCCAATTAGGGTTTTTAACCAATCTTGTGCATCCAATATGTGATTTTGTGTCATTTTGTGTCATTGGTTGAAGATTTAGGTCATTTTCGTCCTCCCTAGGCTCTTTTTAATCCAATTAGGGTTTTTAACCAATCTTGTGCATCCAATATGTGATTTTGTGTCATTGGTTGAACATTTAGGTCATTTTCGTCCTCCCTAGGCTTATTCTAATCCAATTAGGGTTTTTAACCAATCTTGTGCATCCGATATGTGATTTTGTGTAATTTTGTCTCATTGGTTGAACATTTAGGTCATTTTCGTCATCCCTAGGCTTATTCTAATCCAATTAGGGTTTTTAACCAATCTTGTGCATCCAATATGTGATTTTGTGTAATTTTGTGTCATTGGTTGAACATTTAGGTCATTTTCGTCCTCCCTAGGCTTATTCTAATCCAATTAGGGTTTTTAACCAATCTTGTGCATCCAATATGTGATTTTGTGTCATTGCTTGAACATTTAGGTCATTTTCGTCCTCCCTAGGCTTATTCTAATCCAATTAGGGTTTTTAACCAATCTTGTGCATCCAATATGTGATTTTGTGTAATTTTGTGTCATTGGTTGAACATTTAGGTCATTTTCGTCCTCCCTAGGCTTATTCTAATCCAATTAGGGTTTTTAACCAATCTTGTGCATCCAATATGTAATTTTGTGTCATTGGTTGAACATTTAGGTCATTTTCGTCCTCCCTAGGCTTATTCTAATCCAATTACGGTTTTTAACCAATCTTGTGCATCCAATATGTGATTTTGTGTCATTTTGTGTCATTGGTTGAACATTTAGGTAATTTTCGTCCTCCCTAGGCTTATTCTAATCCAATTAGGGTTTTTAACCAATCTTGTGCATCCAATAAGTGATTTTGTGTCATTTTGTGTCATTGGTTCAACATTTTTGTCATTTTCGTCCTCCCTAGGCTTATTCTAATCCAATTAGGGTTTTTAACCAATCTTGTGCATCCAATATGTGATTTTGTGTCATTTTGTGTCATTGGTTGAACATTTAGGTCATTTTCGTCCTCCCTAGGCTTATTCTAATCCAATTAGGGTTTTTAACCAATCTTGTGCATCCAATATGTGATTTTGTGTCATTGGTTGAACATTTAGGTCATTTTCATCCTCCCTAAGCTTATTCTAATCCAATTAGGTTTTTAACCAATCTTGTGCATCCAATATGTTATTTTGTGTCATTTTGTGTCATTGGTTGAACATTTAGGTCATTTTCGTCCTCCCTAGGCTTATTCTAATCCAATTAGGGTTTTTAACCAATCTTGTGCAACCAATATGTGATTTTGTGTCATTGGTTGAACATTTAGGTCATTTTCGTCCTCTCTAAGCTTATTCTAATCCAATTAGGGTTTTTAACCAATCTTGTGCATCCAATATGTGATTTTGTGTCATTGGTTGAACATTTAGCTCATTTTCGTCCTCCCTAGGCTTATTCTAATCCAATTAGGGTTTTTAACCAATCTTGTACATCCAATATGTGATTTTGTGTCCTTTTGTGTCATTGGTTGAACATTTAGGTCATTTTCGTCCTCCCTAAGCTTATTCTAATCCAATTAGGTTTTTAACCAATCTTGTGCATCCAATATGTGATTTTGTATCATTTTGTGTCATTGGTTGAACTTTTAGGTCATTTTCGTCCTCCCTAAGCTTATTCTAATCCAATTAGGTTTTTAACAAATCTTGTGCATTCAATAAGTTATTTTGTGTCATTTTGTGTCATTGGTTGAACATTTAGCTCATTTTCGTCCTCCCCAGGCTTATACTAATCCAATTAGGGTTTTTAACCAATCTTGTACATCCAATATGTGATTTTGTGTCCTTTTGTGTCATTGGTTTAACATTTAGGTCATTTTCGTCCTACCTAAGCTTATTCTAATCCTATTAGGTTTTTAACCAATCTTGTGCATCCAATAAGTTATTTTGTGTCCTTTTGTGTCATTGGTTTAACATTTAGGTCATTTTCGTCCTCCCTAAGCTTATTCTAATCCAATTAGGTTTTTAACCAATCTTGTGCATCCAATATGTGATTTAGTGTCCTTTTGTGTCATTGGTTGAACATTTAGGTCATTTTCGTCCTCCCTAAGCTTATTCTAATCCAATTAGGGTTTTTAACCAATCTTGTGCATCCAATATGTGATTTTGTGTCCTTTTGTGTCATTGGTTGAACATTTAGGTCATTTTCGTCCTCCCTAAGCTTATTCTAATCCAATTAGGATTTTAACCAATCTTGTGCATCCAATATATGATTTTGTGTCATTATGTGTCATTGGTTGAACATTTAGGTCATTTTCGCCCTCCCTAGGCTTATTCTAATCCAATTAGAGATTTTAACCAATCTTGTACGTCCAATATGTGATTTTGTGTCCTTTTGTGTCATTGGTTGAACATTTAGGTCATTTTCGTCCTCCCTAGGCCTATTTTAATCCAATTAGGGTTTTTAACCAATCTTGTGCGTCCAATATGTGATTTTGTGTCATATTATGTCATTGGTTGAACATTTAAGTAATTTTCGTCCTCCCTAGGCTTATTCTAATCCAATTAGGGTTTTTAACCAATCTTGTGCATCCAATATGTGATTTTGTGTCATTTTGTGTCATTGGTTGAACATTTAGGTCATTTTCGTCCTCCCTAGGCTTATTCTAATCCAATTAGGGTTTTTAACCAATCTTGTGCATCCAATATGTGATTTAGTGTCATTGGTTGAACATTTAGGTCGTTTTCGTCATCCCTAGGCTTATTCTAATCCAATTACGGTTTTTAACCAATCTTGTGCATCCAATATGTGATTTTGTGTAATTTTGTGTCATTGGTGGAACATTTAGGTCATTTTCGTCCTCCCTAGGCTTATTCTAATCCAATTAGGGTTTTTAACCAATCTTGTGCATCCAATATGTGATTTTGTGTAATTTTGTGTCATTGGTTGAACATTTAGGTCATTTTCGTCCTCCCTAGGCTTATTCTAATCCAATTAGGGTTTTTAACCAATCTTGTGCATCCAATATGTGATTTAGTGTCATTTTGTGTCATTGGTTGAACATTTAGGTCATTGTCGTCATCCCTAGGCTTATTCTAATCCAATTAGGGGTTTTAACCAATCTTGTGCATCCAATATGTGATTTTGTGTAATTTTGTGTCATTGGTTGAACATTTAGGTCATTTTCGTCCACCCTAGGCTTATTCTAATCCAATTAGGGTTTTTAACCAATCTTGTGCATCCAATATGTGATTTTGTGTCATTTTGTGTCATTGGTTGAACGTTTAGGTCATTTTCGTCGTCCCTAGGCTTATTCTAATATAATTAGGGTTTTTAACCAATCTTGTGCATCCAATATGTGAGTTTGTGTAATTTTGTGTCATTGGTTGAACATTTAGGTCATTTTCGTCCTCCCTAGGCTTATTCTAATCCAATTAGGGTTTTTAACCAATCTTGTGCATCCAATATGTGATTTTGTGTAATTTTGTGTCATTGGTTGAACATTTAGGTCATTTTCGTCCTCCCTAGGCTTATTCTAATCCAATTAGGGTTTTTAACCAATCTTTTGCAACCAACATGTGATTTTGTGTCATTTTGTGTCATTGGTTGAACATTTAGGTCATTTTCGTCCTCCCTAGGCTTATTCTAATCCAATTAGGGTTTTTAACCAATCTTGTGCATCCAATATGTGATTTTGTGTCATTGGTTGAAGATTTAGGTTATTTTCGTCCTCCCAAGGCTTATTCTAATCCAATTAGGGTTTTTAACCAATCTTGTGCATCCAATATGTGATTTTGTGTCCTTTTGTGTCATTGGTTGAACATTTAGGTCATTTTCGTCCTCCCTATGCTTATTCTAATCCAATTAGGTTTTTAACCAATCTTGTGCATCCAATATGTTATTTTGTGTCATTTTGTGTCATTGGTTGAACATTTAGGTCATTTTCGTCCTCCCTAGGCTTATTCTAATCCAATTAGGGTTTTTAACCAATCTTGTGCATCCAATATGTGATTTTGTGTCATTGGTTGAACATTTAGGTCATTTTCGTCCTCCCTAGGCTTATTATAATCCAATGAGGGTTTTTAACCAATCTTGTGCATCCAATATGTGATTTTGTGTCATTTTGTGTCATTGGTTGAACATTTAGGTCATTTTCGTCCTCCCTAGGCATATTCTAATCCAATTAGGGTTTTTAACCAATCTTGTGCATCCAATATGTGATTTTGTGTCATTTTTTGTCATTGGTTGAATATTTAGGTCATTTTCGTCCTCCCTAAGCTAATTCTAATCCAATTAGGGTTTTTAACCAATCTTGTGCATCCAATATGTTATTTTGTGTCATTTTGTGTCATTGGTTGAACATTTAGGTCATTTTCGTCCTCCCTAGGCTTATTCTAATCCAATTAGGGTTTTTAACCAATCTTGTGCATCCAATATGTGATTTTGTGTCATTGGTTGTACATTTAGGTCATTTTTGTCCTCCCTAGGCTTATTCTAATCCAATTAGGGTTTTTAACCAATCTTGTGCATCCAATATGTGATTTTGTGTCATTTTGTGTCATTGGTTGAACATTTAGCTCATTTTCGTCCTCCCTAGGCTTATTCTAATCCAATTAGGGTTTTTAACCAATCTTGTACATCCAATATGTGATTTTGTGTCCTTTTGTGTCATTGGTTGAACATTTAGTTCATTTTCGTCCTCCCTAAGCTTATTCTAATCCAATTAGGTTTTTAACCAATCTTGTGCATCCAATATGTTATTTTGTGTCATTTTGTGTCATTGGTTGAACATTTAGGTCATTTTCATCCTCCCTAAGCTTATTCTAATCCAATTAGGTTTTTAACCAATCTTGTGCATCCAATATGTTATTTTGTGTCATTTTGTGTCATTGGTTGAACATTTAGGTCATTTTCGTCCTCCCTAGGCTTATTCTAATCCAATTAGGGTTTTTAACCAATCTTGTGCTTCCAATATGTGATTTTGTGTCATTGGTTGAACATTTAGGTCATTTTCGTCCTCTCTAAGCTTATTCTAATCCAATTAGGGTTTTTAACCAATCTTGTGCATCCAATATGTGATTTTGTGTCATTGGTTGAACATTTAGGTCATTTTCGTCCTCCATAGGCTTATTCTAATCCACTTAGGGTTTTTAACCAATCTTGTGCATCCAATATGTGATTGTGTATCATTTTCTATCATTGGTTGAACATTTAGGTCATTTTCGTCCTCCCTATGCCTTTTCTAATCCAATTAGGGTTTTTAACCAATCTTGTACATCCAATATGTGATTTTGTGTCATTTTGTGTCATTGGTTGAACATTTAGCTCATTTTCGTCCTCCCTAGAATATTCTAATCCAATTAGGGTTTTTAACCAATCTTGTACATCCAATATGTGATTTTGTGTCCTTTTGTGTCATTGGTTGAACATTTAGGTCATTTTCGTCCTCCCTAAGCTTATTCTAATCCAATTAGGTTTTTACCCAATCTTGTGCATCCAATATGTTATTTTGTGTCATTTTGTGTCATTGGTTGAACATGTAGGTCATTTTCGTCCTCCCTAAGCTTATTCTAATCCAATTAGGTTTTTAACCAATCTTGTGCATGCAATATGTTATTTTGTGTCATTTTGTGTCATTGGTTGAACATTTAGGTCATTTTCGTCCTCCCTAGGCTTATTCTAATCCAATTAGGGTTTTTAACCAATCTTGTGCATCCAATATGTGATTTTGTGTCATTGGTTGAACATTTAGGTCATTTTCGTCCTCTCTAGGCTTATTCTAATCCAATTAGGGTTTTTAACCAATCATGTGCATCCAATATGTG
>JBBPBQ010000008.1:8422737-8436163 GCA_037974755.1 Cicer yamashitae | reverse complement strand
GTGTCATTGGTTGAACATTTAGGTCATTTTCGTCCTCCCTAGGCTTATTCTAATCCACTTAGGGTTTTTAACCAATCTTGTGCATCTAATATGTGATTTTGTGTCATTTTGTGTCAATGGTTGAACATTTACGTCATTTTCGTCCTCCCTAGGCTTATTCTAATCCAATTTCGGTTTTTAACCAATCTTGTGCATCCAATATGTGATTTTGTGTCATTTTGTGTCATTGGTGGAACATTCAGGTCATTTTCGTCCTCCCTAGTGTTATTCTAATCCAATTAGGGTTTTTAACCAATCTTGTGCATCCAATATGTGATTTTGTGTCATTGGTTGAACATTTAGGTCATTTTCGTCCTCCCTAGGCTTATTCTAATCCAATTAGGGTTTTTTACCAATCTTGCGCTCCCAATATGTGATTTTGTGTCCTTTTGTGTCATTGGTTGAACATTTAGGTCATTTTCGTCCTCCCTAAGCTTATTCTAATCCAATTAGGTTTTTAACCAATCTTGTGCATCCAATATGTTATTTTGTGTCATTTTGTGTCATTGGTTGAACATTTAGGTCATTTTCGTCCTTCCTAAGCTTATTCTAATCCAATTAGGTTTTTAACCAATCTTGTGCATCCAATTTGTTATTTTGTGTCATTTTGTGTCATTGGTTGAACATTTAGGTCATTTTCGTCCTCCCTAGGCTTATTCTAATCCAATTAGGGTTTTTTACCAATCTTGCGCTCCCAATATGTGATTTTGTGTCCTTTTGTGTCATTGGTTGAACATTTAGGTCATTTTCGTCCTCCCTAAGCTTATTCTAATCCAATTAGGTTTTTAACCAATCTTGTGCATCCAATATGTTATTTTGTGTCATTTTGTGTCATTGGTTGAACATTTAGGTCATTTTCGTCCTTCCTAAGCTTATTCTAATCCAATTAGGTTTTTAACCAATCTTGTGCATCCAATTTGTTATTTTGTGTCATTTTGTGTCATTGGTTGAACATTTAGGTCATTTTCGTCCTCCCTAGGCTTATTCTAATCCAATTAGGGTTTTTAACCAATCTTGTGCATCATATATGTGATTTTGTGTCATTTTGTGTCATTGGTTGAACATTTAGGTCATTTTCGTCCTCCCTAGGGTTATTCTAATCCAATTAGTGTTTTTAACCAATCTTGTGCATCCAATATGTGATTTTGTGTCATTGGTTGAACTTTTAGGTCATTTTCGTCCTCCCTAGGCTTATTCTAATCCAATTAGGGTTTTTAACCAATCTTGTGCATCCAATATGTGATTTTGTCCCTTTGGTTGAACATTTAGGTCATTTTCGTCCTCCCCAGGCTTATTCTAATCCACTTAGGGTTTTTAACCAATCTTGTGCATCCAATATGTGATTTTGTATCATTTTGTGTCATTGGTTGAACATTTAGGTCATTTTCGTCCTCCCTAGGCCTATTCTAATCCAATTAGGGTTTTTAACCAATCTTGTGCGTCCAATATGTGATTTTGTGTCATATTGTGTCATTGGTTGAACATTTATGTCATTTTCGTCCTCCCTAGGCTTATTCTAATCCAATTAGGGTTTTTAACCAATCTTGTGCATCCAATATGTGATTTTGTGTCATTTTGTGTCATTGGTTGAACATTTTGGTCATTTTCGTCCTCTCTAGGGTTATTCTAATCCAATAGGGTTTTTAACCAATCTTGTGCATCCAATATGTGATTTTGTGTCAGTTTGTGTCATTGGTTGAACATTTAGGTCATTTTCGTCCTCCCAAGGCTTATTCTAATCCAATTAGGGTTTTTAACGAATCTTGTGCATCCAATATGTGATTTTGTGTCATTGGTTGAACATTTAGGTCATTTTCGTCCTCCCTAGGCTTATTCTAATCCACTTAGGGTTTTTAACCAATCTTGTGCATCCAATATGTGATTTTGTGTCATTGGTTGAACATTTAGGTCATTTTCGTCATCCCTAAGCTTATTCTAATCCAATTAGGGTTTTTAACCAATCTTGTGCATCCAATATGTGATTTTGTGTCATTTTGTGTCATTGGTTGAACATTTAGGTCATTTTCGTCCTCCCTAGGCTTATTCTAATCCAATTAGGGTTTTTAACCAATCTTGTGCATCCAATATGTGATTTTGTGTCATTTTGTGTCATTGGTTGAACATTTAGGTCATTTTCGTCCTCCCTAGGCTTATTCTAATTCAATTACGGTTTTTAACCAATCTTGTGCATCCAATATGTGATTTTGTGTCATTTTGTGTCATTGGTTGAACATTTAGGTCATTTTTGTCGTCCCTAGGCTTATTCTAATCCAATTAGGGTTTTTAACCAATCTTGTGCATCCAATATGTGATTTTGTGTCATTGGTTGAACATTTAGGTCATTTTCGTCCTCCCAAGGCTTATTCTAATCCAATTAGCGTGTTTAACCAATCTTGTGCATCCAATATGTGATTTTGTGTCATTTTCTGTCACTGGTTGAACATTTAGGTCATTTTTGTCCTCCATAGGCTAATTCTAATCCAATTAGGGTTTTTAACCAATCTTGTGCATCCAATATGTGATTTTGTGTCATTTTGTGTCATTGGTTGAACATTTAGGTCATTTTCGTCCTCCCTAGGCTTATTCTAATCCAATTACGGTTTTTAACCAATCTTGTGCATCCAATATGTGAGTTTGTGTCAATGGTTGAACATTTAGGTCATTTTCGTCCTCCCTAGGCTTATTCTAATCCAATTAGGGTTTTTAACCATCTTGTGCATCCAATATGTGATTTTGTGTCATTTTGTGTCATTGGTTAAACATTTAGGTCATTTTCGTCCTCCTTAGGCTTATTCTAATCCAATTACGGTTTTTAACCATTCTTGTGCATCCAATATGTGATTTTGTGTCATTGGTTGAACATTTAGGTCATTTTCGTCCTCCCTAGGCTTATTCTAATCCAATTAGGGTTTTTAACCAATCTTGTGCATCCAATATGTGATTTTGTGTCATTTTGTGTCATTGGTTGAACATTTAGGTCATTTTCGTCCTCCCTAGGCTTATTCTAATCCAATTAGGGTTTTTAACCAATCTTGTGCATCCAATATGTGATTTGGTGTCATTGGTTGAAAATTTAGGTCATTTTCGTCCTCCCTAGGCTTATTCTAATCCAATTAGCGTTTTTAACCAATCTTGTGCGTCCAATATGTGATTTTGTGTCATTGGTTGAACATTTAGGTCATTTTCGTCCTCCACAGGCTTATTCTAATCCAATTAGGGTTTTTAACCAATCTTGTGCATCCAATATGTGATTATGTGTTGTTTTGTGTCATTGGTTGAACATTTAGGTCATTTTCGTCCTCCCTAGGCTTATTCTAATCCAATTAGGGTTTTTAACCAATCTTGTGCATCCAATATGTGATTTTGTGTCATTTTGTGTCATTGGTTGAACATTTAGGTCATTTTCGTCCTCCCTAGGCTTATTCTAATCCAATTAGGGTTTTTAACCAATCTTGTGCATCCAATATGTGATTTTGTGTCATTTTGTGTCATTGGTTGAACATTTAGGTCATTTTCGTCCTCCCTAGGCTTATTCTAATCAATTAGGGTTTTTAACCAATCTTGTGCATCCAATATGTGATTTTGTGTCATTTTGTGTCATCAGTTGAACATTTAGGTCGTTTTCGTCTTCCCTAGGCTTATTCTAATCCGATTAGGGTTTTTATTCAATCTTGTGCATCCAATATGTGATTTTGTGTCATTGGTTGAACATTTAGGTCATTTTCGTCCTCCCTAGGCTTATTCTAATCCAATTAGGGTTTTTAACCAATTTGGTGCATCCAATATGTGATTTTGTGTCATTGGTTGAACATTTAGGTCATTTTCGTCCTCCCTAGGCTTATTCTAATCCAATTAGGGTTTTTAACCAATCTTGTGCATCCAATATGTGATTTTGTGTCATTTTGTGTCATTGGTTGAACATTTAGGTCATTTTCGTCCTCCCTAGGCTTATTCTAATCCAATTAGGTTTTAACCAATCTTGTGCATCCAATATGTGATTTTGTGTCATTTTGTGTCATTGGTTGAACATTTAGGTCATTTTCGTCCTCCCTAGGCTTATTCTAATCCAATTAGGGTTTTTAACCAATCTTGTGCATCCAATATGTGATTTTGTGTCATTTTGTGTCATTGGTTGAACATTTAGGTCATTTTCGTCCTCCCTTGGCTTATTCTACGCCAATTAGGGTTTTTAACCAATCTTGTGCATCCAATATGTGATTTTGTGTCATTTTGTGTCATTGGTTGAACATTTAGGTCATTTTCGTCCTCCCTAGGCTTATTCTAATCCAATTAGGGTTTTTAACCAATCTTGTGCATCCAATATGTGATTTTGTGTCATTTTGTGTCATTGGTTGAACATTTAGGTTATTTTTGCCTCCCTAGGCTTATTCTAATCCAATTAGGGTTTTTAACCAAGCTTGTGCATCCAATATGTGATTTTGTGTCATTTTGTGTCATTGGCTGAACATTTAGGTCATTTTCGTCCTCCGAAGGCTTATTCTCATCCAATTAGGGTTTTTAAACAATTTTGAGCATCCAATATGTGATTTTGTGTCATTGGTTGCACATTTAGGTCATTTTCGTCCTCCCTAGGCTTATTCTAATCCAATTAGGGTTTTTAACCAATCTTGTGCATCCAATATGTGATTTGGTGTCATTTTGTGTCGTTGGTTGAACATTTAGGTCATTTTCGTCCTCCCTAGGCTTATTCTAATCCAATTAGGGTTTTTAACCAATCTTGTGCATCCAATATGTGATTTTGTGTCATTGGTTGAACATTTAGGTCATTTTCGTCCTCCCTAGGCTTATTCTAATCCAATTAGGGTTTTTAACCAATCTTGAGCATCCAATATGTGATTTTGTGTTATTTTGTGTCATTGGTTGAACATTTAGGTCATTTTCGTCCTCCCTAGGCTTATTCTAATCCAATTAGGGTTTTTAACCAATCTTGTGCATCCAATATGTGATTTTGTGTCATTGGTTAAACATTTAGGTCATTTTCGTCCCCCTTAGGCTTATTCTAATCCAATTAGGGTTTTTAACCAATCTTGTGCATCCAATATGTGATTTTGTGTCATTGGTTGAACATTTAGGTCATTTTCTTCCTCCCTAGGCTTATTCTAATCCAATTAGGGTTTTTATCCAATCTTGTGCATCCAATATGTGATTTTGTGTCATTGGTTGAACATTTAGGTCATTTTCGTCCTCCCTAGGATTATTCTAATCCAATTAGGGTTTTTAACCAATCTTGTGCATCCAATATGTGATTTTGTGTCATTTTGTGTCATTGGTTGAACATTTAGGTCATTTTCGTCCTCCCTAGGCTTATTCTAATCCAATTAGGGTTTTTAACCAATCTTGTGCATCCAATATGTGATTTTGTGTCATTTTGTGTCATTGGTTGAACATTTAGGTCATTTTCGTCCTCCCTAGGCTTATTCTAATCCAATTAGCGTTTTTAACCAATCTTGTGTATCCAATATGTGATTTTGTGTCACTAGTTGAACATTGAGGTCATTTTCATCCTCCCTAGGCTTATTCTAATCCAATTAGGGTTTTTAACCAATCTTGTGCATCCAATATGTGATTTTGTGTCATTTTGTGTCATTGGTTGAACATTTAGGTCATTTTCGTCCTCCCTAGGCTTATTCTAATCCAGTTAGGGTTTTTAACCGATCTTGTTCATCCAATATGTGATTTTGTGTCATTTTGTGTCATTGGTTGAACATTTAGGTCATTTTCGTCCTCCCTAGGCTTATTCTAATCCAATTAGGGTTTTTAACCAATCTTGTGCATCCAATATGTGATTTTGTGTCATTTTGTGTCATTGGTTGAACATTTAGGTCATTTTCGTCCTCCCTAGGCTTATTCTAATCCAATTAGGGTTTTTAACCAATCTTGTGCATCCAATATGTGATTTTGTATCATTTTGTGTCAATGGTTGAACATTTACGTCATTTTCGTCTTCCCTAGGCTTATTCTAATCCAATTAGGGTTTTTAACCAATCTTGTGCATCCAATATGTGTTTTTGTGTCATTTTGTGTCATTGGTTGAACATTTAGGTCATTTTCGTCCTCCCTAGGCTTATTCTAATCCAATTAGGGTTTTTAACCAATCTTGTGCATCCAATATGTGATTTTGTGTCATTTTGTGTCATTGGTTGAACATTTAGGTCATTTTCGTCCTCCCTAGGCTTATTCTAATCTTATTAGGGTTTTTAACCAATCTTGTGCATCCAATATGTCATTTTGTGTCATTTTGTGTCATTGGTTGAACATTTAGGTCATTTTCGTCCTCCCTAGGCTTATTCTAATCCAATTAGGGTTTTTAACCAATCTTGTGCATCCAATATGTGATTTTGTACCATTGGTTGAACATTTAGGTCATTTTCGTCCTCCCTAGGCTTATTCTAATCCAATTAGGGTTTTTAACCAATCTTGTGCATCCAATATGTGATTTTGTGTCATTGGTTAAACATTTAGGTCATTTTCGTCCCCCTTAGGCTTATTCTAATCCAATTAGGGTTTTTAACCAATCTTGTGCATCCAATATGTGATTTTGTGTCATTGGTTGAACATTTAGGTCATTTTCTTCCTCCCTAGGCTTATTCTAATCCAATTAGGGTTTTTATCCAATCTTGTACATCCAATATGTGATTTTGTGTCATTGGTTGAACATTTAGGTCATTTTCGTCCTCCCTAGGCTTATTCTAATCCAATTAGGGTTTTTAACCAATCTTGTGCATCCAATATGTGATTTTGTGTCATTTTGTGTCATTGGTTGAACATTTAGGTCATTTTCGTCCTCCCTAGGCTTATTCTAATCCAATTAGGGTTTTTAACCAATCTTGTGCATCCAATATGTTATTTTGTGTAATTTTGTGTCATTGGTTGAACATTTAGGTCATTTCCGTCGTCCCTAGGCTTATTCTAATCCAATTAGGGTTTTTAACCAATCTTGTGCATCCAATATGATATTTTGTGTCATTTTGTGTCATTGGTTGAACATTTAGGTCATTTTCGTCCTCCCTTGGCTTATTCGAATCCAATTAGGGTTTTTAAATAATCTTGTGCATCCAATATGTGATTTTATGTCATTTTGTGTCATTGGTTGAACATTTAGGTCATTTTCGTCCTCCCTAGGCTTATTCTAATCCAATTAGGGTTTTTAACCAATCTTGTGCATCCAATATGTGATATTGTGTCATTGGTTGAACATTTAGGTCATTTTCGTCCTCGCTAGGCTTATTCTAATCCAATTAGGGTTTTTAACCAATCTTGTGCATCCAATATGTGATTTTGTGTCATTTTGTGTCATTGGTTGAACATTTAGGTCATTTTCGTCCTCCCTAGGCTTATTCTAATCCAATTAGGGTTTTTAACCAATCTTGTGCATCCAATATGTGATTTTGTGTCATTGGTTGAACATTTAGGTCATTTTCGTCCTCCTAGGCTTATTCTAATCCAATTAGGGTTTTTAACCAATCTTGTGCATCCAATATGTGATTTTGTGTCATTTTGTGTCATTGGTTGAACATTTAGGTCATTTTCGTCCTCCCTAGGCATATTCTAATCCAATTAGGGTTTGTAACCAATCTTGTGCATCTAATATGTGATTTTGTGTCATTGGTTGAACATTTAGGTCTTCTTCGTCCTCCCTAGGCTTATTCTAATCCAATTAGGGTTTTTAACCAATCTTGTGCATCCAATATGTGATTTTGTGTCATTTTGTGTCATTGGTTGAACATTTAGGTCATTTTCGTCCTCCCTAGGCTTATTCTAATCCAATTAGGGTTTTTAACCAATCTTGTGCATCCAATATGTGATTTTGTGTCATTTTGTGTCATTGGTTGAACCTTTAGGTCATTTTCGTCCTCCCTAGGCTTATTCTAATCCAATTAGGGTTTTTAACCAATCTTGTGCATCCAATATGTGATTTCGTGTCATTTTGTGTCATTGGTTGAACATTTAGGTCATTTTCGTCCTCCCTAGGCTTATTCTAATCCAATTAAGATTTTTAACCAATCTTATGCATCCAATATGTGATTTTGTGTCATTGGTTGAACATTTAGGTCATTTTCGTCCTCCCTAAGCTTATTCTAATCCAATTAGGTTTTTAACCAATCTTGTGCATCCAATATGTTATTTTGTGTCATTTTGTGTCATTGGTTGAACATTTAGGTCATTTTCGTCCTCCCTAAGCTTATTCTAATCCAATTAGGGTTTTTAACCAATCTTGTGCATCCAATATGTGATTTTGTGTCCTTTTGTGTCATTGGTTGAACATTTAGGTCATTTTCGTCCTCCATAAGCTTATTCTAATCCAATTAGGATTTTAACCAATCTTGTGCATCCAATATGTTATTTTGTGTCATTTTGTGTCATTGGTTGAACATTTAGGTCATTTTCGTCCTCCCTAGGCTTATTCTAATCCAATTAGGGATTTTAACCAATCTTGTACGTCCAATATGTGATTTTGTGTCCTTTTGTGTCATTGGTTGAACATTTAGGTCATTTTCGTCCTCTCTTAGCTTATTCTAATCCAATTAGGTTTTTAACCAATCTTGTGCATCCAATATGTTATTTTGTGTCATTTTGTGTCATTGGTTGAACATTTAGGTCATTTTCGTCCTCCCTAAGCTTATTCTAATCCAATTAGGTTTTTAACCAATCTTGTGCGTCCAATATGTTATTTTGTGTCATTTTGTGTCATTGGTTGAACATTTAGGTCATTTTCGTCCTCCCTAGGCTTATTCGAATCCAATTAGGGTTTTTAACCAATCTTGTGCAACCAATATGTGATTTTGTGTCATTGGTTGAACATTTAGGTCATTTTCGTCCTCCCTAGGCTTATTCTAATCCAATTAGTGTTTTAACCAATCTTGTGCATCCAATATCTGATTTTGTGTCATTTTGTGTCATTGGTTGAACATTTACGTCATTTTCGTCCTCCCTAGGCTTATTCAAATCCAATTAGGGTTTTTAACCAATCTTGTGCATCCAATATGTGATTTTGTGTCATTTTGTGTCATTGGTTGAACATTTAGGTCATTTTCGTCCTCCCTAGGCCTATTCTAATCCAATTAGGGTTTTTAACCAATCTTGTGCGTCCAATTAGTGATTTTGTGTCATTGGTTGAACATTTAGGTCATTTTCGTCCTCCCTAGGCTTATTCTAATCCAATTAGTGTTTTAAACCAATCTTGTGCATCCAATATGTTCTTTTGTGTCATTTTGTGTCATTGGTTGAACATTTAGGTCATTTTCGTCCTCCCTAGGCTTATTCTAATCCAATTAGGGTTTTTAACCAATCTTGTGCATCCAATATGTGATTTTGTGTCATTGGTTGAACATTTAGGTCATTTTCGTCCTCCCTAGGCTTATTCTAATCCAATTAGGGTTTTTAACCAATCTTGTGCAACCAATATGTGATTTTGTGTCATTGGTTGAACATTTAGGTCATTTTCGTCCTCTCTAGGTTTATTCTAATCCAATTAGGGTTTTTAACCAATCTTGTGCATCCAATATGTGATTTTGTGCCATTGGTTGAACATTTAGGTCATTTTCGTCCTCCATAGGCTTATTCTAATCCACTTAGGGTTTTAACCAATCTTGTGCGTCCAATATTTGATTTTGTGTCATATTGTGTCATTGGTTGAACATTTAGGTCATTTTCGTCCTCCCTAGGCTTATTCTAATCCAATTAGGGTTTTTAACCAATCTTGTGCATCCAATATGTGATTTTGTGTCATTTTGTGTCATTGGTTGAACATTTAGCTCATTTTCGCCCTCCCTAGGCTTATTCTAATCCAATTAGGGTTTTTAACCAATCTTGTACATCCAATATGTGATTTTGTGTCCTTTTGTGTCATTGGTTGAACATTTAGGTCATTTTCATCCTCCCTAAGCTTATTCTAATCCAATTAGGTTTTTAACTAATCTTGTGCATCAAATATGTTATTTTGTATCATTTTGTGTCATTGGTTGAACATTTAGGTCATTTTCGTCCTCCCTAGGCTTATTCTAATCCAATTAGGGTTTTTAACCAATCTTGTGCATCCAATATGGGATTTTGTGTCATTGGTTGAACATTTAGGTCATTTTCGTCCTCCCTAGGCTTATTCTAATCCAATTAGGGTTTTTAACCAATCTTGTGCATCCAATATGTGATTTTGTGTCATTTTGTGTCATTAATTGAACATTTAGGTCATTTTCGTCCTCCCTAGGCTTATTCTAATCCAATTAGGGTTTTTAACCAATCTTGTGCATCCAATATGTGATTTTGTGTCATTGGTTGAACATTTAGGTCATTTTCGTCCTCCCTAGGCTTATTCTAATCCAATTAGAGATTTTAACCAATCTTGTGCATCCAATATGTGATTGTGTCATTGGTTGAACATTTAGGTCATTTTCGTCCTCCCTAGGCTTATTCTAATCCAATTAGGGTTTTTAACCAATCTTGTGCATCCAATATGTGATTTTGTGTCATTGGTTGAACATTTAGGTCATTTTCGTCCTCCCTAGGCGTATTCTAATCCAATTAGGGTTTTCAACAAATCTTGTGCATCCAATATGTGATTTTGTGTCGTTTTGTGTCATTGGTTGAACATTTAGGTCATTTTCGTCCTCCCTAGGCTTATTCTAATCCAATTAGGGTTTTCAACCAATATTGTGCATCCAATATGTGAATTTGTGTTATTTTGTGTCATTGGTTGAACATTTAGGCCATTTTCGTCCTCCCTAGGCTTATTCTAATCCAATTAGGGTTTTTAACCAATCTTGTGCATCCAATATGTGATTTTGTGTCATTGGTTGAACATTTAGGTCATTTTAGTCCTCCCTAGGCTTATTCTAATCCAATTAGGGTTTTTAACCAAACTTGTGCATCCAATATGTGATTTTGTGTCATTGGTTGAACATGTAGGTCATTTTCGTCCTCCCTAGGCTTATTCTAATCCAATTTGGGTTTTTAACCAATCTTGTGCATCCAATATGTGATTTTGTGTCATTGGTTGATCTTTTAGGTCATTTTCGTCCTCCCTAGGCTTATTCTAATCCAATTAGGGTTTTTAACCAATCTTGTGCATCCAATATGTGATTTTGTGTCATTTTGTGTCATTGGTTGAACATTTACGTCATTTTCGTCCTCCCTTAGCTTATTCTAAACCAATTAGGGTTTTTAACCAATCTTGTGCATCCAATATGTGAATTTGTGTCATTTTGTGTCATTGGTTGAACATTTAGGTCATTTTCGTCCTCCCTAGGCTTATTCTAATCCAATTAGGGTTTTTAACCAATCTTGTGCATTCAATATGTAATTTTGTGTCATTTTGTGTCAATGGTTCAACATTTAGGTCATTTTCGTCCTCCCTAGGCTTATTCTAATCCAATTAGGGTTTTTAACCAATCTTGTGCATCCAATATGTGATTTTGTGTCATTGGTTGAACATTTAGGTCATTTTCGTCCTCCCTAGGCTTATTCTAATCCAATTAGGGTTTTTAACCAATCTTGTGCATCCAATATGTGATTTTGTGTCATTTTGTGTCATTGGTTGAACATTTATGTCATTTTCATCCTCCCTAGGCTTATTCCAATCCAATTAGGGTTTTTAACCAATCCTGTGCATCCAATATGTGATTTTGTGTCATTTTGTCTCATTGGTTGAACATTTAGGTCATTTTCGTCCTCCCTTGGCTTATTCTAATCCAATTAGGGTTTTTAACCAATCTTGTGCATCCAATATGTGATTTTGTGTCATTTTGTGTCATTGGTTGAACATTTAGGTCATTTTCGTCCTCTCTAGGCTTATTCTAATCCAATTAGGGTTTTTAACCAATCTTGTGCATCCATTATGTGATTTTGTGTCATTTTGTGTCATTGGTTGAACATTTAGGTCATTTTCGTCCTCCCTAGGCTTATTCTAATCCAATTAGGGTTTTTAACCAATCTTGTGCATCCAATATGTGATTTTGTGTGATTTTGTGTCATTGGTTGAACATTTAGGTCATTTTCGTCCTCCACAAGCTTATTCTAATCCAATTAGGGTTTTAACCAATCTTGTGCATCCAATATGTCATTTTGTGTAATTGGTTGAACATTTAGGTCATTTTCGCCCTCCCTAAGCTAATTCTAATCCAATTAGGGTTTTTATCCAAGCTTAGCATCCAATATGTGATTTTGTGTCATTGGTTGAACATTTAGGTCATTTTCGTCCTCCCTAGGCTTATTCTAATCCAATTAGGGTTTTTAACCAATCTTGTGCATCCAATATGTGATTTTGTGTCATTTTGTGTCAATGGTTGAACATTTACGTCATTTTCGTCTTCCCTAGGCTTATTCTAATCCAATTAGGGTTTTTAACCAATCTTGTGCATCCAATATGTGATTTTGTGCCATTGGTTGAACATTTAGGTCATTTTCGTCCTCCGTAGGCTTATTCTAATCCACTTAGGGTTTTTAACCAATCTTGTGCATCCAATATGTGATTTTGTATCATTTTGTGTCATTGGTTGAACATTTAGGTCATTTTCATCCTCCCTAGGCCTATTCTAATCCAATTAGGGTTTTTAACCAATCTTGTGCATCCAATATGTGATTCTGTGTCATATTGTGTCATTGGTTGAACATTTAGGTCATTTTAGTCCTCCCTAAGCTTATTCTAATCCAATTAGGTTTTTAACCAATCTTGTGCATCCAATATGTTATTTTGTGTCATTTTGTGTCATTGGTTGAACATTTAGGTCATTTTCGTCCTCCCTAAGCTTATTCTAATCCAATTAGGTTTTTAACCAATCTTGTGCATCCAATATGTTATTTTGTGTCATTTTGTGTCATTGGTTGAACATTTAGGTCATTTTCGTCCTCCCTAGGCTTATTCGAATCCAATTAGGGTTTTTAACCAATCTTGTGCAACCAATATGTGATTTTGTGTCATTGGTTGAACATTTAGGTCATTTTCGTCCTCCCTAGGCTTATTCTAATCCAATTAGGTTTTTAACCAATCTTGTGCATCCAATATGTGATTTTGTGTCATTGGTTGAACTTTTAGGTCATTTTCGTCCTCCCTAGGCTTATTCTAATCCAATTAGGGTTTTTAACCAATCTTCTGCATCCAATATGTGATTTTGTCCCTTTGGTTGAACATTTAGGTCATTTTCGTCCTCCCTAAGCTTATTCTAATCCACTTAGGGTTTTTAACCAATCTTGAGCATCCAATATGTGATTTTGTGTCATTTTGTCTCATTGGTTGAACATTTATCTCATTTTCGTCCTCCCTATGCTTATTCTAATCCAATTAGGGTTTTTAACCAATCTTGTACATCCAATATGTGATTTTGTGTCCTTTTGTGTCATTGGTTGAACATTTAGGTCATTTTCGTCCTCCCTA
>JBBPBQ010000008.1:8393122-8422237 GCA_037974755.1 Cicer yamashitae | reverse complement strand
TGCATCCAATATGTGATTTTGTGTCATTTTGTGTCATTGGTTGAACATTTAGGTCATTTTCGTCCTCCCTAGGCTTATTCTAATCCAATTAGGGTTTTTAACCAATCTTGTGCATCCAATATGCGAGTTTGTGTCATTGGTTGAACATTTAGGTCATTTTCGTCCTCCATAGGCTTATTCTAATCCAATTAGGGTTTTTAACCAATCTTGTGCATCCAATAAGTGATTTTGTGTCATTGGTAATCCAATTAGGTCATTTTCGTCCTCCCTAGGCTTATTCTAATCCAATTAGGGTTTTTAACCAATCTTGTGCATCCAATACGTGATTTTGTGTCATTTTTTGTCATACGTTGAACATTTAGGTCATTTCCGTCCTCGCTAGGATTATTCTAATCCAATTAGGGTTTTTAACCAATGTTGTGCATCCAATATGTGATTTTGTGTCATTGGTTGAACATTTAGGTAATTTTCTTCCTCCCTAGGCTTATTCTAATCTAATTAGGGTTTTTAACCAATCTTGTGCATCCAATATGTGATTTTGTGTCATTGGTTGCACATTTAGGTCATTTTCGTCCTCCCTAGGCTTATTCTAATCCAATTAGGGTCTTTAACCAATCTTTTGCATATAATAAGTGATTTTATGTCTTTGGTAATCCAATTAGGTAATTTTCGTCCTCGCTAGACTTATTCTAATCCAATTAGAATTTTTAACCAATCTTATGCATCCAATATGTGATTTTGTGTCATTTTGTGTTATTGGTTGAACATTTACGTCATTTTCGTCCTCCCTAGGCTTATTCTAATCCAATTTGGGTTTTTAACCAATCTTGTGCATCCAATATGTGATTTTGTGTCATTGGTTGCACATTTAGGTCATTTTCGTCCTCCTTAGGCTTATTCTAATCCAATTAGGGTTTCTAACCAATCTTGTGCATCCAATATGTGATTTTGTATCATTTTGTGTCATTGGTTGAACATTTAGGTCGTTTTCGTCCTCCCTAGGCTTATTCTAATCCAATTAGGGTTTTTAACCAATCTTGTGCATCCAATATGTGATTTTGTGTCATTGGTTGAACATTTAGGTCATTTTCGTCCTCCCTAGGCTTATTCTAATCCAATTAGGGTTTTTAACCAATCTTGTGCATCCAATATGTGATTTTGTGTCATTTTTTGAACATTTAGGTCATTTTCGTCCTCCCTAGGCTTATTCTAATCCAATTAGGGTTTTTAACCAATCTTGTGCATCCAATATGTGATTTTGTGTCATTTTGTGTCATTGGTTGAACATTTAGGTCATTTTCGTCCTCCCTGGGCTTATTCTAATCCAATTAGGGTTTTTAACCAATCTTGTGCATCCAATATGTGATTTTGTGTCATTTTGTGTCATTGGTTGAACATTTAGGTCATTTTCGTCCTCCCTAGGCTTATTCTAATCCAATTAGGGTTTTTAACCAATCTTGTGCATCCAATATGTGATTTTGTGTCATTTTGTGTCATTGGTTGAACATTTAGGTCATTTTCGTCCTCCCTAGGCTTATTCTAATCCAATTAGGGGTTTTAAACAATGTTGTGCATCCAATAAGTCATTTTGTGTCATTGGTTGAACATTTAGGTCATTTTCGTCCTCCCTAGGCTTATTCTAATTTAATTAGGGTTTTTATCCAATCTTGTGCATCCAATATGTGATTTTGTGTCATTGGTTGAACGTTTAGGTCATTTTCGTCCTCCCTAGGCTTATTCTAATCCAATTAGGGTTTTTAACCAATCTTGTGCATCCAATATGTGATTTTGTGTCATTTTGTGTCATTGGTTGAACATTTAGGTCATTTTCGTCCTCCCTAGGCTTATTCTAATCCAATTAGGGTTTTTAACCAATCTTGTGCATCCAATATGTGATTTTGTGTCATTTTGTGTCATTGGTTGAACATTTAGGTCATTGTCGTCCTCCCTAGGCTTATTCTAATCCAATTAGGGTTTTGACCAATCTTGTGCATCCAATATGTGATTTTGTGTCATTGGTTGAACATTTAGGTCATTTTCGTCCTCCCTAGGCTTATTCTAATCCCATTAGGGTTTTTAACCAATCTTGTGTATCCAATATGTGATTTTGTGTCATTAGTTGAACATTTAGGTCGTTTTCGTCCTCCCTAGGCTTATTCTAATCCAATTAGGGTTTTTAACCAATCTTGTGCATCCAATATGTGATTTTGTGTCATTTTGTGTCATTGGTTGAACATTTAGGTCATTTTCGTCCTCCCTAGGCTTATTCTAATCCAATTAGGGTATTTAACCAATCTTGTGCATCCAATATGTGATTTTGTGTCATTGGTTGAACATTTAGGTCATTTTCGTCCTCCCTAGAGTTATTCTAATCCAATTAGTGTTTTTAACCAATCTTGTGCATCCAATATGTGATTTTGTGTCATTGGTTGATCATTTAGGTCATTTTCGTCCTCCCTAGGCTTATTCTAATCCAATTAGGGTTTTTAACCAATCTTGTGCATCCAATATGTGATTTTGTGTCATTGGTTGAACATTTAGGTCATTTTCGTCCTCCCTAGGCTTATTCTAATCCAATTAAAGGTTTTTAACCAATCTTGTGCATCCAATATGTGATTTTGTGTCATTTGGTTGAACATTTAGGTCATTTTCGTCCTCCCTAGACTTATTCTAATCCAATTAGGGTTTTTAACCAATCTTGTGCATCCAATATGTGATTTTGTGTCATTGGTTGAACATTTAGATCATTTTCGTCCTCCCTAGAGTTATTCTAATCCAATTAGTGTTTTTAACCAATCTTGTGCATCCAATATGTGATTTTGTGTCATTGGTTGATCATTTAGGTCATTTTCGTCCTCCCTAGGCTTATTCTAATCCAATTAGGGTTTTTAACCAATCTTGTGCATCCAAGATGTGATTTTGTGTCATTTTGTGTCATTGGTTGAACATTTAGGTCATTTTCGTCCTCCCTAGGCTTATTCTAATCCAATTAGGGTTTTTAACCAATCTTGTGCATCCAATATGTGATTTTGTGTCATTTTGTGTCATTGGTTGAACATTTAGGTCATTTTCGTCCTCCCTAGGCTTATTCTAATCTAATTAGGATTTTTAACCAATCTTGTGCATCCAATATGTGATTTTGTGTCATTTTGTGTCATTGGTTGAACATTTAGGTCATTTTCGTCCTCCCTAGGCTTATTCTAATCCAATTAGGGTTTTTAACCAATCTTGTGCATCCAATATGTGATTTTGTGTCATTATGTGTCATTGGTTGAACATTTAGGTCATTTTCGTCCTCCGTAGGCTTATTCTAATCCAATTAGGGTTTTTAACCAATCTTGTGCATCCAGTATGTGATTTTGTGTCATTGGTTGCACATTTAGGTCATTTTCGTCCTCCCTAGGCTTATTCTAATCTAATGAGGGTTTTAAACCAATCTTGTGCATCCAATATGTGACTTTGTGTCATTGGTTGAACATTTAGGTCATTTTCGTCCTCCCTAGGCCTATTCTAATCCAATTAGGGTTTTTAACCAATCTTGTGAATCCAATATGTGATTTTGTGTCATTTTGTGTCATTGGTTGAACATTTAGGTCATTTTCGTCCTCCCTAGGCTTATTCTAATCCAATTAGGGTTTTAACCAATCTTGTGCATCCAATATTTGATTTTGTGTCATTGGTTGAACATTTAGGTCATTTTCGTGTTGAACATTTAAGTCATTTTCGTCCTCCCTAGGCTTATTCTAAATCTATTAGGGTTTTTAACCAATCTTATGCATCCAATATGTGATTTTGTGTCATTTGTTGAACATTTAGGTCATTTTCGTCCTCCCTAGGCTTATTCTAATCAAATTAGGGTTTTTAACCAATCTTGTGCATCCAATATGTGATTTTGTGTCATTTTGTGTCTTTGGTTGAACATTTAGGTCATTTTCGTCCTCCCTAGGCTTATTCTAATCCAATTAGGGTTTTTAACCAATCTTATGCATCCAATATGTGATTTTGTGTCATTTGTTGAACATTTAGGTCATTTTCGTCCTTCTAGGCTTATTCTAATCCAATTAGGGTTTTTAACCAATCTTGTGCATCCAATATGTGATTTTGTGTCATTTTGTGTCATTGGTTGAACATTTAGGTCATTTTCGTCCTCCCTAGGCTTATTCTAATCCAATTCGGGTTTTTAACCAATCTTGTGCATCCAGTATGTGATTTTTTGTCATTTTGTGTCATTGGTTGAACATTTAGGTCATTTTCGTCCTGCCTAGGTTTATTCTAATCCAATTAGGGTTTTTAACCAATCTTGTGCATCCAATATGTGATTTTGTGTCATTGGTTGAACATTTAGGTCATTTTCGTCCTCCCTAGGCTTATTCTAATCCAATTAGGGTTTTTAACCAATCTTGTGCATCCAATATGTGATTTTGTGTCGTTTTGTGTCATTGGTTGAACATTTAGGTCATTTTCGTCCTCCATAGGCTTATTCTAATCCAATTAGGGTGTTTAACCCATCTAGTGCATCCAATATGTGATTTTGTGTTATTAATTGAACATTTACGTCATTTTCGTCCTCCCTAGGCTTATTCTAATCCAATTAGGGTTTTTAACCAATCTTGTGCATCCAATATGTGATTTTGTGTCATTTTGTGTCATTGGTTGAACATTTAGGTCATTTTCGTCCTCCCTAGGCTTATTCTAATCCAATTAGGGTTTTTAACCAATCTTGTGCATCCAATATGTGATTTTGCGTCATTTTGTGTAATTGGTTGAACATTTATGTCATTTTCGTCCTCCATAGGCTTATTCTAATCCAATTAGGGTTTTTAACCAATCTTGTGCATCCAATATGTGATTTTGTGTCATTGGTTGAACATTTAGGTCATTTTCGTCCTCCCTAGGCTTATTCTAATCCAATTAGGGTTTTTAACCAATCTTGTGCATCCAATATGTGATTTTGTGTCATTTTGTATCATTGGTTGAACATTTAGGTCATTTTCGTCCTCCCTAGTCTTATTCTAATCCAATTAGGGTTTTTAACCAATCTTGTGCATCCAATATGTGATTTTGTATCATTGGTTGAACATTTAGGTCATTTTCGTCCTCCCTAGGCTTATTCTAATCCAATTAGGGTTTTTAACCAATCTTGTGCATCCAATATGTGATTTTATGTCATTGGTTGAACATTTATGTCATTTTCGTCCTCCCTACGCTTATTCTAATCCAATTAAGGTTTTTAACCAATCTTGTGCATCCAATATGTGGTTTTGTGTCATTGGTTGAACATTTAGGTCATTTTCGTCCACCTTAGGCTTATTCCAATCCAATTAGGGTTTTTAACCAATCTTGTGCATCCAATATGTGATTTTGTGTCATTGGTTGAACATTTAGGTCATTTTCGTCCTCCCTAGGCTTATTCTAATCCAATTAGGGTTTTTAACCAATCTTGTGCATCCAATATGTGATTTTGTGTCATTTTGTGTCATTGGTTGAACATTTAGGTCATTTTCGTCCTCCCTAGGCTTATTCTAATCCAATTAGGGTTTTTAACCAATCTTGTGCATCCAATATGTGATTTTGTGTCATCAGTTGAACATTTTGGTCATTTTCGTCCTCCCTAGGCTTATTCTAATCCAATTAGGGTTTTTAACCAATCTTGTGCATCCAATATGTGATTTTGTGTCATTTTGTGTCATCGGTTGAACATTTAGGTCATTTTTCGTCCTCCCTAGGCTTATTCTAATCCAATTAGGGTTTTTAACCAATCTTGTGCATCTAATATGTGATTTTGTGTCATTTTGTGTCATCGGTTGAACATGTTGGTCATTTTCGTCCTCCCTAGGCTTATTCTAATCCAATTAGGGTTTTTAACCAATCTTGTGCATCCAATATGTGATTTTGTGTCATTGGTTGAACATTTAGGTCATTTTCGTCCTCCCTAGGCTTATTCTAATCCAATTAGGGTTTTTAACCAATCTTGTGCATCCAATATGTGATTTTGTGTCATTTTGTGTCATTGGTTGAACATTTAGGTCATTTTCGTCCTCCATAGGTTTATTCTAATCCAATTAGGGTTTTTAACAAATCTTGTGCATCCAAAATGTTATTTTGTGTCATTGGTTGAACATTTAGGTCATTTTCGTCCTCCCTAGGCCTATTCTAATCCAATTTGGGTTTTTAACCAATCTTGTGCATCCAATATGTGATTTTGTGTCATTTTGTGTCATTGGTTGAGCATTTAGGTCATTTTCGTCCTCCCTAGGCTTATTCTAATCCAATTATGGTTTTTAACCAATCTTGTGCATCCAATATGTGATTTTGTGTCATTTTGTGTCATTGGTTGAACATTTAGGTCATTTTCGTCCTCCCTAGGCTTATTCTAATCCAATTAGGGTTTTTAACCAATCTTGTGCATCCAATATGTGATTTTGTGTCATTTTGTGTGATTGGTTGAACATTTAGGTCATTTTTGTCCTCCCTAGGCTTATTCTAATCCAATTAGGGTTTTTAACCAATCTTGTGCATCCAATATGTGATTTTGTGTCATTGGTTGAACATTTAGTTCATTTTCATCCTCCATAGGCTTATTCTAATCCAATTAGGGTTTTTAACCAATCTTGTGCATCCAATATGTGATTTTGTGTCATTGGTTGAACATTTAGGTCATTTTCGTCCTCCCTAGGCTTATTCTAATCCAATTAGGGTTTTTAACCAATCTTGTGCATCCAATATGTGATTTTGTGTCATTGGTTGAACATTTAGGTCATTTTCGTCCTCCCTAGGCATATCCTAATCCAATTAGGGTTTTTAACCAATCTTGTGCATCCAATATGTGATTTTGTGTCATTGGTTGAACATATAGGTCATTTTCGTCCTCCCTAGGCTTATTCTAATACAATTAGGGTTTTTAACCAATCTTGTGCATCCAATATGTGATTTTGTGTCATTGGTTGAACATTTAGGTCATTTTCGTCCTCCCTAGGCTTATTCTAATCCAATTAGGGTTTTTAACCAATCTTGTGCATCCAATATGTGATTTTGTGTCATTTTGTGTCATTGGTTGAACATTTAGGTCATTTTCGTCTTCCCTAGGCTGATTCTAATCCAATTAAGGTTTTTAACCAATCTTGTGCATTCAATATGTGATTTTATGTCATTTTGTGTTATTGGTTGAACATTTAGGTCATTTTCGTCCTCCCTAGGCTTATTCTAATCCAATTAGGGTTTTTAACCAATCTTGTGCATCCAATATGTGATTTTTTGTCATTTTGTGTCATTGGTTGAACATTTAGGTCATTTTCGTCCTCCCTAGGCTTATTCTAATCCAATTAGCGTTTTTAACCAATCTTGTGCATCCAATATGTGATTGTGTCATTGGTTGAACATTTAGGTCATTTTCGTCCCCCCTAGGCTTATTCTAATCCAATTAGGGTTTTCAACCAATCTTTGCATCCAATATGTGATTTTGTGTCTTTTTGGGTCATTGGTTGAACATTTAGGTCATTTTCGTCCTCCCTAGGCTGATTCTAATCCAATTAGGGTTTTTAACCAATCTTGTGCATTCAATATGTGATTTTGTGTCATTTTGTGTTATTGGTTGAACATTTAGGTCATTTTCGTCCTCCCTAGGCTTATTCTAATCCAATTAGTGTTTTTAACCAATCTTGTGCATCCAATATGTGATTTTGTGTCATTTTGTGTCATTGGTTGAACATTTAGGTCATTTTCGTCCTCCCTAGGCTTATTCTAATCCAATTAGGGTTTTTAACCAATCTTGTGCATCCAACATGTGATTTTGTGTCATTGGTTGAACATTTAGGTAATTTTCGTCCTCCCTAGGCTTATTCTAATCCAATTAGGGTTTTTAACCAATCTTGTGCATTCAATATGTAATTTTGTGTCATTTTGTGTCAATGGTTCAACATTTAGGTCATTTTCGTCCTCCCTAGGCTTATTCTAATCCAATTAGGGTTTTTAACCAATCTTGTGCATCCAATATGTGATTTTGTGTCATTGGTTGAACATTTAGGTCATTTTCGTCCTCCCTAGGCTTATTCTAATCCAATTAGGGTTTTTAACCAATCTTGTGCATCCAATATGTGATTTTGTGTCATTTTGTGTCATTGGTTGAACATTTAGGTCATTTTTGTCCTCCCTAGGCTTATTTTAATCCAATTATGGTTTTTAACCAATCTTGTGCATCCAATATGTGATTTTGTGTCATTGGTTGCACATTTAGGTCATTTTCGTCCTCCCTAGGCTTATTCTAATCCAATTAGGGTTTTTAACCAATCTTGTGCATCCAATATGTGATTTTGTGTCATTGGTGGCACATTTAGGTCATTTTCGTCCTCCCTAGGCTAATTCTAATCCAATTAGGGTTTTTAACCAATCTTGTGCATCCAATATGTGATTTTGTGTCATTGGTTGCACATTTAGGTCATTTTCGTCCTCCCTAGGCTTATTCTAATCCAATTAGGGTTTTTAACCAATCTTGTGCATCCAATATGTGATTTTGTGTCATTGGTTGTACATTTAGGTCATTTTCGTCCTCCCCAGGCTTATTCTAATCCAATTAGGATTTTTATCCAATCTTGTGCATACCATATGTGATTTTGTGTCATTGGTTGCACATTTAGGTCATTTTCGTACTCCCTAGGCTTATTCTAATCCAATTAGGGTTTTTAACCAATCTTGTGCACATAATAAGTGATTTTATTTCATTGGTAACCCAATTAGGTCATTTTCGTCCTCGCTAGGCTTATTCTAATCCAATTAGAGTTTTTAACCAATCTTGTGCATCAAATATGTGATTTTGTGTCATTTTGTGTCATTGGTTGAACATTTAAGTTATTTTCGTCCTCCCTAGGCTTATTCTAATCCATTTAGGGTTTTTAACCAATCTTGTGCATCCAATATGTGATTTTGTGTCATTTTGTGTAATTGGTTGAACATTTATGTCATTTTCGTCCTCCCTAGGCTTATTCTAATCCAATTAGGGTTTTTAACCAATCTTGTGCATCCAATATGTGATTTTGTGTCATTTTGAGTCATTGGTTGAACATTTAGGTCATTTTCGTCCTCCCTAGGCTTATTCTAATCCAATTAAGTTTTTAACCAATCTTGTGCATCCAATATGTGATTTTGTGTCATTGGTTGCACATTTAGGTCATTTTCGTCCTCCCTAGGCTTATTGTTATCCAATTAGGGTTTTTAACCAATCTTGTGCACATAATAAGTGATTTTATTTCATTGGTAACCCAATTAGGTCATTTTCGTCCTCGCTAGGCTTATTCTAATCCAATTAGAGTTTTTAACCAATCTTGTGCATCAAATATGTGATTTTGTGTCATTTTGTGTCATTGGTTGAACATTTAAGTTATTTTCGTCCTCCCGAGGCTTATTCTAATCCAATTAGGGTTTTTAACCAATCTTGTGCATCCAATATGTGATTTTGTGTCATTTTGTGTAATTGGTTGAACATTTATGTCATTTTCGTCCTCCCTAGGCTTATTCTAACCCAATTAGGGTTTTTAACCAATCTTGTGCATCCAATATGTGATTTTGTGTCATTTTGTGTCATTGGTTGAACATTTAGGTCATTTTCGTCCTCCCTAGGCTTATTCTAATCCAATTAGGGTTTTTAACCAATCTTGTGCATCCAATATGCGAGTTTGTGTCATTGGTTGAACATTTAGGTCATTTTCGTCCTCCATAGGCTTATTCTAATCCAATTAGGGTTTTTAACCAATCCTGTGCATCCAATATGTGATTTTGTGTCATTGGTTGCACATTTAGGTCATTTTCGTCCTCCCTAGGCTTATTCTAATCCAATTAGGGTTTTTAACCAATCTTGTGCATCCAATATGTGATTTTGTGTCATTTTGTGTCATTGGTTGAACATTTAAGTTATTTTCGTCCTCCCTAGGCTTATTGTAATCCAATTAGGGTTTTTAACCAATCTTGTGCATCCAATATGTGATTTTGTGTCATTTTGTGTAATTGGTTGAACATTTATGTCATTTTCGTCCTCCCTAGGCTTATTCTAATCCAATTAGGGTTTTTAACCAATCTTGTGCATCCAATATGTGATTTTGTGTCATTTTGTGTCATCGGTTGAACATTTAGGTCATTTTCGTCCTCCCTAGGCTTATTCTAATCCAATTAGGGTTTTTAACCAATCTGGTGCATCCAATATGTGATTTTGTGTCATTTTGTGTCATTGGTTGAACATTTAGGTCATTTTCGTCCTCCCTAGGCTTATTCTAATCCAATTAGGGTTTTTAACCAATCTTGTGCATCCAATATGCGAGTTTGTGTCATTGGTTGAACATTTAGGTCATTTTCGTCCTCCATAGGCTTATTCTAATCCAATTAGGGTTTTTAACCAATCTTGTGCATCCAATAAGTGATTTTGTGTCATTGGTAATCCAATTAGGTCATTTTCGTCCTCCCTAGGCTTATTCTAATCCAATTAGGGTTTTTAACCAATCTTGTGCATCCAATACGTGATTTTGTGTCATTTTTTGTCATACGTTGAACATTTAGGTCATTTCCGTCCTCGCTAGGATTATTCTAATCCAATTAGGGTTTTTAACCAATGTTGTGCATCCAATATGTGATTTTGTGTCATTGGTTGAACATTTAGGTAATTTTCTTGCTCCCTAGGCTTATTCTAATCTAATTAGGGTTTTTAACCAATCTTGTGCATCCAATATGTGATTTTGTGTCATTGGTTGCACATTTAGGTCATTTTCGTCCTCCCTAGGCTTATTCTAATCCAATTAGGGTCTTTAACCAATCTTTTGCATATAATAAGTGATTTTATGTCTTTGGTAATCCAATTAGGTAATTTTCGTCCTCGCTAGACTTATTCTAATCCAATTAGAATTTTTAACCAATCTTATGCATCCAATATGTGATTTTGTGTCATTTTGTGTTATTGGTTGAACATTTACGTCATTTTCGTCCTCCCTAGGCTTATTCTAATCCAATTTGGGTTTTTAACCAATCTTGTGCATCCAATATGTGATTTTGTGTCATTGGTTGCACATTTAGGTCATTTTCGTCCTCCTTAGGCTTATTCTAATCCAATTAGGGTTTCTAACCAATCTTGTGCATCCAATATGTGATTTTGTATCATTTTGTGTCATTGGTTGAACATTTAGGTCGTTTTCGTCCTCCCTAGGCTTATTCTAATCCAATTAGGGTTTTTAACCAATCTTGTGCATCCAATATGTGATTTTGTGTCATTGGTTGAACATTTAGGTCATTTTCGTCCTCCCTAGGCTTATTCTAATCCAATTAGGGTTTTTAACCAATCTTGTGCATCCAATATGTGATTTTGTGTCATTTTTTGAACATTTAGGTCATTTTCGTCCTCCCTAGGCTTATTCTAATCCAATTAGGGTTTTTAACCAATCTTGTGCATCCAATATGTGATTTTGTGTCATTTTGTGTCATTGGTTGAACATTTAGGTCATTTTCGTCCTCCCTAGGCTTATTCTAATCCAATTAGGGTTTTTAACCTATCTTGTGAATCCAATATGTGATTTTGTGTCATTTTGTGTCATTGGTTTAACATTTAGGTCATTTTCGTCTTCCCTAGGCTTATTCTAATCCAATTAGGGTTTTTAACCAATCTTGTGCATCCAATATGTGATTTTGTGTCATTTTGTGTCATCTGTAATCCAATTAGGTCATTTTCGTCCTCCCTAGGCTTATTCTAATCCAATTAGGGTTTTTAACCAATCTTGTTCATCCAATATGTGATTTTGTGTCATTTTGTGTCATTGGTTGAACATTTAGGTCATTTTCGTCCTCCCTTGGCTTATTCTAATCCAATTAGGGTTTTTAACCAATCTTGTGCATCCAATATGTGATTTTGTGTCATTTTGTGTCATTGGTTGAACATTCAGGTCATTTTCGTCCTCGCTAGGCATATTCTATTCCAATTAGGGTTTTTAACCAATCTTGTGCATCCAATATGTGATTTTGTGTCATTGGTTGAACATTTAGGTCATTTTCGTCCTCCCTAGGCTTATTCTAATCCAATTAGGGTTTTTAACCAATCTTGTGCATCCAATATGTGATTTTGTGTCATTTTGTGTCATTGGCTGAACTTTTAGGTCATTTTCGTCCTCCTAGGCTTATTCTAATCCAATTAGGGTTTTTAACCAATCTTGTGCATCCAATATGTGATTTTGTGTCATTTTGTGTCATTGGTTGAACATTTAGGTCATTTTCGTCCTCCCTAGGCTTATTCTAATCCAATTAAGGTTTTTAACCAATCTTGTGCATCCAATATGTGATTTTGTTTCATTGGTTGAATATTTAGGTCATTTTCGTCATCCCAAGGCTTATTCTAATCCAATTAGGGTTTTTAACCAATCTTATGCATCCAATATGTGATTTTGTGTCATTTTTTGTCATTGGTTGAACATTTAGGTCATTTTCGTCTTCCCTAGGCTTATTCTAATCCAATTAGGGTTTTTAACCAATCTTGTGCACCCAATATGTCATTTTGTGTCATTGGTTGAACATTTAGGTCATTTTCGTCCTCCCTAGGCTTATTCTAATCCAATTAGGGTTTTTAACCCATCTTGTGCATCCAATATGTGATTTTGTGTCATTGGTTGAACATTTAGGTCATTTTCGTCCTCCCTAGGCTTATTCTAATCCAATTAGGGTTTTTAACCAATCTTGTGCATCCAATATGTGATTTTGTGTCATTGGTTGAACATTTAGGTCATTTTCGTCCTCCCTAGGCTTATTCTAATCCAATTAGGGTTTTTAACCAATCTTGTGCATCCAATATGTGATTTTGTGTCATTGGTTGAATATTTAGGTCATTTTCGTCCTCCCTAGGCTTATTCTAATCCAATTAGGGTTTTTAACCAATCTTGTGCACCCAATATGTGATTTTGTGTCATTTTGTGTCATTGGTTGAACATTTAGTTCATTTTTGTCCTCCCTAGGCTTATTCTAATCCAATTAGGGTTTTTAACCAATCTTGTGCATATAATAAGTGATTTTGTGTCATTGGTAATCCAATTAGGTCATTTTCGTCCTCGCTAGGCTTATTCTAATCCAATTAGGGTTTTTGACCAATCTTGTGCATCCATTATGTGATTTTGTGTCATTGGTTGAACATTTAGGTTATTTTCGTCCTCCCTAGTTTTATTCTAATCCAATTAGGGTTTTTAACCAATCTTGTGCATCCAATATGTGATTTTGTGTGATTTTGTATCATTGGTTGAACATTTAGGTCATTTTTGTCCTCCCTAGGCTTATTCTAATCCAATTAGGGTTTTTAACCAATCTTGAGCATCCAATATGTGATTTTGTGTCATTTTGTGTCATTGGTTGAACATTTAGGTCATTTTCGTCCTCCCTAGGCTTATTCTAATCCAATTAGGGTTTTTAACCAATCTTGTGCATCCAATATGTGATTTTGTGTCATTGGTTGAACATTTAGGTCATTTTTGTCCTCCCTAGGCTTATTCTAATCCAATTAGGGTTTTTAACCAATCTTGTGCATCCAATATGTGATTTTGTGTCATTTTGTGTCATTGGTTGAACATTTAGGTCATTTTCGTCCTTGCTAGGCTTATTCTAATCCAATTAGGGTTTTTAACCAATCTTGTGCATCCAATATGTGATTTTGTGTCATTGGTTGAACATTTAGGTCATTTTCGTCCTCCCTAGGCTTATTCTAATCCAATTAGGGTTTTTAACCAATCTTGTGCATCCAATATGTGATTTTGTGTCATTTTGTGTCATTGGTTGAACATTTAGGTCATTTTCGTCCTCCCTAGGCTTATTCTAATCCAATTAGGGTTTTTAACCAATCTTTTGCATCTAATATGTGATTTTGTGTGATTTTGTGTCATTGGTTGAACATTTAGGTCATTTTCGTCCTCCCTAGGCTTATTCTAATCCAATTAGGGTTTTTAACCAATCTTTTGCATCTAATATGCGATTTTGTGTCATTTTGTGTCATTGGTTGAACATTTATGTCATTTTCGTCCTCCCTAGTCTTATTCTAATCCAATTAGGGTTTTTAACCAATCTTGTGCATCCAATATGTGATTTTGTGTCATTGGTTAAACATTTTGGTCATTTTCGTCCTCCCTAGGCTTATTCTAATCCAATTAAGGTTTTTAACCAATCTTGTGCATCCAATATGTGATTTTGTGTCATTGGTTGGACATTTAGGTCATTTTCGTCCTCCCTAGGCTTATTCTAATCCAATTAGGGTTTTTAACCAATCTTGTGCATCCAATATGTGATTTTGTGTCATTTTGTGTCATTGGTTGAACATTTAGGTCATTTTCGTCCTCCCTAGGCTTATTCTAATCCAATTAGGGTTTTTAACCAATCTTGTGCATCCAATATGTGATTTTGTGTCATTGGTAATCCAATTAGGTCATTTTCGTCCTCGCTAGGCTTATTCTAATCCAATTAGGGTTTTTAACCAATCTTGTGCATCCAATATGTGATTTTGTGTCATTTTGTGTCATTGGTTGAACATTTAGGTCATTTTCGTCCTCCCTAGGCTTATTCTAATCCAATTAGGGTTTTTAACCAATCTTGTGCATCCAATATGTGATTTTGTGTCATTGGTTCAACATTTAAGTCATTTTTGTCCTCCCTAGGCTTATTCTAATCCAATTAGGGTTTTTAACCAATCTTGTGCATCCAATATGTGATTTTGTGTCATTTTGTGTCATTGGTTGAACATTTAGGTCATTTTCGTCCTCCCTAAGCTTATTCTAATCCAATTAGGGTTTTTAACCAATCTTGTGCATATAATAAGTGATTTTGTGTCATTGGTAATCCAATTAGGTCATTTTCGTCCTCGCTAGGCTTATTCTAATCCAATTAGGGTTTTTAACCAATCTTGTGCGTCCAATATGTGATTTTGTGTAATTTTGTGTCATTGGTTGAACATTTAGGTCATTTCGTCCTCCCTAGGCTTATTCTAATCCAATTAGGGTTTTTAACCAATCTTGTGCATCCAATATGTGATTTTGTGTCATTGGTTGAACATTTAGGTCATTTTCGTCCTCCCTAGGCTTATTCTAATCCAATTAGGGTTTTTAACCAATCTTGTGCATCCAATATGGCATTTTGTGTCATTGGTTGAACATTTATGTCATTTTGGTCCTCCCTAGGCTTATTCTAATCCAATTAGGGTTTTTAACCAATCTTGTGCATCCAATATGTGATTTTGTGTCATTGGTTGAACATTTAGGTCATTTTCGTCCTCCCTAGGCTTATTCTAATCCAATTAGGGTTTTTAACCAATCTTGTGCATCCAATATGTGATTTTGTGTCATTGCTTGAACATTTAGTTCATTTTCGTTCTCCCTAGGCTTATTCTAATCCAATTAGGGTTTTTAACCAATCTTGTGCATCCAATATGTGATTTTGTGTCATTTTGTGTCATTGGTTGAACATTTAGGTCATTTTCGTCCTCCCTAGGCTTATTCTAATCCAATTAGGGTTTTTAACCAATCTTGTGCGTCCAATATGTGATTTTGCGTCATTTTGTATCATTGGTTGAACATTTAGGTCATTTTCGTCCTCCCTAGGCTTATTCTAATCCAATTAGGGTTTTTAACCAATCTTGTGCATCCAATATGTGATTTTGTGTCATTTTGTGTCATTGGTTGAACATTTAGGTCATTTTCGTCCTCCCTAGGCTTATTCTAATCCAATTAGGGTTTTTAACCAACATTGTGCATCGAATATGTGAGTTTGTGTCATTTTGTGTCATTTTCGTCCTCCCTAGGCTTATTCTAATCCAATAAGGGTTTTTAACCAATCTTGTGCATCCAATATGTGATTTTGTGTCATTGGTTGAACATTTAGGTCATTTTCGTCCTCCCTAGGCTTATTCTAATCCAATTAGGGTTTTTAACCAATCTTGTGCATCCAATATGTGATTTTTTTATCATTTTGTGTTATTGGTTGAACATTTAGGTCATTTTCGTCCTCCCTAGGCTTATTCTAATCCAATTAGGGTTTTTAACCAATCTGCTGCATCCAATATGTGATTTTGTGTCATTGGTTGAACATTTAGGTCATTTTCGTCCTCCCTAGGCTTATTCTAATCCAATTAGGGTTTTTAACCAATCTTGTGCATCCAATATGTGATTTTGTGTCATTGGTTGAACATTTAGGTCATTTTCGTCCTCCCTAGGCTTATTCTAATCCAATTAGGGTTTTTAACCAATCTTGTGCATCCAATATGTGATTTTTTGTCATTGGTTGAATATTTAGGTCATTTTTGTCCTCCCTAGGCTTATTCTAATCCAATTAGGGTTTTTAACCAATCTTGTGCATCCAATATGTGATTTTGTGTCATTGGTTGAACATTTAGGTCATTTTCGTCCTCCCTAGGCTTATTCTAATCCAATTAGGGTTTTTAACCAATCTTGTGCATCCAATATGTGATTTTGTGTCATTGGTTGAACATTTAGGTCATTTTCGTCCTCCCTAGGCTTATTCTAATCCAATTAGGGTTTTTAACCAATCTTGTGCATCCAATATGTAATTTTGTGTCATGGGTTGAACATTTAGGTCATTTTCCTCTTCCCTAGGCATATTCTAATCCAATTAGGGTTTTTAACCAATCTTGTGCATCCAATATGTGATTTTGTGTCATTTTGTGTCATGGGTTGAATATTTAGGTCACTTTCCTCTTCCCTAGGCATATTCTAATCCAATTAGGGTTTTTAACCAATCTTGTGCATCCAATATGTGATTTTGTGTCATTTTGTTTCATGGGTTGAACATTTAGGTCATTTTCCTCTTCCCTAGGCATATTCTAATCCAAGTAGGGTTTTTAACCAATCTTGTGCATCCAATATGTGATTTTGTGTCATTGGTTGAACATTTAGGTCATTTTCGTCCTCCCTAGGCTTATTCTAATCCAATTAGGGTTTTTAACCAATCTTGTGCATCCAATATGTGATTTTGTGTCATGGGTTGAACATTTAGGTCATTTTCCTCTTCCCTAGGCATATTCTAATCGAATTAGGGTTTTTAACCAATCTTCTGCATCCAATATGTGATTTTTTGTCATGGGTTGAACATTTAGGTCATTTTCCTCTTCCCTAGGCATATTCTAATCCAATTAGGGTTTTTAACCAATCTTGTGCATCCAATATGTGATTTTGTGTCATTGGTTGAACATTTAGGTCATTTTCCTCTTCCCTAGGCATATTCTAATCCAATTAGGGTTTTTAACCAATCTTGTGCATCCAATATGTGATTTTGTGTCGTTTTGTGTCATGGGTTGAACATTTAGGTCATTTTCCTCTTCCCTAGACATATTCTAATCCAATTAGGGTTTTTAACCAATCTTGTGCATCCAATATGTGATTTTGTGTCATTGGTTGAACATTTAGGTCATTTTCGTCCTCCCTAGGCTTATTCTAATCCAATTAGGGTTCTTAACCAATCTTTTGCATCCAATATGTGATTTGGTGTCATTTTGTGTAATTGGTTGAACATTTAGATCATTTTCGTCCTCCCTAGGCTTATTCTAATCCAATTAGTGATTTTAACCAATCTTGTGCATCCAATATGTGATTTTGTGTCATTGGTTGAACATTTAGGTCATTTTCGTCCTCCCTAGGCTTATTCAAATCCTATTAGGGTTCTTAACAATTCTTGTGCATCCAATATGTGATTTGGTGTCATTTTGTGTCATTGGTTGAACATTTAGGTCATTTTCGTCCTCCCTAGGCTTATTCTAATCCAATTAGTGATATTAACCAATCTTGTGCATCCAATATGTGATTTTGTGTCATTGGTTGAACATTTAGGTCATTTTCGTCCTCCCTAGGCTTATTCTAATCCAATTAGGGTTTTTAACCAATCTTGTGCATCCAATATGTGATTTTGTGTCATTTTGTGTCATGGGTTGAACATTTAGGTCATTTTCCTCTTCCCTAGGCATATTCTAATCCAATTAGGGTTTTTAACCAATCTTGTGCATCCAATATGTGATTTTGTGTCATTTTGTGTCATGGGTTGTACATTTAGGTCATTTTCCTCTTCCCTAGGCATATTCTAATCCAATTTGGGTTTTTAACCAATCTTGTGAATCCAATATGTGATTTTGTGTAATTGGTTGAACATTTAGGTCATTTTCGTCCTCCCTAGGCTTATTCTAATCCAATTAGTGTTTTTAACCAATCTTGTGCATCCAATATGTGATTTTGTGTCATGGGTTGAACATTTATGTCATTTTCCTCTTCCCTAGGCATATTCTAATCCAATTAGGGTTTTTAACCAATCTTGTGCATCCAATATGTGATTTTGTGTCATTGGTTGAACATTTAGGTCATTTTCGTCCTCCCTAGGCTTATTCTAATCCAATTAGGGTTTTTAACCAATCTTGTGCATCCAACATGTGATTTTGTGTCATTGGTTGAACATTTAGGTAATTTTCGTCCTCCCTAGGCTTATTCTAATCCAATTAGGGTTTTTAACCAATCTTGTGCATTCAATATGTAATTTTGTGTCATTTTGTGTCAATGGTTCAACATTTAGGTCATTTTCGTCCTCCCTAGGCTTATTCTAATCCAATTAGGGTTTTTAACCAATCTTGTGCATCCAATATGTGATTTTGTGTCATTGGTTGAACATTTAGGTCATTTTCGTCCTCCCTAGGCTTATTCTAATCCAATTAGGGTTTTTAACCAATCTTGTGCATCCAATATGTGATTTTGTGTCATTTTGTGTCATTGGTTGAACATTTAGGTCATTTTCGTCCTCCCTAGGCTTATTCTAATCCAATTAGGGTTTTTAACCAATCTTGTGCATCCAATATGTGATTTTGTGTCATCAGTTGAACATTTTGGTCATTTTCGTCCTCCCTAGGCTTATTCTAATCCAATTAGGGTTTTTAACCAATCTTGTGCATCCAATATGTGATTTTGTGTCATTTTGTGTCATCGGTTGAACATTTAGGTCATTTTTCGTCCTCCCTAGGCTTATTCTAATCCAATTAGGGTTTTTAACCAATCTTGTGCATCTAATATGTGATTTTGTGTCATTTTGTGTCATCGGTTGAACATGTTGGTCATTTTCGTCCTCCCTAGGCTTATTCTAATCCAATTAGGGTTTTTAACCAATCTTGTGCATCCAATATGTGATTTTGTGTCATTGGTTGAACATTTAGGTCATTTTCGTCCTCCCTAGGCTTATTCTAATCCAATTAGGGTTTTTAACCAATCTTGTGCATCCAATATGTGATTTTGTGTCATTTTGTGTCATTGGTTGAACATTTAGGTCATTTTCGTCCTCCCCATGCTTATTCTAATCCAATTACGGTTTTTAACCAATCTTGTGCATCCAATATGTGATTTTGTGTCATTGGTTGCACATTTAGGTCATTTTCGTCCTCCCTAGGCTTATTCTAATCCAATTAGGCTTTTTAACCAATCTTGTGCATCCAATATGTGATTTTGTGTCATTGGTTGAACATTTAGGTCATTTTCGTCCTCCCCAGGCTTATTCTAATCCAATTAGGATTTTAATCCAATGTTGTGCATCCCATATGCGATTTTGTGTCAATTTGTGTAATTGGTTGAACATTTACGTCATTTTCGTCCTCCCTAGGCTTATTCTAATCCAATTAGGGTTGTTAACCAATCTTGTGCATCTAATATGTGATTTTGTGTCATTGGTTGCACATTTAGGTCATTTTCGTCCTCCCTAGGCTTATTCTAATCCAATTAGGGTTTTTAACCAATCTTGTGCACATAATAAGTGATTTTATTTCATTGGTAACCCAATTAGGTCATTTTTGTCCTCCCTAGGCTTATTCTAATCCAATTAAGGTTTTTAACCAATCTTGTGCATCCAATATGTGATTTTGTGTCATTTTGTGTCATTGGTTGAACATTTAGGTCATTTTCGTCCTCCCCAGGCTTATTCTAATCCAATTAGGGTTTTTAACCAATCTTGTGCATCCGATATGTGATTTTGTGTCATTGGTTGCACATTTAGGTCATTTTCGTCCTCCCTAGGCTTATTCTAATCCAATTAGGCTTTTTAACCAATCTTGTGCATCCCATATGTGATTTTGCGTCATTGGTTGAACATTTAGGTCATTTTCGTCCTCCCCAGGCTTATTCTAATCCAATTAGGATTTTAATCCAATGTTGTGCATCCCATATGCGATTTTGTGTCAATTTGTGTAATTGGTTGAACATTTAGGTCATTTTCGTCCTCCCTAGGCTTATTCTAATCCAATTAGGGTTTTTAACCAATCTTGTGCATCTAATATGTGATTTTGTGTCATTGGTTGCACATTTAGGTCATTTTCGTCCTCCCTAGGCTTATTCTAATCCAATTAGGGTTTTTAACCAATCTTGTGCATATAATAAGTGATTTTGTGTTATTGGTAATCCAATTACGTCATTTTCGTCCTCGTTTGGATTATTCTAATCCAATTAGGGTTTTTAACCAATCTTGTGCTTCCAATATGTTATTTTGTGTCATTTTGTGTCATTGGTTGAACATTTAGGTCATTTTCGTCCTCCCTAGGCTTATTCTAATCCAATTAGGGTTTTTCCCCAATCTTGTGCATCGAATATATGATTTTGGTCATTGGTTGAACATTTAGGTCATTTTTGTCCTCCGTATGCTTATTCTAATCCAATTTGGGTTTTTAACCACTCTTGTGCATCCAATATGTGATTTTGTGTCATTGGTTGCACATTTAGGTCATTTTCGTCCTCCCTAGGCTTATTGTAATCCAATTAGGGTTTTTAACCAATCTTGTGCTTTCAATATGTGATTTTATGTCATTGGTCGAACATTTAGGTCATTTTCGTCCTACCTAGGCTTATTCTAATCCAAATAGGATTTTTATCCAATCTTGTGCATCTAATATGTGATTTTGTGTCATTGGTTGCACATTTAGGTCATTTTCGTCCTCCCTAGGCTTATTCTAATCCAATTAGGGTTTTTAACCAATCTTGTGCATCCAATATGTGATTTTGTGTAATTGGTTGAACATTTATGTCATTTTCGTCCTCCCTAGGCTTATTCTAATCCAATTAGGGTTTTTAACCAATCTTGTGCATCCAATATGTAATTTTGTGTCATTTTGTGTCATCGGTTGAACATTTAGGTCATTTTCGTCCTCCCTAGGCTTATTCTAATCCAATTAGGGTTTTTAACCAATCTTGTGCATCCAATATGTCATTTTGTGTCATTTTGTGTCATTGGTTGAACATTTAGGTCATTTTCGTGCTCCCTATGCTTATTCTAATCCAATTAGGGTTTTTAACCAATCTTGTGCATCCAATATGCGAGTTTGTGTCATTGGTTGAACATTTAGGTCATTTTCGTCTTCCATAGGCTTATTCTAATCCAATTAGGGTTTTTAACCAATCTTGTGCATCCAATATGTGATTTTGTGTCATTGGTTGAACATTTAGGTCCTTTTCGTCCTCCCTAGGCTTATTCTAATCCAATTAGGGTTTTTAACCAATCTGGTGCATCCAATATGTGATTTTGTGTCATTTTGTGTCATTGGTTGAACATTTAGGTCATTTTCGTCCTCCCTAGGCTTATTCTAATCCAATTAGGGTTTTTAACCAATCTTGTGCATCCAATATGTTATTTTGTGTAATTTTGTGTCATTGGTTGAACATTTAGGTCATTTTCGTCCTCCCTAGGCTTATTCTAATCCAATTAGGGTTTTTAACCAATCTTGTGCATCCAATATGTGATTTTGTGTCATTTTGTGTCATTGGTTGAACATTTAGCTCATTTTCGTCCTCCCTAGGCTTAATCTAATCCAATTAGGGTTTTTAACCAATCTTGTGCATCCAATATGTGATTTTATGTCATTGGTTGAACATTTAGGTCATTTTCGTCCTCTCTTGGGTTATTCTTATCCAATTAGGGTTTTTAACAAATCTTGTGCATCCAATATGTGATTTTGTGTCATTTTGTATCATTGGTTGAACATTTAGGTCATTTTCGTCCTCCCTAGGCTTATTCTAATCCAATTAGGGATTTTAACCAATCTTGTGCATCCAATATGTGATTTTGTGTCATTTTGTGTCATTGGTTGAACATTTAGGTCATTTTCGTCCTCCCCAGGCTTATTCTAATCCAATTAGGGTTTTTAACCAATCTTGTGCATCCAATATGTGATTTTGTGTCATTGGTTGCACATTTAGGTCATTCTCGTCCTCCCTAGGCTTATTCTAATCTAATTAGGGTTTTTAACCAATCTTGTGCATCCAATATGTGATTTTGTGTCATTGGTTGCACATTTAGGTCATTTTCGTCCTCCCTAGGCTTATGCTAATCCAATTAGGCTTTTTAACCAATCTTGTGCATCCAATATGTGATTTTGTGTCATTGGTTGAACATTTAGGTCATTTTCGTCCTCCCCAGGCTTATTCTAATCCAATTAGGATTTTAATCCAATGTTGTGCATCCCATATGCGATTTTGTGTCAATTTGTGTAATTGGTTGAACATTTAGGTCTTTTTCGTCCTCCCTAGGCTTATTCTAATCCAATTAGGGTTTTTAACCAATCTTGTGCATCTAATATGTGATTTTGTGTCATTGGTTGCACATTTAGGTCATTTTCGTCCTCCCTAGGCTTATTCTAATCCAATTAGGGTTTTTAACCAATCTTGTGCATATAATAAGTGATTTTGTGTTATTGGTAATCCAATTACGTCATTTTCGTCCTCGTTTGGATTATTCTAATCCAATTAGGGTTTTTAACCAATCTTGTGCTTCCAATATGTTATTTTGTGTCATTTTGTGTCATTGGTTGAACATTTAGGTCATTTTCGTCCTCCCTAGGCTTATTCTAATCCAATTAGGGTTTTTCCCCAATCTTGTGCATCGAATATATGATTTTGGTCATTGGTTGAACATTTAGGTCATTTTTGTCCTCCCTATGCTTATTCTAATCCAATTTGGGTTTTTAACCACTCTTGTGCATCCAATATGTGATTTTGTGTCATTGGTTGCACATTTAGGTCATTTTCGTCCTCCCTAGGCTTATTGTAATCCAATTAGGGTTTTTAACCAATCTTGTGCTTTCAATATGTGATTTTATGTCATTGGTTGAACATTTAGGTCATTTTCGTCCTACCTAGGCTTATTCTAATCCAATTAGGATTTTTATCCAATCTTGTGCATCTAATATGTGATTTTGTGTCATTGGTTGCACATTTAGGTCATTTTCGTCCTCCCTAGGCTTATTCTAATCCAATTAGGGTTTTTAACCAATCTTGTGCATCCAATATGTGATTTTGTGTCATTGGTTGAACATTTAGGTCATTTTCGTCCTCCCTAGGCTTATTCTAATCAATTTAGGATTTTTAACCAATCTTGTGCATCCAATATGTGATTTTGTGTCATTGGTTGCACATTTAGGTCATTTTCGTCCTCCCTAGGCTTATTCTAATCCGATTAGGGTTTTTAACCAATCTTGTGCATATAATAAGTGATTTTGTGTCATTGGTAATCCAATTAGGTCATTTTCGTCCTCGCTAGGCTTATTGTAATCCAATTAGGGTTTTTAACCAATCTTGTGCATCCAATATGTGATTTTGTGTCATTGGTTGCACATTTAGGTCATTTTCGTCCTCCCTAGGCTTATTCTAATCCAATTAGGGTTTTTAACCAATCTTGTGCATCCAATATGTGATTTTGTGTCATTTTGTGTCATTGGTTGAACATTTAGGTCATTTTCGTCCTCCCTAGGCTTATGCTAATCCAATTAGGGTTTTTTACCAATCTTGTGCATCCAATATGTGATTTTGTGTCATTGGTTGTAAATTTAGGTCATTTTCGTCCTCCCTAGGCTTATTCTAATCCAATTAGGGTTTTTAACCAATCTTGTGCATCCAATATGTGATTTTGTGTCATTTTGTGTCATTGCTTGAATATTTAGGTCATTTTCGTCCTCCCTAGGCTTGTTCTAATCCAATTAGGGTTTTTAACCAATCTTGGGCATCCAATATGAGATTGTGTCATTGGTTGCACATTAGGTCATTTTCGTCCTCCCAAGTTTTATTTTAATCCAATTAGGGTTTTTAACCAATCTTGTGCGTATAATAAGTGATTTTGTGTCATTGGTTATCCAATTAGGTCATTTTCGTCCTCGCTAGGCTTATTCTAATTCAATTAGGGTTTGTAACAAATCTTATGCATCCAATATGTGATTTTGTGTCATTTTGTGTCATTGGTAATCCAATTAGGTCATTTTCGTCCTCGCTAGGCTTATTCTAATCCAATTAGGGATTTTATCCAATCTAGTGCATCCAATATTCTATTTTGTGTCATTTTGTGTCATTAGTTGAATATTTTGATCATTTTCTTCCTTCCTAGGCTTGTTCTAATCCAATTAGGGTTTTTAACCAATCTTGTGCATCCAATATGTGATTTTGTGTCATTGGTTGCACATTTAGGTCATTTTCGTCCTCCCTAGGCTTATTCTAATCCAATTAGGGTTTTTAACCAATCTTGTGTATCCAATATGTGATTTTGTGTCATTGGTTGCACATTTAGGTCATTTTCGTCCTCCCTAGGCTTATTCTAATCCAATTAGGGTTTTTAACCAATCTTGTGCATCCAATATGTGATTTTGTGTCATTTTGTGTCATTGGTTGAACATTTAGGTCATTTTCGTCCTCCCTAGGCTTATTCGAATCCAATTAGGGTTTTTCACCAGTCTTGTGCATCCAATATGTGATTTTGTGTCATTGGTTGAACATTTAGGTCATTTTCGTCCTCCCTAGGCTGATTCTAATTCAATTAGGGTTTTTAACCAATCTTGTGCATCCAATATGTGATATTGTGTCATTTTTGTGTCGTTCGTTGAACATTTAGGTCATTTTCGTCCTCCCTAGGCTTATTCTAATCCAATTAGGGTTTTTAACCAATCTTGTGCATCCAATATGTGATTTTGTGTCATTTTGTGTCATTGGTTGAACATTTAGGTCATTTTCGTCCTCCCTAGGCTTATTCTAATCGAATTAGGGTTTTTAACCAATCTTGTACATCCAATATGTGATTTTGTGTCATTTTGTGTCATTGGTTGAACATTTAGGTCATTTTCGTCCTCCCTAGGCTTATTCTAATCCAATTAGGGTTTTTAACCAATCTTGTGCATCCAATATGTGATTTTGTGTCATTTTGTGTCATTGGTTGAACATTTAGGTCATTTTCGTCCTCCCTAGGCTTATTCTAATCTAATTAGGTTTTAAACCAATCTTGTGCATCCAATATGTGATTTTGTGTCATTGGTTGAACATTTAGGTCATTTTCGTCCTCCCTAGGCTTATTCTAATCCAATTAGGGTTTTTAACCAATCTTGTGCATCCAATATGTGATTTTGTGTCATTTTGTGTCATTGGTTGAACATTTAGGTCATTTTCGTCCTCCCTAGGCTTATTCTAATCCAATTAGGGTTTTTAACCAATCTTGTGCATCCTATATGTGATTTTGTGTCATTGGTTGAACATTTACGTCATTTTTGTCCTCCCTAGGCTTATTCTAATCCAATTAGGGTTTTTAACCAATCTTGAGCATCCAATATGTGATTTTGTGTCATTTTGTGTCATTGGTTGAACATTTAGGTCATTTTCGTCCTCCCTAGGCTTATTCTAATCCAATTAGGGTTTTTAACCAATCTTGTGCATCCAATATGTGATTTTGTGTCATTGGTTGAACATTGAGGTCATTTTCGTCCTTCCTAGGCTTATTCTATTCCATTTAGGGTTTTTAACCAATCTTGTGCATCCAATATGTGATTTTGTGTCATTGGTTGAACATTTTGGTCATTTTCGTCCTCCCTAGGCTTATTCTAATCCAATTAGGGTTCTTAACCAGTCTCGTGCATCCAATATGTGATTTTGTGTCATTGGTTGAACATTTAGGTCATTTTCGTCCTCCCTAGGCTTATTCTAATCCAATTAGGGTTTTTAACCAATCTTGTGCATCCAATATGTGATTTTGTGTCATTGGTTGAACATTTAGGTCATTTTCGTCCTCCCTAGGCTTATTCTAATCCAATTAGGGTATTTAACCAATCTTGTGCAACCAATATGTGATTTTGTGTCATTTTGTGTCATTGGTTGAACATTTAGGTAATTTTCGTCCTCCCTAGGCTTATTCTAATACAATTAGGGTTTTCAACCAATCTTGTGCATCCAATATGTGATTTTGTGTCATTGGTTGAACATTTAGGTCATTTTCGTCCTCCCTAGGCTTATTCTAATCCAATTAGGGTTTTTAACCATTCTTGTGCATCCAATATGTGATTTTGTGTCATTTTGTGTCATTGATTGAACATTTAGGTCATTTTCGTCCTCCTTAGGCTTATTCTAATCCAATTACGGTTTTTAACCAATCTTGTGCATCCAATATGTGATTTTGTGTCATTGGTTGAACATTTAGGTCATTTTCGTCCTCCCTAGGCTTATTCGAATCCATTTAGGGTTTTTAACCAATCTTGTGCATCCAATATGTGATTTTGTGTCATTGGTTGAACATTTGGGTCATTTTCGTCATCGCTAGGCTTATTCTAATCCAATTAGGGATTTTAACCATTATTGTACATCCAATATGTGATTTTGTGTCATTGGTTGCACATTTAGGTCATTTTCGTCCTCCCTAGGCTTATTCTAATCCAATTAGGGTTTTTAACCAATCTTGTGCATCCAATATGTGATTTTGTGTCATTTTGTGTCATTGGTTGAACATTTAGGTCATTTTCGTCCTCCCTAGGCTTATTCTAATCCAATTAGGGTTTTTAACCAATCTTGTGCATCCAATATGTGATTTTGTGTCATTTTTGTGTCGTTGGTTGAACATTTAGGTCATATTCGTCCTCCCAAGGCTTATTCTAATCCAATTAGGGTTTTTAACCAATCTTGTGCATCCAATATCTGATTTTGTGTCATTTTGTGTCATTGGTTGAACATTTAGGTCATTTTCGTCCTCCCTAGGCTTATTCTAATCCAATTAGGGTTTTTAACCAATCTTGTGCATCCAATATCTGATTTTGTGTCATTTTGTGACATTTTGTGTCATTGGTTGAACATTTAGGTCATTTTCGTCCTCCCTAGGCTTTTTCTAATCCAAGTAGGGTTTTTATCCAATCTTGTCCATCCAATATGTGATTTTGTGTCATTGGTTGAACATTTAGGTCATTTTCGTTCTCCTTAGGCTTATTCTAATCCAATTAGGGTTTTTAACCAATCTTGTGCATCCAATATGTGATTTTGTGTCATTGGTTGAACATTTAGGTCATTTTCGTCCTCCCTAGGCTTATTCTAATCCAATTAGGGTTTTTAACCAATCTTGTGCATCCAATATGTGATTTTGTGTCATTTTGTGTCATTGGTTGAACATTTAGGTCATTTTCGTCCTCCCTAGGCTTATTTTAATCCAATTAGGGTTTTTAACCAATCTTGTGCATCCAATATGTGATTTTGTATCATTTTGTGTCATTGGTTGAACATTTAGGTCATTTTCGTCCTCCCTAGGCTTATTCTAATCCAATTAGGGTTTTTAACCAATCTTGTGCATCCAATATGTGATTTTGTGTCATTTTGTGTCATTGGTTGAACATTTAGGTCATTTTCGTCCTCCCTAGGCTTATTCTAATCCAATTAGGGTTTTTAACCAATCTTGTGCATCCAATATGTGATTTTGTGTCATCAGTTGAACATTTTGGTCATTTTCGTCCTCCCTAGGCTTATTCTAATCCAATTAGGGTTTTTAACCAATCTTGTGCATCCAATATGTGATTTTGTGTCATTTTGTGTCATCGGTTGAACATTTAGGTCATTTTTCGTCCTCCCTAGGCTTATTCTAATCCAATTAGGGTTTTTAACCAATCTTGTGCATCTAATATGTGATTTTGTGTCATTTTGTGTCATCGGTTGAACATGTTGGTCATTTTCGTCCTCCCTAGGCTTATTCTAATCCAATTAGGGTTTTTAACCAATCTTGTGCATCCAATATGTGATTTTGTGTCATTGGTTGAACATTTAGGTCATTTTCGTCCTCCCTAGGCTTATTCTAATCCAATTAGGGTTTTTAACCAATCTTGTGCATCCAATATGTGATTTTGTGTCATTTTGTGTCATTGGTTGAACATTTAGGTCATTTTCGTCCTCCCTAGGCTTATTCTAATCCAATAAGGGTTTTTAACCAATCTTTAGCATCCAATATGTGATTTTGTGTCATTGGTTGAACATTTCGGTCATTTTCGTCCTCCCTAGGCTTATTCTAATCCAATTAGGGTTTTTAACCAATCTTGTGCATCCAATATGTGATTTTGTGTCATTTTGTGTCATTGGTTGAACATTTAGGTCATTTTCGTCCTCCCTAGGCTTATTCTAATCCAATTAGGATTTTTAACCAATCTTGTGCATCCAATATGTGACTTTGTGTTATTTTGTGTAATTGGTTGAAAATTTAGGTCATTTTCGTCGTCCCTAGGCTTATTCTAATCCAATTAGGGTTTTAAACCAATCTTGTGCATTCAATATGTGATTTTGTGTCATTGGTTGAACATTTAGGTCATTTTCGTCCTCCCTAGGCTTATTCTAATCCAATTAGGGTTTTTAACAAATCTTGTGCATCCAATATGTGATTTTTTGTCATTTTGTGTCATTGGTTGAACATTTAGGTCATTTTCGTCCTCCCTAGGCTTATTCTAATCCAATTAGGGTTTTTAACCAATCTTGTGCATCCAATATGTGATTTTGTGTCATTTTGTGTCATTGGTTGAACATTTAGGTCATTTTCGTCCTCCCTAGGCTTATTCTAATCCAATTAGGGTTTTTAACCAATCTTGTGCATCCAACATGGGATTTTGTGTCATTTTTGTGTCGTTGGTTGAAAATTTAGGTCATTTTCGTCCTCCCAAGGCTTATTCTAATCCAATTAGGGTTTCTAACCAATCTTGTGCATCCAATATGTGATTTTCTGTCATTTTGTGTCATTGGTTGAACATTTAGGTCATTTTCGTCCTCCCTAGGCTTATTCTAATCCAATTAGGGTTTTTAACCAATCTTGTGCATCCAATATGTGATTTTGTGTCAT
>JBBPBQ010000008.1:8373311-8390005 GCA_037974755.1 Cicer yamashitae | reverse complement strand
TAGGATTTTTATCCAATCTTGTGCATCTAATATGTGATTTTGTGTCATTGGTTGCACATTTAGGTCATTTTCGTCCTCCCTAGGCTTATTCTAATCCAATTAGGGTTTTTAACCAATCTTGTGCATCCAATATGTGATTTTGTGTAATTGGTTGAACATTTATGTCATTTTCGTCCTCCCTAGGCTTATTCTAATCCAATTAGGGTTTTTAACCAATCTTGTGCATCCAATATGTAATTTTGTGTCATTTTGTGTCATCGGTTGAACATTTAGGTCATTTTCGTCCTCCCTAGGCTTATTCTAATCCAATTAGGGTTTTTAACCAATCTTGTGCATCCAATATGTCATTTTGTGTCATTTTGTGTCATTGGTTGAACATTTAGGTCATTTTCGTGCTCCCTAGGCTTATTCTAATCCAATTAGGGTTTTTAACCAATCTTGTGCATCCAATATGCGAGTTTGTGTCATTGGTTGAACATTTAGGTCATTTTCGTCTTCCATAGGTTTATTCTAATCCAATTAGGGTTTTTAACCAATCTTGTGCATCCAATATGTGATTTTGTGTCATTGGTTGAACATTTAGGTCCTTTTCGTCCTCCCTAGGCTTATTCTAATCCAATTAGGGTTTTTAACCAATCTGGTGCATCCAATATGTGATTTTGTGTCATTTTGTGTCATTGGTTGAACATTTAGGTCATTTTCGTCCTCCCTAGGCTTATTCTAATCCAATTAGGGTTTTTAACCAATCTTGTGCATCCAATATGCGAGTTTGTGTCATTGGTTGAACATTTAGGTCATTTTCGTCCTCCATAGGCTTATTCTAATCCAATTAGGGTTTTTAACCAATCCTGTGCATCCAATATGTGATTTTGTGTCATTGGTTGAACATTTAGGTCATTTTCGTCCTCCCTAGGCTTATTCTAATCCAATTAGGGTTTTTAACCAATCTTGTGCATCCAATATGTGATTTTGTGTCATTTTGTGTCATTGGTTGAACATTTAGGTCATTTTCGTCCTCCCTAGGCTTATTCTAATCCAATTATGTTTTTAACCAATCTTGTGCATCCAATATGTGATTTTGTGTCATTTTGTATCATTGGTTGAACATTTAGGTCATTTTCGTCCTCCCTAGGCTTATTGTAATCCAATTAGGGTTTTAACATACCTTGTGCATCCAATATGTGATTTTGTGTCATTGTGTATCATTGGTTGAACATTTAGGTCATTTTCGTCCTCCCTAGGCTTATTCTAATCCAATTAGGGTTTTTAACCAATCTTGTGGATCCAATATGTTATTTTGTGCATTTTGTGTCATTGGTTGAACATTTTGGTCATTTTCGTCCTCCCTAGGCTTATTCTAATCCAATTAGGTTTTTAAACAATCTTATGCATCCAATATGTTATTTTGTGTCATTTTGTGTCATTGGTTGAACATTTAGGTCATTTTCGTCCTCCCTAGGCTTATTCTAATCCAATTAGGTTTTTAACCAATCTTGTGCATCCAATATGTGATTTTGTGCCATTTTGTGTCATTGGTTAAACATTTAGGTCATTTTCGTCCTCCCTAGGCTTATTGTAATCCAATTAGGGTTTTAACATACTTTGTGCATCCAATATGTGATTTTGTGTCATTGTGTATCATTGGTTAAACATTTAGGTCATTTTCGTCCTCCCTAGGCTTATTGTAATCCAATTAGGGTTTTTAACCAATCTTGTGCTTCCAATATGTGATTTTGTGTCCTTTTGTGTCACTGGTTGAACATTTAGGTCATTTTCGACCTCCCTAGGCTTATTTTAATGCAATTTGGGTTTATAACGAATCTTGTGCATCCAATATGTGATTTTGTGTCATTTTCTGTCATTGGTTGAACATTTAGGTCATTTTCGTCCTCCCTAGGCTTATTCTAATCCACTTAGGGTTTTTAACCAATCTTGTGAATCCAATATGTGATTTTGTGTCATTTTGTGTCAACGGTTGAACATTTACGTCATTTTTGTCCTCCCTAGGCTTATTCTAATCCAATTAGGGTTTTTAACCAATCTTGTGCATCCAATATGTGATTTTGTGTCATTTTGTGTCATTGGTTGAACATTTAGGTCATTTTCGTCCTCCCCAGGCTTATTCTAATCCAATTAGGGTTTTTAACCAATCTTGTGCGCATAATAAGTGATTTTATTTCATTGGTAACCCAATTAGGTCATTTTCGTCCTCGCTAGGCTTATTCTAATCCAATTAGAGTTTTTAACCAATCTTGTGCATCAAATATGTGATTTTGTGTCATTTTGTGTCATTGGTTGAACATTTAAGTTATTTTCGTCCTCCCTAGGCTTATTCTAATCCAATTAGGGTTTTTAACCAATCTTGTGCATCCAATATGTGATTTTGTGTCATTTTGTGTCATCGGTTGAACATTTAGGTCATTTTCGTCCTCCCTAGGCTTATTCTAATCCAATTAGGGTTTTTAACCAATCTTGTGCATCCAATATGTCATTTTGTGTCATTTTGTGTCATTGGTTGAACATTTAGGTCATTTTCGTGCTCCCTAGGCTTATTCTAATCCAATTAGGGTTTTTAACCAATCTTGTGCATCCAATATGCGAGTTTGTGTCATTGGTTGAATATTTAGGTCATTTTCGTCTTCCATAGGCTTATTCTAATCCAATTAGGGTTTTTAACCAATCTTGTGCATCCAATATGTGATTTTGTGTAATTGGTTGAACATTTATGTCATTTTCGTCCTCCCTAGGCTTATTCTAATCCAATTAGGGTTTTTAACCAATCTTGTGCATCTAATATGTGATTTTGTGTCATTGGTTGCACATTTAGGTCATTTTCGTCCTCCCTAGGCTTATTCTAATCCAATTAGGGTTTTTAACCAATCTTGTGCATATAATAAGTGATTTTGTGTTATTTGTAATCCAATTACGTCATTTTCGTCCTCGTTTGGATTATTCTAATCCAATTAGGGTTTTTAACCAATCTTGTGCTTCCAATATGTTATTTTGTGTCATTTTGTGTCATTGGTTGAACATTTAGGTCATTTTCGTCCTCCCTAGGCTTATTCTAATCCAATTAGGGTTTTTCCCCAATCTTGTGCATCGAATATGTGATTTTGTGTCATTGGTTGAACATTTAGGTCATTTTTGTCCTCCCCAGGCTTATTCTAATCCAATTAGGATTTTAATCCAATCTTGTGCATCCCATATGTGATTTTGTGTCAATTTGTGTCATTGGTTGAACATTTAGGTCATTTTCGTCCTCCCCAGGCTTATTCTAATCCAATTAGGGTTTTTAACCAATCTTGTGCATCCAATATGTGATTTTGTGTCATTGGTTGCACATTTAGGTCATTTTCGTCCTCCCTAGGCTTATTCTAATCTAATTTGGGTTTTTAACCAATCTTGTGCATCCAATATGTGATTTTGTGTCATTGGTTGCACATTTAGGTCATTTTCGTCCTCCCTAGGCTTATTCTAATCCAATTAGGCTTTTTAACCAATCTTGTGCATCCAATATGTGATTTTGTGTCATTGGTTGAACATTTAGGTCATTTTCGTGCTCCCCAGGCTTATTCTAATCCAATTAGGATTTTAATCCAATGTTGTGCATCCCATATGCGATTTTGTGTCAATTTGTGTAATTGGTTGAACATTTAGGTCATTTTCGTCCTCCCTAGGCTTATTCTAATCCAATTAGGGTTTTTAACCAATCTTGTGCATCTAATATGTGATTTTGTGTCATTGGTTGCACATTTAGGTCATTTTCGTCCTCCCTAGGCTTATTCTAATCCAATTAGGGTTTTTAACCAATCTTGTGCATCCAATATGTGAGTTTGTGTCATTGGTTGCACATTTAGGTCATTTTTGTCCTCCCTAGGCTTATTCTAATCCAATTAGGGTTTTTAACCAATCTTGTGCATCCAATATGTGATTTTGTGTCATTTTGTGTCATTGGTTGAACATTTAGGTCATTTTCGTTCTCCCTAGGCTTATTCTAATCTAATTAGGGTTTTTATCCAATCTTGTCCATCCAATATGTGATTTTGTGTCATTGGTTGAACATTTAGGTCATTTTCGTCCTCCCTAGGCTTATTCTAATCCAATTAGGGTTTTTAACCAATCTTGTGCATCCAATATGTGATTTTGTGTCATTTTGTGTCATTGGTTGAACGTTTAGGTCATTTTCGTCCTCCCTAGGCTTATTCTAATCCAATTAGGGTTTTTAACCAATCTTGTGCATCCAATATGTGATTTTGTGTCATTTTGTGTCATTGGTTGAACATTTAGGTCATTTTCGTCCTCCCTAGGCTTATTCGAATCCAATTAGGGTTTTTAACCAATCTTGTGCATCAAATATGTGATTTTGTGTCATTGGTTGAACGTTTAGGTCAGCTTCGTCCTCCCTAGGCTTATTCTAATCCAATTAGGGTTTTTAATCGATCTTGTGCATCCAATATGTGATTTTGTGTCATTTTGTGTCATTGGTTGAACATTTAGGTCATTTTCGTCCTCCCTAGGCTTATTCTAATCCAATTAGGGTTTTTAACCAATCTTGTGCATCCAATATGTGATTTTGCGTCATTTTGTGTAATTGGTTGAACATTTATGTCATTTTCGTCCTCCATAGGCTTATTCTTATCCAATTAGGGTTTTTAACCAATCTTGTGCATCCAATATGTGATTTTGTGTCATTGGTTGAACATTTAGGTCCTTTTCGTCCTCCCTAGGCTTATTCTAATCCAATTAGGGTTTTTAACCAATCTTGTGCATCTAATATGTGATTTTGTGTCATTGGTTGCACATTTAGGTCATTTTCGTCCTCCCTAGGCTTATTCTAATCCAATTAGGGTTTTTAACCAATCTTGTGCATCCAATATGTGATTTTGTGTCATTGGTTGAACATTTAGGTCATTTTTGTCCTCCCTAGGCTTATTCTAATCCAATTAGGGTTTTTAACCAATTTTGTGCATCCAATATGTGATTTTGTGTCATTTTGTGTCATTGGTTGAACATTTAGGTCATTTTCGTCCTCCCTAGGCTTATTCTAATCCAATTAGGGTTTTTAACCAATCTTGTGCATCCAATAAGTGATTTTGTGTCATTTTGTGTCATTGGTTGAACATTTAGGTAATTTTCGTCCTCCCTAGGCTTATTCTAATCCAATTAGGGTTTTTAACCAATCTTGTGCATCCAATATGTGATTTTGTGTCATTTTGTGTCATTGGTTGAACATTTAGGTCATTTTCGTCCTCCCTAGGCTTATTCTAATCCAATTAGGGTTTTTAACCAATCTTGTCCATCCAATATGTGATTTTGTGTCATTTTGTGTCATTTGTTGAACATTTAGGTCATTTTCGTCCTCCCTAGGCTTATTCTAATCCAATTAGGGTTTTTAACCAATCTTGTGCATCCAATATGTGATTTTGTGTCATTTTGTGTCATTGGTTGAACATTTAGGTCATTTTCGTCCTCCCTAGGCTTATTCTAATCCAATTAGGGTTTTTAACCAATCTTGTGCATCCAATATGTGATTTGGTGTCATTGGTTGAAAATTTAGGTCATTTTCGTCCTCCCTAGGCTTATTCTAATCCAATTAGCGTTTTTAACCAATCTTGTGCGTCCAATATGTGATTTTGTGTCATTGGTTGAACATTTAGGTCATTTTCGTCCTCCACAGGCTTATTCTAATCCAATTAGGGTTTTTAACCAATCTTGTGCATCCAATATGTGATTATGTGTTGTTTTGTGTCATTGGTTGAACATTTAGGTCATTTTCGTCCTCCCTAGGCTTATTCTAATCCAATTAGGGTTTTTAACCAATCTTGTGCATCCAATATGTGATTTTGTGTCATTTTGTGTCATTGGTTGAACATTTAGGTCATTTTCGTCCTCCCTAGGCTTATTCTAATCCAATTAGGGTTTTTAACCACTCCTGTGCATACAATATGTGATTTTGTGTCATTGGTTGAACATTTAGGTCATTTTCGTCCTCCCTAGGCTTATTCTAATCCAATTAGGGTTTTAACCAATCATGTGCATCCAATATGTCATTTTGCGTCATTCGTTGAACATTTATGTCATTTTCGTCCTCCCTAGGCTTATTCTAATCCAATTAGGGTTTTTAACCAATCTTGTGCATCCAATATGTGATTTTGTGTCATTTTGTGTCATTGGTTGAACATTTAGGTCATATTCGTCCTCCCTAGGCTTATTCTAATCCGATTAGGGTTTTTAACCAATCTTGTGCTTCCAATATGTGATTTTGTGTCATTGGTTGAACATTTAGGTCTTTTTTGTCCTCCCTAGGCTTATTCTAATCCAATTAGGGTTTTTAACCAATCTTGTGCATCCAATATGTGATTTTGTGTCATTTTGTGTCATTGGTTGAACATTTAGGTCATTTTCGTCCTCCCTAGGCTTATTCTAATCCAATTAGGGTTTTTAACCAATCTTGTGCATCCTATATGTGATTTTGTGTTATTGGTTGAACATTTAGGTCATTTTTGTCCTCCATAGGCTTATTCTAATCCAATTAGGGTTTTTAACCAATCTTGTGCATCCAATATGTGATTTTGTGTCATTGGTCGAACATTTAGGTTATTTTTGTCCCCCCTAGGCTTATTCTAACCTAATTAGGGTTTTTAACCAATCTTGTGCATCCAATATGTGATTTTGTGTCATTGGTTGAACATTTAGGTCATTTTCGTCCTCCCTAGGCTTATTCTAATCCAATTAGGGTTTTTAACCAATCTTGTGCATCCAATATGTGATTTTGTGTCATTGGTTGAACATTTAGGTCATTTTCGTCCTCCCTAGGCTTATTCTAGTCCAATTAGGGTTTTTTAACCAATCTTGTGCATCCAATATGTGATTTTGTGTCATTGGTTGAACATTTAGGTCATTTCGTCCTCCCTAGGCTTATTCTAATCCAATTAGGGTTTTTAACCAATCTTGTGCATCCAATATGTGATTTTGTGTCATTTTGTGTCATTGGTTGAACATTTAGGTCATTTTCGTCCTCCCTAGGCTTATTCTAATGCAATTACGGTTTTTAACCAATCATGTGCATCCAATATGTGATTTTGTGTTATTTTGTGTCATTGGTTGATCATTTAGGTCATTTTTGTCGTCCCTAGGCTTATTCTAATCCAATTAGGGTTTTTAACCAATCTTGTGCATCCAATATGTGATTTTGTGTCATTGGTTGAACATTTAGGTCATTTTCGTCCTCCCTAGGCTTATTCTAATCCAATTAGGGTTTTTAACCAATCTTGTGCATCCAATATGTGATTTTGTGTCATTTTCTGTCATTGGTTGAACATTTAGGTCATTTTTGTCCTCCCTAGGCTTATTCTAATCCAATTAGGGTTTTTAACCAATCTTGTGCATTTAATATGTCATTTTGTGTCATTGGTTGAACATTTAGGTCGTTTTCATCCTCCCTAGGCTTATTCTAATCCATTTAGGGTTTTTAACCAATCTTGTGCATCCAATATGTGATTTTGTGTCATTTTGTGTCATTGGTTGAACATTTAGGTCATTTTCGTCCTCCCTAGGCTTATTCTAATCAAATTAGGGTTTTTAACCAATCTTGTGCATACAATATGTGATTTTGTGTCATTGGTTGAACATTTAGGTCATTTTCGTCCTCCCTAGGCTTATTCTAATCCAATTAGGGTTTTTAACCAATCTTGTGCATCCAATATGTGATTTTCTGTCATTGGTTAAACATTTAGGTCATTTTCGTCCTCCCTAGGCTTATTCTAATCCAATTAGGGTTTTTAACCAATCTTGTGCATCCAATATGTGATTTTGTGTCATTTTGTGTCATTGGTTGAACATTTAGGTCATTTTCGTCCTCCCTAGGCTTATTCTAATCCAATTAGGGTTTTTAACCAATCTTGTGCATCCAATATGTGATTTTGTGTCATTTTGTGTCATTGGTTGAACATTTAGGTCATTTTCGTCCTCCCTAGGCTTATTCTAATCCAATTAAGGTTTTTAACCAATCTTGTGCATCCAATATGTGATTTTGTGTCATTGGTTGAACATTTAGGTCATTATCGTCCTCCCTAGGCTTAATCTAATCCAATTAGGGTTTTTAACCAATCTTGTGCATCCAATATGTCATTTAGTGTCATTGGTTGAACATTTAGGTCATTTTCGTCCTCCCTTGGGTTATTCTTATCCAATTATGGTTTTTAACAAATCTTGTGCATCCAATATGTGATTTTGTGTCATTTTGTATCATTGGTTGAACATTTAGGTCATTTTCGTCCTCCCTAGGCTTATTCTAATCCAATTAGGGTTTTTAACCAATCTTGTGCATCCAATATGTGATTTTGTGTCATTTTGTGTCATTGGTTGAACATTTAGGTCATTTTCGTCCTCCCTAGGCTTATTCTAATCTAGTTAGGGTTTTTAACCAATGTTGTGCATCCAATATGTGATTTTGTGTCATTGGTTGAACATTTAGGTCATTTTCGTCCTCCCTAGGCTTATTCTAATCCAATTAGGGTTTTTAACCAATCTTGTGCATCCAATATGTGATTTTGTGTCATTTTGTGTCGTTCGTTGAACATTTAGGTCATTTTTGTCCTCCCTAGGCTTATTCTAATCCAATTAGGGTTTTTAACCAATGTTGTGCATCCAATATGTGATTTTGTGTCATTGGTTGAACATTTAGGTCATTTTCGTCCTCCCTAGGCTTATTCTAATCCAATTAGGGTTTTTAACCAATCTTGTGTATCCAATATGTGATTTTGTGTCATTTTGAGTCATTGGTTGAACATTTAGGTCATTTTCGTCCTCCCTAGGCTTATTCTAATCCAATTAAGTTTTTAACCAATCTTGTGCATCCAATATGTGATTTTGTGTCATTGGTTGCACATTTAGGTCATTTTCGTCCTCCCTAGGCTTATTCTAATCCAATTAGGGTCTTTAACCAATCTTGTGCATATAATAAGTGATTTTCTGTCATTGGTAATCCAATAAGTTCATTTTCGTCCTCGATAGACTTATTCTAATCCAATTAGGGTTTTTAACCAATCTTGTGCATCCAATATGTGACTTTGTGTCATTGGTTGAACATTTAGGTCATTTTGGTCCTCCCTAGACTTATTCTAATCCAATTAGAGTTTTTAACCAATCTTGTGCATCCAATATGTGATTTTGTGTCATTGTTTCCACATTTAGGTCATTTTCGTCCTCCCTAGTCTTATTCTAATCCAATTAGGGTTTTTAACCAATCTTGTGCATCCAATATGTGATTTTGTGTCATTGGTTGAACATTTAGGTCATTTTCGTCCTCCCCAGGCTTATTCTAATCCAATTAGTATTTTAATCCAATGTTGTGCATGCCATATGCGATTTTGTGTCAATTTGTGTCATTGGTTGAACATTTAGGTCATTTTCGTCCTCCATAGGCTTATTCTAATCCAATTAGGGTTTTTAACCAATCTTGTGCATCCAATATGTGATTTTGTGTCATTGGTTGAACATTTAGGTTATTTTCGTCCTCCCCAGGCTTATTCTAATCCAATTATGATTTTAATCCAATGTTGTGCATCCCATATGCGATTTTGTGTCAATTTGTGTAATTGGTTGAACATTTAGGTCATTTTCGTCCTCCCTAGGCTTATTCTAATCCAATTAGGGTTTTTAACCAATCTTGTGCATCTAATATGTGATTTTGTGTCATTGGTTGCACATTTAGGTCATTTTCGTCCTCCCTAGGCTTATTCTAATCCAATTAGGGTTTTTAACCAATCTTGTGCATATAATAAGTGATTTTGTGTTATTGGTAATCCAATTACGTCATTTTCGTCCTCGTTTGGATTATTCTAATCCAATTAGGGTTTTTAACCAATCTTGTGCTTCCAATATGTTATTTTGTGTCATTTTGTGTCATTGGTTGAACATTTAGGTCATTTTCGTCCTCCCTAGGCTTATTCTAATCCAATTAGGGTTTTTCCCCAATCTTGTGCATCGAATATATGATTTTGGTCATTGGTTGAACATTTAGGTCATTTTTGTCCTCCGTATGCTTATTCTAATCCAATTTGGGTTTTTAACCACTCTTGTGCATCAAATATGTGATTTTGTGTCATTGGTTGCAAATTTAGGTCATTTTCGTCCTTCCTAGGCTTATTGTAATCAAATTAGGGTTTTTAACCAATCTTGTGCTTTCAATATGTGATTTTATGTCATTGGTCGAACATTTAGGTCATTTTCGTCCTACCTAGGCTTATTCTAATCCAATTAGGATTTTTATCCAATCTTGTGCATCTAATATGTGATTTTGTGTCATTGGTTGCACATTTAGGTCATTTTCGTCCTCCCTAGGCTTATTCTAATCCAATTAGGGTTTTTAACCAATCTTGTGCATCCAATATGTGATTTTGTGTCATTGGTTGAACATTTAGGTCATTTTCGTCCTCCCTAGGCTTATTCTAATCAATTTAGGATTTTTAACCAATCTTGTGCATCCAATATGTGATTTTGTGTCATTGGTTGCACATTTAGGTCATTTTCGTCCTCCCTAGGCTTATTCTAATCCGATTAGGGTTTTTAACCAATCTTGTGCATATAATAAGTGATTTTGTGTCATTGGTAATCCAATTAGGTCATTTTCGTCCTCGCTAGGCTTATTGTAATCCAATTAGGGTTTTTAACCAATCTTGTGCATCCAATATGTGATTTTGTGTCATTGGTTGCACATTTAGGTCATTTTCGTCCTCCCTAGGCTTATTCTAATCCAATTAGGGTTTTTAACCAATCTTGTGCATCCAATATGTGATTTTGTGTCATTTTGTGTCATTGGTTGAACATTTAGGTCATTTTCGTCCTCCCTAGGCTTATGCTAATCCAATTAGGGTTTTTTACCAATCTTGTGCATCCAATATGTGATTTTGTGTCATTGGTTGTAAATTTAGGTCATTTTCGTCCTCCCTAGGCTTATTCTAATCCAATTAGGGTTTTTAACCAATCTTGTGCATCCAATATGTGATTTTGTGTCATTTTGTGTCATTGCTTGAATATTTAGGTCATTTTCGTCCTCCCTAGGCTTGTTCTAATCCAATTAGGGTTTTTAACCAATCTTGGGCATCCAATATGAGATTGTGTCATTGGTTGCACATTAGGTCATTTTCGTCCTCCCAAGTTTTATTTTAATCCAATTAGGGTTTTTAACCAATCTTGTGCGTATAATAAGTGATTTTGTGTCATTGGTTATCCAATTAGGTCATTTTCGTCCTCGCTAGGCTTATTCTAATTCAATTAGGGTTTGTAACAAATCTTATGCATCCAATATGTGATTTTGTGTCATTTTGTGTCATTGGTAATCCAATTAGGTCATTTTCGTCCTCGCTAGGCTTATTCTAATCCAATTAGGGATTTTATCCAATCTAGTGCATCCAATATTCTATTTTGTGTCATTTTGTGTCATTAGTTGAATATTTTGATCATTTTCTTCCTTCCTAGGCTTGTTCTAATCCAATTAGGGTTTTTAACCAATCTTGTGCATCCAATATGTGATTTTGTGTCATTGGTTGCACATTTAGGTCATTTTCGTCCTCCCTAGGCTTATTCTAATCCAATTAGGGTTTTTAACCAATCTTGTGCATCCAATATGTGATTTTGTGTCATTGGTTGAACATTTAGGTCATTTTCGTCCTCCCTAGGCTTATTCTAACCAATTAGGGTTTTTAACCAATATTATGCATCCAATATGTGATTTTTTGTCATTTTGTGTCATTGGTTGAACATTTAGGTCATTTTCGTCCTCCCAAGGCTTATTCTAATCCAATTAGGGTTTTTAACCAATCTTGTGCATCCAATATGTGATTTTGTGTCATTGGTTGAACATTTATGTCATTTTCGTCCTCCCTAGGCTTATTCTAATCCAATTAGGGTATTTAACCAATCTTGTGCATCCAATATGTGATTTTGTGTCATTTTGTGTCATTGGTTGAACATTTAGGTCATTTTCGTCCTCCCTAGGCTTATTCTAATCCAATTAGGGTTTTTAACCAATCTTGTGCATCCAATATGTGATTTTGTGTCATTTTGAGTCATTGGTTGAACATTAGGTCATTTTCGTCCTCCCTAGGCTTATTCTAATCCAATTAGGGTTTTTAACCAATCTTGTGCATCCAATATGTGATTTTGTGTCATTTTTTGTCATTGGTTGAATATTTAGGTCATTTTCGTCCTCCCTAGGCTAATTCTAATCCAATTAGGGTTTTTAACCAATCTTGTGCATCCAATATGTGATTTTGTGTCATTTTTTGTCATTGGTTGAATATTTAGGTCATTTTTGTCCTCCCTAGGCTAATTCTAATCCAATTAGTGTTTTTAACCAATCTTGTGCATCCAATATGTGATTTTGTGTCATTTTGTGTCATTGGTTGAACATTTAGGTCATTTTCGTCCTCCCTAGGCTTATTCTAATCCAATTAGGGTTTTTAACCAATCTTGTGCATCCAATATGTGATTTTGTGTCATTTTGAGTCATTGGTTGAACATTTAGGTCATCTTCGTCTACCCTAGGCTTATTCTAATCCAATTAGGGTTTTTAACCAATCTTGTGCATCCAATATGTGATTTTGTGTCATTGGTTGAACATTTAGGTCATTTTCGCCTTGCTAGGCTTATTCTAATCCAATTAGGGTTTTTAACCAATCTAGTGCATCCAATATGTGATTTTGTGTCATTGGTTGAACATTTAGGTCATTTTCGTCCTCCCTAGGCTTATTCTAATCCAATTAGGGTTTTTAACCAATCTTGTTCATCCAATATATGATTTTGTGTCATTGGTTGAACATTTAGGTCATTTTCGTCCTCCCTAGGCTTATTCTAATCCAATTAGGGTTTTTAACCAATCTTGTGCATCCAATATGTGATTTTGTGTCATTGGTTGAACATTTAGGTCATTTTCGTCCTCCCTAGGCTTATTCTATTCCAATTAGGGCTTTTAACCAATCTTGTGCATCCAATATGTGATTTTGTGTCATTTTGTGTTATTGGTTGAACATTTAGGTCATTTTCGTCCTCCCTAGGCTTCTTCTAATCGAATTAGGGTTGTTAACCAATCTTGTGCATCCAATATGTGATTTTGTGTCATTGGTTGAACATTTAGGTCATTTTCGTCCTCCCTAGGCTTATTCTAATCCAATTAGGGTTTTTAACCAATCTTGTGCATCCAATATGTGATTTTGTGTCATTTTGAGTCATTGGTTGAACATTTAGGTCATTTTCGTCCTCCCTAGGCTTATTCTAATCCAATTTGGGTTTTTAACCAATCTTGTGCATCCAATATGTGATTTTGTGTCATTGGTTGCACATTTAGGTCATTTTCGTCCTCCTTAGGCTTATTCTAATCCAATTAGGGTTTCTAACCAATCTTGTGCATCCAATATGTGATTTTGTGTCATTTTGTGTCATTGGTTGAACATTTAGGTCGTTTTCGTCCTCCCTAGGCTTATTCTAATCTAATTAGGGTTTTTAACCAATCTTGTGCATCCAATATGTGATTTTGTCTCATTGGTTGAACATTTAGGTCATTTTCGTCCTCCCTAGGCTTATTCTAATCCAATTAGGGTTTTTAACCAATCTTGTGCATCCAATATGTGATTTTGTGTCATTGGTTGAACATTTAGGTCATTTTCCTCTTCCCTAGGCATATTCTAATCCAATTAGGGTTTTTAACCAATCTTGTGCATCCAATATGTGATTTTGTGTCATTTTGTGTCATGGGTTGTACATTTAGGTCATTTTCCTCTTCCCTAGGCATATTCTAATCCAATTTGGGTTTTTAACCAATCTTGTGAATCCAATATGTGATTTTGTGTAATTGGTTGAACATTTAGGTCATTTTCGTCCTCCCTAGGCTTATTCTAATCCAATTAGTGTTTTTAACCAATCTTGTGCATCCAATATGTGATTTTGTGTCATGGGTTGAACATTTATGTCATTTTCCTCTTCCCTAGGCATATTCTAATCCAATTAGGGTTTTTAACCAATCTTGTGCATCCAATATGTGATTTTGTGTCATTGGTTGAACATTTAGGTCATTTTCGTCCTCCCTAGGCTTATTCTAATCCAATTAGGGTTTTTAACCAATCTTGTGCATCCAACATGTGATTTTGTGTCATTGGTTGAACATTTAGGTAATTTTCGTCCTCCCTAGGCTTATTCTAATCCAATTAGGGTTTTTAACCAATCTTGTGCATTCAATATGTAATTTTGTGTCATTTTGTGTCAATGGTTCAACATTTAGGTCATTTTCGTCCTCCCTAGGCTTATTCTAATCCAATTAGGGTTTTTAACCAATCTTGTGCATCCAATATGTGATTTTGTGTCATTGGTTGAACATTTAGGTCATTTTCGTCCTCCCTAGGCTTATTCTAATCCAATTAGGGTTTTTAACCAATCTTGTGCATCCAATATGTGATTTTGTGTCATTTTGTGTCATTGGTTGAACATTTAGGTCATTTTCGTCCTCCCTAGGCTTATTCTAATCCAATTAGGGTTTTTAACCAATCTTGTGCATCCAATATGTGATTTTGTGTCATCAGTTGAACATTTTGGTCATTTTCGTCCTCCCTAGGCTTATTCTAATCCAATTAGGGTTTTTAACCAATCTTGTGCATCCAATATGTGATTTTGTGTCATTTTGTGTCATCGGTTGAACATTTAGGTCATTTTTCGTCCTCCCTAGGCTTATTCTAATCCAATTAGGGTTTTTAACCAATCTTGTGCATCTAATATGTGATTTTGTGTCATTTTGTGTCATCGGTTGAACATGTTGGTCATTTTCGTCCTCCCTAGGCTTATTCTAATCCAATTAGGGTTTTTAACCAATCTTGTGCATCCAATATGTGATTTTGTGTCATTGGTTGAACATTTAGGTCATTTTCGTCCTCCCTAGGCTTATTCTAATCCAATTAGGGTTTTTAACCAATCTTGTGCATCCAATATGTGATTTTGTGTCATTTTGTGTCATTGGTTGAACATTTAGGTCATTTTCGTCCTCCCTAGGCTTATTCTAGTCCAATTAGGGTTTTTAACCAATCTTGTGCAACCAATATGTGATTTTGTGTCATTTTGTGTCATTGGTTGAACATTTAGGTCATTTTCTTCCTCCCACGGCTTATTCTAATCCAATTTGGGTTTTTAACCAATCTTGTGCATCCAATATGTGATTTTGTGTCATTGGTTGAACATTTAGGTCATTTTCGTCTTACCTAGGCTTATTCTAATCCAATTAGGGTTTTTAACCAATCTTGTGCATCCAATATGTGATTTTGTGTCATTGGTTGAACATTTAGGTCATTTTCGTCCTCCCTAGGCTTATTCTAATCCAATTAGGGTTTTTAACCAATCTTGTGCATCCAATATGTGATTTTGTGTCATTGGTTGAACATTTAGGTCATTTTCGTCCTCCCTAGGCTTATTCTAATCCAATTAGGCTTTTTAACCAATCTTGTGCATCCAATATGTGATTTTGTGTCTTTTTGTGTCATTTTGTGTCTTTGGTTGAACATTTAAACCATTTTCGTCCTCCCTAGGCTTATTCTAATCCAATTAGGGTTTTTAACCAATCTTCTGCATCCAATATGTGACTTTGTGTCATTTTGTGTCATTGGTTGAACATTTAGGTCATTGTCGTCCTCCCTAGGCTTATTCTAATCCAATTAGGGTTTTTAACCAATCTTGTGAATCCAATATGTCATTTTGTGTCATTTAGGGTCATTGGTTGAACATTTAGGTCATTTTCGTCCTCCCTAGGCTTATTCTAATCCAATTAGGGTTTTTAACCAATCTTGTGCATCCAATATGTGATTTTGTGTCATTGGTTGAACATTTAGGTCATTTTCGTCCCCCCTAGGCTTATTCTAATCCAATTAGGGTTTTTAACCAATCTTGTGCATCCAATATGTGATTTTGTGTCATTGGTTGAACATTTAGGTCATTTTCGTCCTCCCTAGGCTTATTCTAATCCAATTAGGGTTTTTAACCAATCTTGTGCATCCAATATGTGATTTTGTGTCATTGGTTGAACATTTAGGTCATTTTCGTCCTCCCTAGGCTTATTCTAATCCAATTAGGGTTTTTAACCAATCTTGTGCAACCATTATGTGATTTTGTGTCACTTTTTGTCATTGTATGAACATTTAGGTCATTTTCGTCCTCCCTAGGCTTATTCTAATCTAATTAAGGTTTTTAACCAATCTTGTGCATCCAATATGTGATTTTGTGTCATTTTGTGTCATTGGTTGAACATTTAGGTCATTTTCGTCCTCCCTAGGCTTATTCTAATCCTATTAGGGTTTTTAACCAATCTTGTGCATCCAATATGTGATTTTGTGTCATTTTGTGTCATCGGTTGAACATTTAGGTCATTTTCGTCCTCCCTAGGCTTATTCTAATCCAATTAGGGTTTTTAACCAATCTTGTGCATCCAATATGTCATTTTGTGTCATTTTGTGACATTGGTTGAACATTTAGGTCATTTTCGTGCTCCCTAGGCTTATTCTAATCCAATTAGGGTTTTTAACCAATCTTGTGCATCCAATATGCGAGTTTGTGTCATTGGTTGAACATTTAGGTCATTTTCTTCTTCCATAGGCTTATTCTAATCCAATTAGGGTTTTTAACCAATCTTGTGCATCCAATATGTGATTTTGTGTCAT
>JBBPBQ010000008.1:8343517-8372811 GCA_037974755.1 Cicer yamashitae | reverse complement strand
CCTCCCTAAGCTTATTCTAATCCAATTAGGGTTTTTAACCAATCTTGTGCATCCATTATGTGATTTTGTGTCATTTTGTTTCATTGGTTGAACATTTAAGTCATTTTCGTCCTCCCTAGGCTTATTCGAATCCAATTAGGGTTTTTAACCAATCTTGTGCATCCAATATGAGATTTTGTGTCCTTTTGTGTTATTGGTTGAACATTTAGGTCATTTTCGTCCTCCCTAAGCTTATTCTAATCCAATTAGGTTTTTAACCAATCTTGTGCATCCAATATGTTATTTTGTGTCATTTTGTGTCATTGGTTGAACATTTAGGTCATTTTCGTCCTCCCTAGGCTTATTCTAATCCAATTAGGGTTTTTAACCTATCTTGTGCATCCAATATGTGATTTTGTGTCCTTTTGTGTCATTGGTTGAACATTTAGGTCATTTTCGTCCTCCCTAGGCTTATTCTAATCCAATTAGGGTTTTTAACCAATCTTGTGCATTCAATATGTGATTTTGTGTCCTTTTGTGTCATTGGTTGAACATTTAGGTCATTTTCGTCCTCCATAAGCTTATTCTAATCCAATTAGGTTTTTAACCAATCTTGTGCATCCAATATGTGATTTTGTGTCATTGGTTGAACATTTAGGTCATTGTCGTCCTCCCTAGGCTTATTCTAATCCAATTAGGGTTTTTAACCAATCTTGTGCATCCAATATGTGATTTTGTGTCATTTTGTGTCATTGGTTGAACATTTAGGTCATTTTCGTCCTCCCTAGGCTTATTCTAATCCAATTAGGGTTTTTAACCAATCTTGTGCATATGATAAGTGATTTTATGTCATTGGTAATCCAATTAGGTCATTTTCGTCCTCCCTAGGCTTATTACAATCCAATTAGGGTTTTTAACCAATCTTGTGCATCCAATATGTGATTTTGTGTCATTTTGTGTCATTGGTTGAACATTTAGGTCATTTTCGTCCTCCCTAGGCTTATTCTAATCCAATTAGGGTTTTTAACCAATCTTGTGCATCCAATATGTGATTTTGTGTCAGTGGTTGAACATTTAGGTCATTTTCGTCCTCCCTAGGCTTATTCTAATCCAATTAGGGTTTTTAACCAATCTTGTGCATCCAATATGTGATTTTGTGTCATTGGTTGAACATTTAGGTCATTTTCGTCCTCCCTAGGCTTATTCTAATCCAATTAGGGTTTTTAACCAATCTTGTGCATCCAATGTGTGATTTTCTGTCATTGGTTGAACATTTAGGTCATTTTCGTCCTCCCTAGGCTTATTCTAATCCAATTAGGGTTTTTAACCAATCTTGTGCATCCAATATGTGATTTTGTGTCATTGGTTGAACATTTAGGTCATTTTCGTTCTACCTAGGCTTATTCTAATCCAATTAGGGTTTTTAACCAATCTTGTGCATCCAATATGTGATTTTGTGTCATTGGTTGAACATTTAGGTCATTTTCGTCCTCCCTAGGCTTATTCTAATCCAATTAGGGTTTTTAACCTATCTTGTGCATCCTATATGTGATTTTGTGTAATTGGTTGAACATTTAGGTCATTTTTGTCCTCCCTAGGCTTATTCTAATCCAATTAGGGTTTTTAACCAATCTTGTGCATCCAATATGTGATTTTGTGTCATTGGTTGAACATTTAGGTCATTTTCGTCCTCCCTAGGCTTATTCTAATCCAATTAGGGGTTTTAACCAATCTTGTACATCCAATATGTGATTTTGTGTCATTTTGTGTCATTGGTTGAACATTTAGGTCATTTTCGTCCTCCCTAGACTTATTCTAATCCAATTATAGTTTTTAACCAATCTTGTGCATCCAATATGTGATTTTGTGTCATTTTGTGTTATTGGTTGATCATTTAGGTCATTTTCGTCCTCCCGAGGCTTATTCTAATCCAATTAGGGTTTTTAACCAATCTTGTGCATCCAATATGTGATTTTGTGTCATTGGTTGAACATTTAGGTCATTTTCGTCCTCCCTAGGCTTATTCTAATCCAATTAGGGTTTTTAACCAATCTTGTGCATCCAATATGTGATTTTGTGTCATTGGTTGAACATTTACGTCATTTTCGTCCTCCCTAGGCTTATTCTAATCCAATTAGGGTCTTTAACAAATCTTGTGCATCCAATATGTGATTTTGTCTCATTGGTTGAACATTTAGATCATTTTCGTCCTCCCTAGGCTTATTCTAATCCAATTAGGGTTTTTAACCAATCTTGTGCATCCAATATGTGATTTTGTGCATTTTGTGTCATTGGTTGAACATTTAGGTCATTTTCGTCCTCCCTAGGCTTATTCTAATCCAATTAGGGTTTTTAACCAATCTTGTGCATCCAATATGTGATTTTGTGTCATTTTGTGTCATTGGTTGAACATTTAGCTCATTTTCGTCCTCCCTAGGCTTAATCTAATCCAATTAGGGTTTTTAACCAATCTTGTGCATCCAATATGTGATTTTATGTCATTGGTTGAACATTTAGGTCATTTTCGTCCTCTCTTGGGTTATTCTTATCCAATTAGGGTTTTTAACAAATCTTGTGCATCCAATATGTGATTTTGTGTCATTTTGTATCATTGGTTGAACATTTAGGTCATTTTTCGTCCTCCCTAGGCTTGTTCTAATCCAATTAGGGATTTTAACCAATCTTGTGCATCCAATATGTGATTTTGTGTCATTGGTTGAACATTTAGGTCATTTTCGTCCTCCCTAGGCTTATTCTAATCCAATTAGGGTTTTTAACCAATCTTGTGCATCCAATATGTGATTTTGTGTCATTTTGTGTCATTGGTTGAACATTTAGGTCATTTTCGTCCTCCCTATGCTTATTCTAATCCAACTAGAGTTTTTAACCAATCTTGTGCATCCAATATGTGATTTTGTGTCATTGGTTGAACATTTAGGTCATTTTTGTCCTCCCTAGGCTTATTCTAATCCAATTAGGGTTTTTAACCAATCTTGTGCATCCAATATGTGATTTTCTGTCATTTTGTGTCATTGGTTGAACATTTAGGTCATTTTCGTCCTCCCTAGGCTTATTCTAATCCAATTAGGATTTTTAACCAATCTTGTGGATCCAATATGTTATTTTGTGCATTTTGTGTCATTGGTTGAACATTTTGGTCATTTTCGTCCTCCCTAGGCTTATTCTAATCCAATTAGGTTTTTAAACAATCTTATGCATCCAATATGTTATTTTGTGTCATTTTGTGTCATTGGTTGTACATTTAGGTCATTTTCGTGCTCCCTAGGCTTATTCAAATCCAATTAGGTTTTTAACCAATCTTGTGCATCCAATATGTGATTTTGTGTCATTTTGTATCATTGGCTGAACATTTAGGTCATTTTCGTCCACCCTAGGCTTATTGTAATCCAATTAAGGTTTTAACATACCTTGTGCATCCAATATGTGATTTTGTGTCATTGTGTATCATTGGTTGAACATTTAGGTCATTTTCGTCCTCCCTAGGCTTATTGTAATCCAATTAGGGTTTTTAGCCAATCTTGTGCTTCCAATATTTGATTTTGTGTCATTTTGTGTCATTGGTTGAACATTTAGGTCATTTTCGTCCTCCCTAGGCTTATTCTAATCCAATTAGGTTTTTAACCAATCTTGTGGATCCAATATGTTATTTTGTGTCATTTTGTGTCATTGGTTGAACATTTAGGTCATTTTCGTGCTCCCTAGGCTTATTCAAATCCAATTAGGTTTTTAACCAATCTTGTGCATCCAATATGTGATTTTGTGTCATTTTGTATCATTGGCTGAACATTTAGGTCATTTTCGTCCACCCTAGGCTTATTGTAATCCAATTAAGGTTTTAACATACCTTGTGCATCCAATATGTGATTTTGTGTCATTGTGTATCATTGGTTGAACATTTAGGTCATTTTCGTCCTCCCTAGGCTTATTGTAATCCAATTAGGGTTTTTAACCAATCTTGTGCTTCCAATATTTGATTTTGTGTCATTTTGTGTCATTGGTTGAACATTTAGGTCCTTTTTGTCCTCCCTAGGCTTATTCTATTCCAATTAGGGTTTTTAACCAATCTTGTGCATCCAATATGTGATTTTGTGTCCTTTTGTGTCATTGGTTGAACATTTAGGTCATTTTCGTCCTCTCTAAGCTTATTCTAATCCAATTAGGTTTTTAACCAATCTTATGCATCCAATATGTTATTTTGTGTCATTTTGTGTCATTGGTTGAACATTTAGGTCATTTTCGTCCTCCCTAGGCTTATTCTAATCCAATTAGGGTTTTTAACCTATCTTGTGCATCCAATATGTGATTTTGTGTCCTTTTGTGTCATTGGTTGAACATTTAGGTCATTTTCGTCCTCCCTAGGCTTATTCTAATCCAATTAGGGTTTTTAACCAATCTTGTGCATTCAATATGTGATTTTGTGTCCTTTTGTGTCATTGGTTGAACATTTAGGTCATTTTCGTCCTCCATAAGCTTATTCTAATCCAATTAGGTTTTTAACCAATCTTGTGCATCCAATATGTGATTTTGTGTCATTGGTTGAACATTTAGGTCATTGTCGTCCTCCCTAGGCTTATTCTAATCCAATTAGGGTTTTTAACCAATCTTGTGCATCCAATATGTGATTTTGTGTCATTTTGTGTCATTGGTTGAACATTTAGGTCATTTTCGTCTTCCCCAGGCTTATTCTAATCCAACTAGGGTTTTTTACCAATCTTGGGCATCCAATATGTGATTTTGTGTCCTTTTGTGTCATTGGTTGAACATTTAGGTCATTTTCGTCCTCCCTAGGCTTATTCTAATCCAATTAGGTTTTTTAATCAATCTTGTGCATCCAATATGTGATTTTGTGTCATTGGTTGAACATTTAGGTCATTTTCGTCCTCCCTAGGCTTATTCTAATCCACTTAGGGTTTTTAACCAATCTTGTGAATCCAATATGTGATTTTGTGTCATTTTGTGTCAACGGTTGAACATTTACGTCATTTTCGTCCTCCCTAGGCTTATTCTAATCCAATTAGGGTTTTTAACCAATCTTGTGCATCCAATATGTGATTTTGTGTCATTTTGTGTCATTGGTTGAACATTTAGGTCATTTTCGTCCTCCCTAGGCCTATTCTAATCTAATTAAGGTCTTTAACCAATCTTGTGCATCCAATATGTGATTTTGTGTCATTGGTTGAACATTTAGGTCATTTTCGTCCTCCCTAGGCTTATTCTAATCCAATTAGGGTTTTTAACCAATCTTGTGCATCCAATATGTGATTTTGTGTCATTTTGTGTCATTGGTTGAACATTTAGGTCATTTTCGTCCTCCCTAGGCTTATTCTAATCCAATTATGTTTTTAACCAATCTTGTGCATCCAATATGTGATTTTGTGTCATTTTGTATCATTGGTTGAACATTTAGGTCATTTTCGTCCTCCCTAGGCTTATTGTAATCCAATTAGGGTTTTAACATACCTTGTGCATCCAATATGTGATTTTGTGTCATTGTGTATCATTGGTTGAACATTTAGGTCATTTTCGTCCTCCCTAGGCTTATTCTAATCCAATTAGGGTTTTTAACCAATCTTGTGGATCCAATATGTTATTTTGTGCATTTTGTGTCATTGGTTGAACATTTTGGTCATTTTCGTCCTCCCTAGGCTTATTCTAATCCAATTAGGTTTTTAAACAATCTTATGCATCCAATATGTTATTTTGTGTCATTTTGTGTCATTGGTTGAACATTTAGGTCATTTTCGTGCTCCCTAGGCTTATTCAAATCCAATTAGGTTTTTAACCAATCTTGTGCATCCAATATGTGATTTTGTGTCATTTTGTATCATTGGCTGAACATTTAGGTCATTTTCGTCCACCCTAGGCTTATTGTAATCCAATTAAGGTTTTAACATACCTTGTGCATCCAATATGTGATTTTGTGTCATTGTGTATCATTGGTTGAACATTTAGGTCATTTTCGTCCTCCCTAGGCTTATTGTAATCCAATTAGGGTTTTTAACCAATCTTGTGCTTCCAATATTTGATTTTGTGTCATTTTGTGTCATTGGTTGAACATTTAGGTCCTTTTTGTCCTCCCTAGGCTTATTCTATTCCAATTAGGGTTTTTAACCAATCTTGTGCATCCAATATGTGATTTTGTGTCCTTTTGTGTCATTGGTTGAACATTTAAGTCGTTTTCGTCCTCCCTAAGCTTATTCAAATCCAATTAGGGTTTTTAACCAATCTTGTGCATCCAATATGTGATTTTGTGTCCTTTTGTGTCATTGGTTGAACATTTAGGTCATTTTCGTCCTCTCTAAGCTTATTCTAATCCAATTAGGTTTTTAACCAATCTTATGCATCCAATATGTTATTTTGTGTCATTTTGTGTCATTGGTTGAACATTTAGGTCATTTTCGTCCTCCCTAGGCTTATTCTAATCCAATTAGGGTTTTTAACCTATCTTGTGCATCCAATATGTGATTTTGTGTCCTTTTGTGTCATTGGTTGAACATTTAGGTCATTTTCGTCCTCCCTAGGCTTATTCTAATCCAATTAGGGTTTTTAACCAATCTTGTGCATTCAATATGTGATTTTGTGTCCTTTTGTGTCATTGGTTGAACATTTAGGTCATTTTCGTCCTCCCTAAGCTTATTCTAATCCAATTAGGTTTTTAACCAATCTTGTGCATCCAATATGTGATTTTGTGTCATTGGTTGAACATTTAGGTCATTTTCGTCCTCCCTAGGCTTATTCTAATCCAATTAGGGTTTTTAACCAATCTTGTGCATCCAATATGTGATTTTGTGTTATTTTGTGTCATTGGTTGAACATTTAAATCATTTTCGTCCTCCCTAGGCTTATTCTAATCCAATTACGGTTTTTAACCAATCTTGTGCATCCAATATGTGATTTTGTGTCATTTTGAGTCATTGGTTGAACATTTAGGTCATTTTCGTCCTCCCTAGGCTTATTCTAATCCAATTAGGGTTTTTAACCAATCTTGTGCATCCAATATGTGATTTTGTGTCATTTTGTGTCATTGGTTGAACATTTAGGTCATTTTCGTCCTCCCTAGGCTTATTCTAATCCAATTAAGGTTTTTAACCAATCTTGTGCATCCAATATGTGATTTTGTGTCATTGGTTGAACATTTAGGTCATTATCGTCCTCCCTAGGCTTAATCTAATCCAATTAGGGTTTTTAACCAATCTTGTGCATCCAATATGTCATTTAGTGTCATTGGTTGAACATTTAGGTCATTTTCGTCCTCCCTTGGGTTATTCTTATCCAATTATGGTTTTTAACAAATCTTGTGCATCCAATATGTGATTTTGTGTCATTTTGTATCATTGGTTGAACATTTAGGTCATTTTCGTCCTCCCTAGGCTTATTCTAATCCAATTAGGGTTTTTAACCAATCTTGTGCATCCAATATGTGATTTTGTGTCATTTTGTGTCATTGGTTGAACATTTAGGTCATTTTCGTCCTCCCTAGGCTTATTCTAATCCAATTAGGATTTTTAACCAATCTTGTGCATCCAATATGTGACTTTGTGTTATTTTGTGTAATTGGTTGAAAATTTAGGTCATTTTCGTCGTCCCTAGGCTTATTCTAATCCAATTAGGGTTTTAAACCAATCTTGTGCATTCAATATGTGATTTTGTGTCATTGGTTGAACATTTAGGTCATTTTCGTCCTCCCTAGGCTTATTCTAATCCAATTAGGGTTTTTAACAAATCTTGTGCATCCAATATGTGATTTTTTGTCATTTTGTGTCATTGGTTGAACATTTAGGTCATTTTCGTCCTCCCTAGGCTTATTCTAATCCAATTAGGGTTTTTAACCAATCTTGTGCATCCAATATGTGATTTTGTGTCATTTTGTGTCATTGGTTGAACATTTAGGTCATTTTCGTCCTCCCTAGGCTTATTCTAATCCAATTAGGTTTTTAACCAATCTTGTGCATCCAATATGTGATTTTGTGTCATTTTGTATCATTGGTTGAACATTTAGGTCATTTTCGTCCTCCCTAGGCTTATTGTAATCCAATTAGGGTTTTAACATACCTTGTGCTTCCAATATGTGATTTTGTGTCATTGTGTATCATTGGTTGAACATTTAGGTCATTTTCGTCCTCCCTAGGCTTATTGTAATCCAATTAGGGTTTTTAACCAATCTTGTGCTTCCAATATTTGATTTTGTGTCATTTTGTGTCATTGGTTGAACATTTAGGTCCTTTTTGTCCTCCCTAGGCTTATTCTATTCCAATTAGGGTTTTTAACCAATCTTGTGCATCCAATATGTGATTTTGTGTCCTTTTGTGTCATTGGTTGAACATTTAGGTCATTTTCGTCCTCTCTAAGCTTATTCTAATCCAATTAGGTTTTTAACCAATCTTATGCATCCAATATGTTATTTTGTGTCATTTTGTGTCATTGGTTGAACATTTAGGTCATTTTCGTCTTCCCCAGGCTTATTCTAATCCAACTAGGGTTTTTTACCAATCTTGGGCATCCAATATGTGATTTTGTGTCCTTTTGTGTCATTGGTTGAACATTTAGGTCATTTTCGTCCTCCCTAGGCTTATTCTAATCCAATTAGGGTTTTTAACCAATCTTGTGCATCCAATATGTGATTTTGTGTCATTTTGTGTCATTAGTTGAACAATTAGGTCATTTTCGTCCTCCCTAGGCTTATTCTAATCCAATTAGGGTTTTTAACCAATCTTGTGCATCCAATATGTGATTTTGTGTCATTTTGTGTCATTGGTTGAACATTTAGGTCATTTTCGTCCTCCCTAGGCTTATTCTAATCCAATTAGGGTTTTTAACCAATCTTGTGCATCCAATATGTGATTTTGTGTCATTTTGTGTCATTGGTTGAACATTTAGGTCATTTTCGTCCTCCCTAGGCTTATTCTAATCCATTAGGGTTTTTAACCAATCTTGTGCATCCAATATGTGATTTTGTGTCATTGGTTGAACATTTAGGTCATTTTCGTCCTCCCTAGGCTTATTCTAATCCAATTAGGGTTTTTAACCAATCTTGTGCATCCAATATGTGATTTTGTGTCATTGGTTGAACATTTAGGTCATTTTCATGCTCCAAAGGCTTATTCTAATCCAATTAGGGTTTTTAACCAATCTTGTGCATCCAATATGTGATTTTGTGTCATTGGTTGAACATTTAGGTCATTTTCGTCCTCCCTAGGCTTATTCTAATCCAATTAGGGTTTTTAACCAATCTTGTGCATCCAATATGTGATTTTGTGTCATTGCTTGAACATTTAGTTCATTTTCGTTCTCCCTAGGCTTATTCTAATCCAATTAGGGTTTTTAACCAATCTTGTGCATCCAATATGTGATTTTGTGTCATTTTGTGTCATTGGTTGAACATTTAGGTCATTTTCGTCCTCCCTAGGCTTATTCTAATCCAATTAGGGTTTTTAACCAATCTTGTGCATGCAATATGTAATTTTGTGTCATTTTGTGTCATTGTTTGAACATTTAGGTCATTTTCGTCCTCCCTAGGCTTATTCTAATCCAATAAGGGTTTTTAACCAATCTTGTGCATCCAATATGTGATTTTGTGTCATTTTGTGTCATTGGTTGAACATTTAGGTCATTTTCGTCCTCCCTAGGCTTATTCTAATCCAATTAGGGTTTTTAACCAATCTTGTGCATCCAATATGTGATTTTGTGTCATTTTGTGTCATTGGTTGAACATTTAGGTCATTTTCGTCCTCCCTAGGCTTATTCTAATCCAATTACGGTATTTAACCAATCTTGTGCATCCAATATGTGATTTTGTGTCGTTTTGTGACATTGATTGAACATTTAGGTCATTTTCGTCCTCCCTAGGCTTATTCTAATCCAATTAGGGTTTTTAAGCAATCTTGTGCATCCAACATGTGATTTTGTGTCATTTTGTGTCATTGGTTGAACATTTAGGTCATTTTCGTCCTCCCTAGGCTTATTCTAATCCAATTAGGGTTTTTAACCAATCTTGTGCATCCAATATGTGATTTTGTGTCATTGGTTGAACATTGAGGTCATTTTCGTCCTCCCTAGGCTTATTCTAATCCATTTAGGGTTTTTAACCAATCTTGTGCATCCAATATGTGATTTTGTGTCATTGGTTGAACATTTAGGTCATTTTCGTCCTCCCTAGGCTTATTCTAATCCAATTAGGATTTTTAACCAATCTTGTGCATCCAATATGTGATTTTGTTTCATTGGTTGAACATTTAGGTCATTTTCGTCCTCCCTAGGCTTATTCTAATCCAATTAGGGTTTTAAACCAATGTTGTGCATCCAATATGTGATTTTGGGTCATGTTGTGTCATTGGTTGAACATTTAGGTAATTTTCGTCCTCCCTAGGCTTATTCTAATCCAATTAGGGTTTTTAACCAATCTTGTGCATCCAATATGTGATTTTGTGTCATTTTGTGTCATTGGTTGAACATTTAGGTCATTTTCGTCCTCCCCAGGCTTATTCTAATCCAATTAGGGTTTTTAACCAATCTTGTGCATCCAATATGTGAATTGTGTCATTGGTTGAACATTTAGGTCATTTTCGTCCTCCCTAGGGTTATTCTAATCCAATTAGGATTTTTAACCAATCTTGTGCATCCAATATGTGATTTTGTGTCATTGGTTGAACATTTAGGTCATTTTCGTCCTCCCTAGGCTTATTCTAATCCAATTAGGGTTTTAAACCAATCTTGTGCATCCAATATGTGATTTTGGGTCATTTTGTGTCATTGGTTGAACATTTAGGTAATTTTCGTCCTCCCTAGGCTTATTCTAATCCAATTAGGGTTTTTAACCAATCTTGTGCATCCAATAAGTGATTTTGTGTCATTTTGTGTCATTGGTTCAACATTTTTGTCATTTTCGTCCTCCCTAGGCTTATTCTAATCCAATTAGGGTTTTTAACCAATCTTGTGCATCCAATATGTGATTTTGTGTCATTTTGTGTCATTGGTTGAACATTTAGGTCATTTTCGTCCTCCCTAGGCTTATTCTAATCCAATTAGGGTTTTTAACCAATCTTGTGCATCCAATATGTGATTTTGTGTCATTGGTTGAACATTTAGGTCATTTTCGTCCTCCCTCGGCTTATTATAATCCAATTAGGGTTTTTAACCAATCTTGTGCATCCAATATGTGATTTTGTGTCATTGGTTGAACATTTAGGTCATTTTCGTCCTCCCTAGGCTTATTCTAATCCAATTAGGGTTTTTAACCAATCTTTTGCATCCAATATGTGATTTTGTGCCATTTTGTGTCATTGGTTGAACATTTAGGTCACTTTCGTCCTCCCTAGGCTAATTCTAATCCAATTAGGGTTTTTAACCAATCTTGAGCATCCAATATGTGATTTTATGATTGGTTGAACATTTATGTCATTTTCGTCCTCCCTAGGCTTATTCTAATCCAATTAGGGTTTTTAACCAATCTTGTGCATCCAATATGTGATTTTGTGTCATTTTGTGTCATTGGTTGAACATTTAGGTCATTTTCGTCCTCCCTAGGCTTATTCTAATCCAATTAGGGTTTTTAACCAATCTTGTGCATCCAATATTTGATTTTTTGTCATTGGTTGAACATTTAGGTCATTTTCGTCCTCCCTAGGCTTATTCTAATCCAATTAGGGTTTTTAACCACTCTTTTGCATATAATAATTGATTTTGTGTCATTGGTAATCCAATTAGGTCATTTTTGTCCTCCCTAGGCTTATTCTAATCCAATTAGGGTTTTTAACCAATCTTGTGCATCCAATATGTGATTTTGTGTCATTTTGTGTCATTGGTTGAACATTTAGGTCATTTTCGTCCTCCCTAGGCTTATTCTAATCCAATTAGGGTTTTTAACCAATCTTGTGCATCCAATATGTGATTTTGTGTCATTTTGTGTCATTGGTTGAACATTTAGGTCATTTTCATCCTCCCTAGGCTTATTCTAATCCAATTAGGGGTTTTAACCAATCTTGTGCATCCAATATGTCATTTTGTGTCATTGGTTGAACATTTAGGTTATTTTCGCCCTCCCTAAGCTAATTCTAATCCAATTAGGGTTTTTAACCAATCTTGTGCATCCAATATGTGATTTTGTGTCATTGGTTGAACATTTAGGTCATTTTCGTCCTCCCTAGGCTTATTCTAATCCAATTAGGGTTTTTAACCAATCTTGTGAATCCAATATGTGATTTTGTGTCATTGGTTGCACATTTAGGTCATTTTCGTCCTCCCTAGGCTTATTCTAATCCAATTAGGGTTTTTAACCAATCTTGTGCATCCAATATGTGATTTTGTGTCATTTTGAGTCATTGGTTGAACATTTAGGTCATTTTCGTCCTCCCTAGGCTTATTCTAATCCAAATAGGGTTTTTAAACAATCTTGTGCATCCAATATGTGATTTTGTGTCATTGGTTGCACATTTATGTCATTTTCCGCCTCCCTAGGCTTATTCTAATCCAATTAGGGTTTTTAACTAATCTTGTGCATATAATAAGTGATTTTATTTCATTGGTTGCACATTTAGGTGATTTTCGTCCTCCCTAGGCTTATTCTAAGCCAATTAGGGTTTTTAACCAATCTTGTGCATCCAATATGTGATTTTGTGTCATTTTGTGTCATTGGTTGAACATTTAGGTCATTTTCGTCCTCCCTAGGCTTATTCTAATCCAATTAGGGTTTTTAACCAATCTTGTGGATCCAATATGTTATTTTGTGTCATTTTGTGTCATTGGTTGAACATTTAGGTCATTTTCGTCCTCCCTAGGCTTATTCTAATCCAATTAGGTTTTTAAACAATCTTATGCATCCAATATGTTATTTTGTGTCATTTTGTGTCATTGGTTGCACATTTAGGTCATTTTCGTCCTCCCTAGGATTATTCCAATCCAATTAGGTTTTTAACCAATCTTGTGCATCCAATATGTGATTTTGTGTCATTTTGTATCATTGGTTGAACATTTAGGTCATTTTCGTCCTCCCTAGGCTTATTGTAATCCAATTAGGGTTTTAACATACCTTGTGCATCCAATATGTGATTTTGTGTCATTGTGTATCATTGGTTGAACATTTAGGTCATTTTCGTCCTCCCTAGGCTTATTCTAATCCAATTAGGGTTTTTAACCAATCTTGTGGATCCAATATGTTATTTTGTGCATTTTGTGTCATTGGTTGAACATTTTGGTCATTTTCGTCCTCCCTAGGCTTATTCTAATCCAATTAGGTTTTTAAACAATCTTATGCATCCAATATGTTATTTTGTGTCATTTTGTGTCATTGGTTGAACATTTAGGTCATTTTCGTGCTCCCTAGGCTTATTCAAATCCAATTAGGTTTTTAACCAATCTTGTGCATCCAATATGTGATTTTGTGTCATTTTGTATCATTGGCTGAACATTTAGGTCATTTTCGTCCACCCTAGGCTTATTGTAATCCAATTAAGGTTTTAACATACCTTGTGCATCCAATATGTGATTTTGTGTCATTGTGTATCATTGGTTGAACATTTAGGTCATTTTCGTCCTCCCTAGGCTTATTGTAATCCAATTAGGGTTTTTAACCAATCTTGTGCTTCCAATATTTGATTTTGTGTCATTTTGTGTCATTGGTTGAACATTTAGGTCATTTTTGTCCTCCCTAGGCTTATTCTAATCCAATTAGGGTTTTTAACCAATCTTGTGCATCCAATATGTGATTTTGTGTCCTTTTGTGTCATTGGTTGAACATTTAAGTCATTTTCGTCCTCCCTAAGCTTATTCTAATCCAATTAGGGTTTTTAACCAATCTTGTGTATCCAATATGTGATTTTGTTTCCTTTTGTGTCATTGGTTGAACATTTAGGTCCTTTTCGTCCTCCCTAAGCTTATTCTTATCCAATTAGGTTTTTAACCAATCTTATGCATCCAATATGTTATTTTGTGTCATTGGTTGAACATTTAGGTCATTTTTGTCCTCCCTAGGCTTATTCAATTCCAATTAGGGTTTTTAACCAATCTTGTGCATCGAATATGTGATTTTGTGTCCTTTTGTGTCATTGGTTGAACATTTAAGTCATTTTCGTCCTCCCTAAGCTTATTCTAATCCAATTAGGGTTTTTAACCAATCTTGTGCATCCAATATGTGATTTTGTGTCCTTTTGTGTCATTGGTTGAACATTTAAGTCGTTTTCGTCCTCCCTAAGCTTATTCTAATCCAATTAGGGTTTTTAACCAATCTTGTGCATCCAATATGTGATTTTGTGTCCTTTTGTGTCATTGGTTGAACATTTAGGTCATTTTCGTCGTCTCTAAGCTTATTCTAATCCAATTAGGTTTTTAACCAATCTTATGCATCCAATATGTTATTTTGTGTCATTTTGTGTCATTGGTTGAACATTTAGGTCATTTTCGTCCTCCCTAGGCTTATTCTAATCCAATTAGGGTTTTTAACCTATCTTGTGCATCCAATATGTGATTTTGTGTCCTTTTGTGTCATTGGTTGAACATTTAGGTCATTTTCGTCCTCCCTAGGCTTATTCTAATCCAATTAGGGTTTTTAACCAATCTTGTGCATTCAATATGTGATTTTGTGTCCTTTTGTGTCATTGGTTGAACATTTAGGTCATTTTCGTCCTCCCTAAGCTTATTCTAATCCAATTAGGTTTTTAACCAATCATGTGCATCCAATATGTGATTTTGTGTCATTGGTTGAACATTTAGGTCATTTTCGTCCTCCCTAGGCTTATTCTAATCCAATTAGGGTTTTTAACCAATCTTGTGCATCCAATATGTGATTTTGTGTCATTTTGTGTCATTGGTTGAACATTTAGGTCATTTTCGTCCTCCCTAGGCTTATTCTAATCCAATTAGGGTTTTTAACCAATCTTGTGGATCCAATATGTTATTTTGTGTCATTTTGTGTCATTGGTTGAACATTTAGGTCATTTTCGTCCTCCCTAGGCTTATTCTAATCCAATTAGGGTTTTTAACCAATCTTGTGCATCCAATATGTGATTTTGTGTCATTTTGTGTCATTGGTTGAACATTTAGGTCATTTTCGTCCTCCCTAGGCTTATTCTAATCCAATTAAGGTTTTTACCAATCTTGTGCATCCAATATGTGATTTTGTGTCATTTTGTGTCATTGGTTGAACATTTAGGTCATTTTCGTCCTCCCTAGGCTTATTCTAATCCAATTAGGGTTTTTAACAAATCTTGTGCATCCAATATGTGATTTTGTGTCATGTTGTGTCATTGGTTGAACATTTAGGTCATTTTCGTCCTCCCTAGGCTTATTCTAATCCAATTAAGGTTTTTAACCAATCTTGTGCATCCAATATGTGATTTTGTGTCATTTTGTGTCATTGGTTGAACATTTAGGTCATTTTCTTCCTCGCTAGGCTTATTCTAATCCAATTAAGGTTTTTAACCAATCTTGTGCATCCAATGTGTGATTTTGTGTCATTTTTTTTCATTGGTTGAACATTTAGGTCATTTTCGTCCTCCCTAGGCTTATTCTAATCCAATTAGGGTTTTTAACCAATCTTGTGCATCCAATATGTGATTTTGTGTCATTTTGTGTCATTGGTTGAACATTTAGGTCATTTTCGTCCTCCCTAGGCTTATTCTTATCCAATTAGGGTTTTTAACCAATCTTGTGCATCCAATATGTGATTTTGTGTCATTTAGTGTCATTGGTTGAACATTTAGGTCATTTTCGTCCTCCCTAGGCTTATTCTAATCCAATTAGGGTTTTTAACCAATCTTGTGCATCCAATATGTGATTTTGTGTCATTTTGTGTCATTGGTTGAACATTTAGGTCATTTTCGTCCTCCCTTGGCTTATTCTTATCCAATTAAGGTTCTTAACCAATCTAGTGCATCCAATGTGTGATTTTGTGTCATTTTGGGTCATTGGTTGAACATTTAGGTCATTTTCGTCCTCCCTAGGCTTATTCTAATCCAATTAGGGTTTTTAACCAATCTTGTGCATCCAATATGTGATTTTGTGTCATTTTGTGTCATTGGTTGAACATTTAGGTCATTTTCGTCCTCCCTGGGCTTATTCTAATCCAATTAGGGTTTTTAACCAATCTTGTGCATCCAATATGTGATTTTGTGTCATTTTGTGTCATTGGTTGAACATTTAGGTCATTTTCGTCCTCCCTAGGCTTATTCTAATCCAATTAGGGTTTTTAACCAATCTTGTGCATCCAATATGTGATTTTGTGTCATTTTGTGTCATTGGTTGAACATTTAGGTCATTTTCGTCCTCCCTAGGCTTATTCTAATTCAATTACGGTTTTTAACCAATCTTGTGCATCCAATATGTGATTTTGTGTCATTTTGTGTCATTGGTTGAACATTTAGGTCATTTTTGTCGTCCCAAGGCATATTCTAATCCAATTAGGGTTTTTAACCAATCTTTTGCATCCAATATGTGATTTTGTGTCATTGGTTGAACATTTAGGTCATTTTCGTCCTCCCTAGGCTTATTCTAATCCAATTAGGGTTTTTAACCAATCTTGTGCATCCAATATGTGATTTTGTGTCATTTTGTGTCATTGGTTGAACATTTAGGTTATTTTCGTCCTCCTTAGGCTTATTCTAATCCAATTAGGGTTTTTAACCAAACTTGTGCATCCAATATGTGATTTTGTGTCATTGGTTGATCATTTAGGTCATTTTCGTCCTCCCTAGGCTTATTCTAATCCAATTAGGGTTTTTAACCAATCTTGTGCATCCAATATGTGATTTTGTGTCATTGTGTGTCATTGGTTGAACATTTAGGTCATTTTCGTCCTCCCTAGGCTTATTCTAATCCAATTAGGGTTTTTAACCAATCTTGTGCATCCAATATGTGATTTTGTGTCATTTTGTGTCATTGGTTGAACATTTAGGTAATTTTCGTCCTCGCTAGGCTTATTCTAATCCAATTAGGGTTTTGAACCAACCTTGTGCATCCAATATGTTGTTTTGTGTCATTGATTGAACATTTAGGTCATTTTTGTCCTCCCTAGGATTATTCTAATCCAATTAGGGTTTTTAACCAATCTTGTGCATCAAATATGTGATTTTGTGTCATTTTGTGTCATTGGTTGAACATTTAGGTCATTTTCGTCCTCCCTAGGCTAATTCTAATCCAATTAGGGTTTTTAACCAATCTTGTGCATCCAATATGTGATTTTGTGTCATTTTGTGTCATTGGTTGAACATTTAGGTCATTTTCGTCCTCCCCAGGCTTATTCTAATCCAATTAGGGTTTTTAACCAATCTTGTGCATATAATAAGTGATTTTGTGTCATTGGTAATCCAATTAGGTCATTTTCGTCCTCGCTAGGCTTATTCTAATCCAATTAGGGTTTTTAACCAATCTTGTGCATCTAATATGTGATTTTGTGTCATTTTGTGTCATTGGTTGAAAATTTAGGTTATTTTCGTCCTCCCTAGGCTTATTCTAATCCAATTAGGGTTTTTAACCAATCTTGTGCATCCAATATGTGATTTTGTGTCATTGGTTGCACATTTAGGTCATTTTCGTCCTCCCTAGGCTTATTCTAATCCAATTAGGGTTTTTAACCAATCTTGTGCATCCAATATGTGATTTTGTGTCATTTTGTGTCCTTGGTTGAACATTTAGGTCATTTTCGTCCTCCCTAGGCTTATTCTAATCCAATTAGGGTTTTTAACCAATCTTGTGCATCCAATATGTGATTTTGTGTCATTTTGTGTCAATGGTTGAACATTTAGGTCCTTTTCATCCTCCCTAGGCTTATTCTAATCCAATTAGGGTTCTTAACCAATCTTGTGCATCCAATATGTGATTTTGTGTCATTTTGTGTCATTGGTTGAACATTTAGGTCATTTTCGTCCTCCCTAGGCTTATTCTAATCCATTTAGGGTTTTTAACCAATCTTGTGCATCCAATATGTGATTTTGTGTCATTTAGTGTCATTGGTTGAACATTTAGGTCATTTTCGTCCTCCCTAGGCTTATTCTAATCCAATTAGGGTTTTTAACCAATCTTGTGCATCCAATATGTGATTTTGTGTCATTTTGTGTCATTGGTTGAACATTTAGGTCATTTTCGTCCTCCCTAGGCTTATTCTAATCCAATTAGGGTTTTTAACCACTCTTTTGCATATAATAAGTGATTTTGTGTCATTGGTAATCCAATTAGGTCATTTTTGTCCTCCCTAGGCTTATTCTAATCCAATTAGGATTTTTAACCAATCATGGGCATCCAATATGTGATTTTGTGTCATTTTGTGTCATTGGATGAACATTTAGGTCATTTTCGTCCTCCCTAGGCTTATTCTAACCCAATTAGGGTTTTTAACCAATCTTGTGCATCCAATATGTGATTTTGTGTCATTTTGTGTCATTGGTTGAACATTTAGGTCATTTTCGTCCTCCCTAGGCTTATTCTAATCCAATTAGGGTTTTTAACCAATCTTGTGCATCCAATATGTGATTTTGTGTCATTTTGTGTCATTGGTTGAACATTTAGGTTATTTTCGTCCTCCCAAGGCTTATTCTAATCCAATTAGGGTTTTTAACCAATCTTGTGCATCCAATATGTGATTTTGTGTCATTTTGTGTCATTTGTAATCCAATTAGGTCATTTTCGTCCTCCCTAGGCTTATTCTTATCCAATTAGGGTTTTTAACCAATCTTGTGCATCCAATATGTGATTTTGTGTCATTTTGTGTCATCTGTAATCCAATTAGGTCATTTTCGTCCTCCCTAGGCTTATTCTAATCCAATTAGCGTTTTTAACCTATCTTGTGCATCCAATATGTGATTTTGTGTCATTTTGTGTCATTGGTTGAACATTTAGGTCATTTTCGTCCTCCCTAGGCTTATTCTAATCCAATTAGGGTTTTTAACCAATCTTGTGCATCCAATATGTGATTTTGTGTCATTTTGTGTCATTGGTTGAACATTTAGGTCATATTCGTCCTCCCTAGGCTTATTCTAATCCAATTAAGGTTTTTAACCAATCTTGTGCATCCAATATGTGATTTTGTGTCATTTTGTGTCATTGGTTGAACATTTAGGTCATTTTCGTCCTCCCTAGGCTTATTCTAATCCAATTAGGGTTTTTAACCAATCTTGTGCATCCAATATGTGATTTTGTGTCATTTTGTGTCATTGGTTGAACATTTAGGTCATTTTGGTCCTCCCTAGGCTTATTCTAATCCAATTAGGGTTTTTAACCGATCATGTGCATCCAATATGTGATTTTGTGTCATTTTGTGTCATTGGTATAACATTTAGGTCATTTTCGTTTTCCCTAGGCCTATTCTAATCCAATTAGGGTTTTTAACCAATCTTGTGCATGCAATATATAATTTTGTGTCATTTTGTGTCATTGGTTGAACATTTAGGTCATTTTCGTCCTCCCTAGGCTTATTCTAATCCAATTAGGGTTTTTAACCAATCTTGTGCATCCAATATGTGATTTTGTGTCATTTTGTGTCATTGGTTGAACATTTAGGTCATTTTCGTCCTCCCTAGGCTTATTCTAATCCAATTAGGGTTTTTAACCAATCTTATGGATCCAATATGTTATTTTGTGTCATTTTGTGTCATTGGTTGAACATTTAGGTCATTTTCGTCCTCCCTAGGCTTATTCTAATACAATTAGGTTTTTAAACAATCTTATGCATCCAATATGTTATTTTGTGTCATTTTGTGTCATTGGTTGAACATTTAGGTCATTTTCGTCCTCCCTAGGCTTATTCTAATCCAATTAGGTTTTTAACCAATCTTGTGCATCCAATATGTGATTTTGTGTCATTTTGTATCATTGGTTGAACATTTAGGTCATTTTCGTCCTCCCTAGGCTTATTGTAATCCAATTAGGGTTTTAACATACCTTGTGCATCCAATATGTGATTTTTGTGTCATTGTGTATCATTGGTTGAACATTTAGGTCATTTTCGTCCTCCCTAGGCTTATTGTAATCCAATTAGGGTTTTTAACCAATCTTGTGCTTCCAATATTTGATTTTGTGTCATTTTGTGTCATTGGTTGAACATTTAGGTCATTTTTATCCTCCCTAGGCTTATTCTAATCCAATTAGGGTTTTTAACCAATCTTGTGCATCCAATATGTGATTTTGTGTCATTTTATGTCATTGGTTGAACATTTAGGTCATTTTCGTCCTCCCTAGGCTTATTCTAATCCAATTAGGGTTTTTAACCAATCTTGTGCATCCAATATGTGATTTTCTGTCATTTTGTGTCATTGGTTGAACATTTAGGTCGTTTTCGTCCTCCATAGGCTTATTCTAATCCAATTAGGGTTTTTAACCAATCTTGTGCATCCAATATGTGATTTTGTGTCATTTTGTGTCATCGATTGAACATTTAGGTCATTTTCGTCCTCCCTAGGCTTATTCTAATCCAATTAGGGTTTTTAACCAATCTTGTGCATCCAATATGTGATTTTGTGTCATTTTGTGTCGTTGGTTGAACATATAGATCATTTTCGTCCTCCATAGGCTTATTCTAATCCAATTAGGGTTTTTAACCAATCTTGTGCATCCAATATGTGATTTTTTGTCATTGGTTGAATATTTAGGTCATTTTTGTCCTCCCTGGGCTTATTCTAATCCAATTAGGGTTTTTAACCAATCTTGTGCATCCAATATGTGATTTTGTGTCATTTTGTGTCATTGGTTGAACATTTAGGTCATTTTCGTCCTCCCTAGGCTTATTCTAATCCAATTAGGGTTTTTAACCAATCTTGTGCATCCAATATGTGATTTTGTGTCATTTTGTGTCATTGGTTGAACATTTGGGTCATTTTCGTCCTCCCTCGGCTTATTCTAATCCAATTAGGGTTTTTAACCAATCTTGTGCATCCAATATGTGATTTTGTGTCATTTTGTGTCATTGGTTGAACATTTAGGTCATTTTCGTCCTCCCTAGGCTTATTCTAATCCAATTAGGGTTTTTAACCAATCTTGTGCATCCAATATGTGATTTTGTGTCATTTTGTGTCATTGGTTGAACATTTAGGTCATTTTCGTCCTCCCTATGGTTATTCTAATCCAATTAGGGTTTTTAACCAATCTTGTGCATCCAATATGTGATTTTGTGTCATTTTGTGTCATTGGTTGAACATTTAGGTCATTTTCGTCCTCCCTATGCTTATTCTAATCCAATTAGGGTTTTTAACCAATCTTGTGCATCCAATATGTGATTTTGTGTCATTTCGTGTCATTGGTTGAACATTTAGGTCATTTTCGTCCTCCCTAGGCTTATTCTAATCCAATTAGGGTTTTTAACCAATCTTGTGCATCCAATATGTGATTTTGTGTCATTTTGTGTCATTGGTTGAACATTTAGGTCATTTTCGTCCTCCCTAGGCTTATTCTAATCCAATTAGGGTTTTTAACCAATCTTGTGCATCTAATATGTGATTTTGTGTCATTTTGTGTCATTGGTTAAACATTTATGTCATTTTCGTCCTCCCTAGGCTTATTCTAATCCAATTAGGGTTTTTAACCAATCTTGTGCATCCAATATGTGCTTTCGTGTCATTGGTTGAACATATAGGTCATTTTCGTCCTCCCTAGGCTTATTCTAATCCAATTAGGGTTTTTTGACCAATCTAGTGCATCCAATATGTGATTTTGTGTCACTTTGTTTCATTGGTTGAACATTTAGGTCATTTTCGTCCTCCCTAGGCTTATTCTAATCCAATTAGGGTTTTTAACCAATCTTGTGCATCCAATATGTGATTTTGTGTCATTTTGTGTCATTGGTTGAACATTTAGGTGATTTTCGTACTCCCTAGGCTTATTCTAATCCAATTAGGTTTTTTAACCAATCTTGTGCCTCCAATATGTGATTTTGTGTCATTGGTTGAACATTTAGGTCATTTTCGTCCTCCCTAGGCTTATTGTTATTCAAATAGGGTTTTTAACCAATCCTGTGCATCCAATATGTGATTTTGTTTCATTTTGTGTCATTGGTTGAACATTTAGGTCATTTTCGTCCTCCCTAGGCTTATTCTAATCCAATTAGGGTTATTAACCAATCTTGTGCATCCAATATCTGATTTTGTGTCATTTTGTGTCATTGATTGAACATTTAGGTCATTTTCGTCCTCCCTAGGCTTATTCTAATCCAATTAGGGTTTTTAACCAATCTTGTGCATCCAATATGTGATTTTGTGTCATTTTGTGTCATTGGTTGAACATTTAGGTCATTTTCGTCCTCCCTAGGCTTATTCTAATCCAATTAGGGTTTTTAACCAATCTTGTGCCTCCAATATGTGATTTTGAGTCATTGGTTGAACATTTAGGTTATTTTCGTCCTCCGTAGGCTTATTCTAATCCAATTAGGGTTTTTAACCAATCTTGTGCATCCAATATGTGATTTTGTGTCATTTTGTGTCATTGGTTGAACATTTAATTCATTTTCATCCTCCCTAGGCTTATTCTAATCCAATTAGGGTTTTTAACCAATCTTGTGCATATTATATGTGATTTTGTGTCATTTTGTGTCATTGGTTGAACATTTAGGTCATTTTCGTCCTCCCTAGGCTTATTCTAATCCAATTAGGGTTTTTAACCAATCTTGTGCATTCAATATGTGATTTTGTGTCATTTTGTGTCATTGGTTGAACATTTACGTCATTTTCGTCCTCCCTAGGCTTATTCTAATCCAATTAGGGTTTTTAACCAATCTTGTGCATCCAATATGTGATTTTGTGTCATTTTGTGTCATTGGTTGAACATTTAGGTCATTTGCGTCCTCCATAGGCCTATTCTAATCCAATTAGGGTTTTTAACCAATCTTGTGCATCCAATATGTGATTTTGTGTCCTTTTGTGTCATTGGTTGAACATTTAGGTCATTTTCGTCCTCCCTAGGCTTATTCTAATCCAATTAGGGTTTTTAACCGATCATGTGCATCCAATATGTGATTTTGTGTCATTTTGTGTCATTGGTATAACATTTAGGTCATTTTCGTTTTCCCTAGGCCTATTCTAATCCAATTAGGGTTTTTAACCAATCTTGTGCATGCAATATATAATTTTGTGTCATTTTGTGTCATTGGTTGAACATTTAGGTCATTTTCGTCCTCCCTAGGCTTATTCTAATCCAATTAGGGTTTTTAACCAATCTTGTGCATCCAATATGTGATTTTGTGTCATTTTGTGTCATTGGTTGAACATTTAGGTCATTTTCGTCCTCCCTAGGCTTATTCTAATCCAATTAGGGTTTTTAACCAATCTTGTGGATCCAATATGTTATTTTGTGTCATTTTGTGTCATTGGTTGAACATTTAGGTCATTTTCGTCCTCCCTAGGCTTATTCTAATCCAATTAGGGTTTTTAACCAATCTTGTGCATCCAATATGTGATTTTGTGTCCTTTTGTGTCATTGGTTAAATATTTAGGTCATTTTCGTCCTCCCCAGGCCTATTCTAATCCAATTAGGGTTTTTAACCAATCTTGTGCATCCAATATGTGATTTTGTGTCATTGGTTGAACATTTAGGTCATTTTCGTCCTCCCTAGGCTTATTCTAATCCAATTAGGGTTTTTAACCAATCTTGTGCATCCAATATGTGATTTTGTGTCATTGCTTGAACATTTAGTTCATTTTCGTTCTCCCTAGGCTTATTCTAATCCAATTAGGGTTTTTAACCAATCTTGTGCATCCAATATGTGATTTTGTGTCATTTTGTGTCATTGGTTGAACATTTAGGTCATTTTCGTCCTCCCTAGGCTTATTCTAATCCAATTAGGGTTTTTAACCAATCTTGTGCATCCAATATGTGATTTTGTGTCATTTTGTGTCATTGGTTGAACATTTAGGTCATTTTCGTCCTCCCTAGGCTTATTCTAATCCAATTAGCGTTTTTAACCAATCTTGTGTATCCAATATGTGATTTTGTGTCACTAGTTGAACATTGAGGTCATTTTCATCCTCCCTAGGCTTATTCTAATCCAATTAGGGTTTTTAACCAATCTTGTGCATCCAATATGTGATTTTGTGTCATTTTGTGTCATTGGTTGAACATTTAGGTCATTTTCGTCCTCCCTAGGCTTATTCTAATCCAGTTAGGGTTTTTAACCGATCTTGTTCATCCAATATGTGATTTTGTGTCATTTTGTGTCATTGGTTGAACATTTAGGTCATTTTCGTCCTCCCTAGGCTTATTCTAATCCAATTAGGGTTTTTAACCAATCTTGTGCATCCAATATGTGATTTTGTGTCATTTTGTGTCATTGGTTGAACATTTAGGTCATTTTCGTCCTCCCTAGGCTTATTCTAATCCAATTAGCGTTTTTAACCAATCATGTGCATCCAATATGTGATTGTGTCATTGGTTGAACATTTAGGTCATTTTCGTCCTCCCTAGGCTTATTCTAATCCAATTAGGGTTTTTAACCAATCTTGTGCATCCAATATGTGATGTTGTGTCATTTTGTGTCATTGGTTGAACATTTAGGTCATTTTCGTCCTCCCTAGGCTTATTCTAATCCAATTAGGGTTTTTAACCAATCTTGTGCATCCAATATGTGATTTTGTGTCATTTTGTGTCATTGGTTGAACATTTAGGTCATTTTCGTCCTCCTTAGGCTTATTCTAATCCAATTAGGGTTTTTCACCAATCTTGTGCATCCAATATGTGATTTTGTGTCATTGGTTGAACATTTAGGTCACTTCCGTCCTCCCTAGGCTTATTCTAATCCAATTAGGGTTTTTAACCAATCTTGTGCATCCAATATGTGATTTTGTGTCATTTTGTGTCATTGGTTGAACATTTAGGTCATTTTCGTCCTCCCTAGGCTTATTCTAATCCAATTAGGGTTTTTAACCAATCTTGTGCATCCAATATGTGATTTTGTGTAATTTTGTGTCATTGGTTGAACATTTAGGTCAGTTTCGTCCTCCCTAGGCTTATTCTAATCCAATTAGGTTTTTAACCAATCTTGTGCATCCAATATGTGATTTTGTGTCATTGGTTGAACATTTAGGTCATTTTCGTCCTCCCTAGGCTTATTCTAATCCAATTAGGGTTTTTAACCAATCTTGTGCGTCCAATATGTGATTTTGCGTCATTTTGTGTCATTGGTTGAACATTTAGGTCATTTTCGTCCTCCCTAGGCTTATTCTAATCCAATTAGGGTTTTTAACCAATCTTGTGCATCCAATATGTGATTTTGTGTCATTTTGTGTCATTGGTTGAACATTTAGGTCATTTTCGTCCTCCCTAGGCTTATTCTAATCCAATTAGGGTTTTTAACCAATCATGAGCATCCAATATGTGATTTTGTGTCATTTTGTGTCATTGGTTGAACATTTAGGTCATTTTCGTCCTCCCTAGGCTTATTCTAATCCAATTAGGGTTTTTAACCAATCTTGTGCATCCAATATGTGATTTTGTGTCATTGGTTGAACATTTAGGTCATTTTTGTCCTTCCTAGGCTTATTCTAATCCAATTAGGGTTTTTAACCAATCTTGTGCATCCAATATGTGATTTTGTGTCATTTAATGTCATTGGTTGAACATTTAGGTCATTTTCGTCCTCCCTAGGCTTATTCTAATCCAATTAGGGTTTTTAACCAATCTTGTGCATCCAATATGTGATTTTGTGTCATTTTGTGTCATTGGTTGAACATTTAGGTCATTTTCGTCCTCCCTAGGCTTATTCTAATCCAATTAGGGTTTTTAACCAATCTTGTGAATCCAATATGTGATTTTTTGTCATTGGTTGAACATTTCGGTCATTTTCGTCCTCCCTAGGCTTATTCTAATCCAATTAGGGTTTTTAACCAATCTTGTGCATCCAATATGTGATTTTGTGTCATTGGTTGAACATTTAGGTCATTTTCGTCCTCCCTAGGCTTATTCGAATCCATTTAGGGTTTTTAACCAATCTTGTGCATCCAATATGTGATTTTGTGTCATTGGTTGAACATTTAGGTCATTTTCGTCATCCCTAGGCTTATTCTAATCCAATTAGGGTTTTTAACCAATATTATGCATCCAATATGTGATTTTGTGTTATTGGTTGCACATTTAGGTCATTTTCGTCATCCCTAGGCTTATTCTAATCCAATTAGGGTTTTTAACCAATCTTGTGCATCCAATATGTGATTTTGTGTCATTTTGTGTCATTGGTTGAACATTTAGGTCATTTTCGTCCTCCCTAGGCTTATTCAAATCCAATTAGGGTTTTTAACCAATCTTGTGCATCCAATATGTGATTTTGTGTCATTTTGTGTCATTGGTTGAACATTTAGGTCATTTTCGTCCTCCCTAGCCTTATTCTAATCCAATTAGGGTTTTTAACCAATCTTGTGCATCCAATATGTGATTTTGTGTCATTTTGTGTCATTGGTTGAACATTTAGGTCATTTTCGTCCTCCCTAGCCTTATTCTAATCCAATTAGGGTTTTTAACCAATCTTGTGCATCCAATAAGTGATTTTGTGTCATTGGTTGAACATTTAGGTCATTTTCGTCCTCCCTAGGCTTATTCTAATCCAATTAGGGTTTTTAACCAATCTTATGCATCCAATAAGTGATTTTGTTTCATTGGTTGAACATTTAGGTCATTTTCGTCCTCCCTAGGCTTATTCTAATCCAATTAGGGTTTTTAACCAATCTTGTGCATCCAATATGTGATTTTGTGTCATTTTGTGTCATTGGTTGAACATTTAGGTCATTTTCGTCCTCCCTAGGCTTATTCTAATCCAATTAAGTTTTTAACCAATCTTGTGCATCCAATATGTGATTTTGTGTCATTGGTTGCACATTTAGGTCATTTTCGTCCTCCCTAGGCTTATTCTAATCCAATTAGGGTTTTTAACCAATCTTGTGCACATAATAAGTGATTTTATTTCATTGGTAACCCAATTAGGTCATTTTCGTCCTCGCTAGGCTTATTCTAATCCAATTAGAGTTTTTAACCAATCTTGTGCATCCAATATGTGATTTTGTGTCATTTTGTGTCATTGGTTGAACATTTAGGTCATTTTCGTCCTCCCTAGGCTTATTCTAATCCAATTAGGGTTTTTAACCAATCTTGTGCATCCAATATGTGATTTTGTGTCATTTTGTGTCATTGGTTGAACATTTAGGTCATTTTCGTCCTCCCTAGGCTTATTCTAATCCAATTAGGATTTTTAACCAATCTTGTGCATCCAATATGTGACTTTGTGTTATTTTGTGTAATTGGTTGAAAATTTAGGTCATTTTCGTCGTCCCTAGGCTTATTCTAATCCAATTAGGGTTTTAAACCAATCTTGTGCATTCAATATGTGATTTTGTGTCATTGGTTGAACATTTAGGTCATTTTCGTCCTCCCTAGGCTTATTCTAATCCAATTAGGGTTTTTAACAAATCTTGTGCATCCAATATGTGATTTTTTGTCATTTTGTGTCATTGGTTGAACATTTAGGTCATTTTCGTCCTCCCTAGGCTTATTCTAATCCAATTAGGGTTTTTAACCAATCTTGTGCATCCAATATGTGATTTTGTGTCATTTTGTGTCATTGGTTGAACATTTAGGTCATTTTCGTCCTCCCTAGGCTTATTCTAATCCAATTAGGTTTTTAACCAATCTTGTGCATCCAATATGTGATTTTGTGCCATTTTGTGTCATTGGTTAAACATTTAGGTCATTTTCGTCCTCCCTAGGCTTATTGTAATCCAATTAGGGTTTTAACATACTTTGTGCATCCAATATGTGATTTTGTGTCATTGTGTATCATTGGTTAAACATTTAGGTCATTTTCGTCCTCCCTAGGCTTATTGTAATCCAATTAGGGTTTTTAACCAATCTTGTGCTTCCAATATGTGATTTTGTGTCCTTTTGTGTCACTGGTTGAACATTTAGGTCATTTTCGACCTCCCTAGGCTTATTTTAATGCAATTTGGGTTTATAACGAATCTTGTGCATCCAATATGTGATTTTGTGTCATTTTCTGTCATTGGTTGAACATTTAGGTCATTTTCGTCCTCCCTAGGCTTATTCTAATCCACTTAGGGTTTTTAACCAATCTTGTGAATCCAATATGTGATTTTGTGTCATTTTGTGTCAACGGTTGAACATTTACGTCATTCTTGTCCTCCCTAGGCTTATTCTAATCCAATTAGGGTTTTTAACCAATCTTGTGCATCCAATATGTGATTTTGTGTCATTTTGTGTCATTGGTTGAACATTTAGGTCATTTTCGTCCTCCCCAGGCTTATTCTAATCCAATTAGGGTTTTTAACCAATCTTGTGCATCCAATATGTGATTTTGTGTCCTTTTGTGTCATTAGTTGAACATTTAGGTCATTTTCGTCCTCCCTAGGCTTATTCTAATCCAATTAGGGTTTTTAACCAATCTTGTGGATCCAATATGTTATTTTGTGTCATTTTGTGTCATTGGTTGAACATTTAGGTCATTTTCGTCCTCCCTAGGCTTATTCTAATCCAATTAGGTTTTTAAACAATCTTATGCATCCAATATGTTATTTTGTGTCATTTTGTGTCATTGGTTGAACATTTAGGTCATTTTCGTCCTCCCTAGGCTTATTCTAATCCAATTAGGTTTTTAACCAATCTTGTGCATCCAATATGTGATTTTGTGTCATTTTGTATCATTGGTTGAACATTTAGGTCATTTTCGTCCTCCCTAGGCTTATTGTAATCCAATTAGGGTTTTAACATACCTTGTGCATCCAATATGTGATTTTGTGTCCTTTTGTGTCATTAGTTGAACATTTAGGTCATTTTCGTCCTCCCTAAGCTTATTCAAATCCAATTAGGGTTTTTAACCAATCTTGTGGATCCAATATGTGATTTTGTGTCATTTTGTGTCATTGGTTGAACATTTAGGTCATTTTCGTCCTCCCTAGGCTTATTCTAATCCAATTAGGGTTTTTAACCAATCTTGTGGATCCAATATGTGATTTTGTGTCATTGGTTGAACATTTAGGTCATTTTCGTCCTCCATAGGCTTATTCTAATCCAATTAGGGTTTTTAACCAATCTTGTGCATCCAATATGTGATTTTGTGTCATTGGTTGAACATTTAGGTCATTTTCGTCCTCCCTAGGCTTATTTTAATCTAATTAGGAATTTTAACCAATCTTGTGCATCCAATATGTGATTTTGTGTCATTTTGTGTCATTGGTTGAACATTTAGGTCATTTTCGTCCTCCCTAGGCTTATTCTAATCCAATTAGGGTTTTTAACCAATCTTGTGGATCCAATATGTTATTTTGTGTCATTTTGTGTCATTGGTTGAACATTTAGGTCATTTTCGTCCTCCCTAGGCTTATTCTAAT
>JBBPBQ010000008.1:8325481-8343507 GCA_037974755.1 Cicer yamashitae | reverse complement strand
TCATTGGTTGAACATTTAGGTCATTTTCGTCCTCCCTAGGCTTATTGTAATCCAATTAGGGTTTTAACATACCTTGTGCATCCAATATGTGATTTTGTGTCCTTTTGTGTCATTAGTTGAACATTTAGGTCATTTTCGTCCTCCCTAAGCTTATTCAAATCCAATTAGGGTTTTTAACCAATCTTGTGGATCCAATATGTGATTTTGTGTCATTTTGTGTCATTGGTTGAACATTTAGGTCATTTTCGTCCTCCCTAGGCTTATTCTAATCCAATTAGGGTTTTTAACCAATCTTGTGGATCCAATATGTTATTTTGTGTCATTTTGTGTCATTGGTTGAACATTTAGGTCATTTTCGTCCTCCCTAGGCTTATTCTAATCCAATTAGGTTTTTAACCAATCTTGTGCATCCAATATGTGATTTTGTGCCATTTTGTGCCATTGGTTAAACATTTAGGTCATTTTCGTCCTCCCTAGGCTTATTGTAATCCAATTAGGGTTTTAACATACCTTGTGCATCCAATATGTGATTTTGTGTCATTGTGTATCATTGGTTAAACATTTAGGTCATTTTCGTCCTCCCTAGGCTTATTGTAATCCAATTAGGGTTTTTAACCAATCTTGTGCTTCCAATATGTGATTTTGTGTCCTTTTGTGTCACTGGTTGAACATTTAGGTCATTTTCGACCTCCCTAGGCTTATTTTAATGCAATTTGGGTTTATAACGAATCTTGTGCATCCAATATGTGATTTTGTGTCATTTTCTGTCATTGGTTGAACATTTAGGTCATTTTCGTCCTCCCTAGGCTTATTCTAATCCACTTAGGGTTTTTAACCAATCTTGTGAATCCAATATGTGATTTTGTGTCATTTTGTGTCAACGGTTGAACATTTACGTCATTTTCGTCCTCCCTAGGCTTATTCTAATCCAATTAGGGTTTTTAACCAATCTTGTGCATCCAATATGTGATTTTGTGTCATTTTGTGTCATTGGTTGAACATTTAGGTCATTTTCGTCCTCCCTAGGCTTATTCTAATCCAATTAGTGTTTTTAACCAATCTTGTACATCCAATATGTGATTTTGTGTCATTTTGTGTCAATGGTTGAACATTTACGTCATTTTCGTGTTCCCTAGGCTTATTCTAATCCAATTAGGGTTTTTAACCAATCTTGTGCATCCAATATGTGATTTTATGTCATTTTGTGTCAATGGTTGAACATTTACGTCATTTTCGTCTTCCCTAGGCTTATTCTAATCCAATTAGGGTTTTTAACCAATCTTGTGCATCCAATATGTGATTTTGTGCCATTGGTTGAACATTTAGGTCATTTTCGTCCTCCGTAGGCTTATTCTAATCCACTTAGGGTTTTTAACCAATCTTGTGCATCCAATACGTGATTTTGTATCATTTTGTGTCATTGGTTGAACATTTAGGTCATTTTCGTCCTCCCTAGGCATATTCTAATCCAATTAGGGTTTTTAACCAATCTTGTGCATCCAATATGTGATTTTGTGTCATTTTGTGTCATTGGTTGAACATTTAGGTCATTTTCGTCCTCCCTAGGCTTATTCTAATCCAATTAGGGTTTTTAACCAATCTTGTGCATCCAATATGTGATTTTGTGTCATTTTGTGTCATTGGTTGAACATTTAGGTCATTTTCGTCCTCCCTAGGCTTATTCTAATCCAATTAGCGTTTTTAACCAATCTTGTGTATCCAATATGTGATTTTGTGTCACTAGTTGAACATTGAGGTCATTTTCATCCTCCCTAGGCTTATTCTAATCCAATTAGGGTTTTTAACCAATCTTGTGCATCCAATATGTGATTTTGTGTCATTTTGTGTCATTGGTTGAACATTTAGGTCATTTTCGTCCTCCCTAGGCTTATTCTAATCCAGTTAGGGTTTTTAACCGATCTTGTTCATCCAATATGTGATTTTGTGTCATTTTGTGTCATTGGTTGAACATTTAGGTCATTTTCGTCCTCCCTAGGCTTATTCTAATCCAATTAGGGTTTTTAACCAATCTTGTGCATCCAATATGTGATTTTGTGTCATTTTGTGTCATTGGTTGAACATTTAGGTCATATTCGTCCTCCCTAGGCTTATTCTAATCCAATTAAGGTTTTTAACCAATCTTGTGCATCCAATATGTGATTTTGTGTCATTTTGTGTCATTGGTTGAACATTTAGGTCATTTTCGTCCTCCCTAGGCTTATTCTAATCCAATTAGGGTTTTTAACCAATCTTGTGCATCCAATATGTGATTTTGTGTCATTTTGTGTCATTGGTTGAACATTTAGGTCATTTTCGTCCTCCCTAGGCTTATTCTAATCCAATTAGGGTTTTTAACCAATCTTGTGCATCCAATATGTGATTTTGTGTCATTTTGTGTCATTGGTTAAACATTGAGGTCATTTTCGTCCTCCCTAGGCTTATTCTAATCCAATTAGGGTTTTTAACCAATCTTGTGCTTCCAATATGTGATTTTGTGTCATTTTGTGTCATTGGTTGAACATTTAGGTCATTTTCGTCCTCCCTAGGCTTATTCTAATCCAATTAGGGTTTTTAACCAATCTTGTGCATCCAATATGTGATTTTGTGTCATTTTGTGTCATCAGTTGAACATTTAGGTCGTTTTCGTCCTCCCTAGGCTTATTCTAATCCAATTAGGGTTTTCAACCAATTTGTGCATCCAATATGTGATTTTGTGTCATTTTGTGTCATTGGTTGAACATTTAGGTCATTTTCGTCCTCCCTAGGCTTATTCTAATCCAATTAGGGTTTTTAACCAATCTTGTGCATCCAATATGTGATTTTGTGTCATTTTGTGTCATTGCTTGAACATTTAGGTGATTTTCGTCCTCCCTAGGCTTATTCTAATCCAATTAGGGTTTTTAACCAATCTTGTGCATCCAATATGTGATTTTGTGTCATTTTGTGTCATTGGTTGAACATTTAGGTCATTTTCGTCCTCCCTAGGCTTATTCTAATCCAATTAGGGTTTTTAACCAATCTTGTGCATCCAACCTGTGATTTTGTGTCATTTTGTGTCATTGGTTGAACATTTAGGTCATTTTTGTCCTTCCTAGGCTTATTCTAATCCAATTAGGGTTTTTAACCAATCTTGTGCATCCAATATGTGATTTTGTGTCATTTTGTGTCATTGGTTGAACATTTAGGTCATTTTCGTCCTCCCTAGGCTTATTCTAATCCAATAAGGGTTTTTAATCAATCTTGTGCATCCAATATGTGATTTTGTGTCATTTTGTGTCATTGGTTGAACATTTAGGTCATTTTCGTCCTCCCTAAGCTTATTCTAATCCAATTAGGGTTTTTAACCAATCTTGTGCATCCAATATGTGATTTTGTGTCCTTTTGTGTCATTGGTTGAACATTTAGGTCATTTTCGTCCTCCCTAAGCTTATTCAAATCCAATTAGGGTTTTTAACCAATCTTGTGCATCCAATATGTGATTTTGTGTCATTTTGTGTCATTGGTTGAACATTTAGGTCATTTTCATCCTCCCTAGGCTTATTCTAATCCAATTAGGGTTTTTAACCAATCTTGTGCATCCAATATGTGATTTTGTGTCATTTTGTGTCATTGGTTGAACATATCGGTCATTTTCGTCCTCCCTAGGCTTATTCTAATCCAATTAGAGTTTTTAACCAATCTTGTGCATCCAATATGTGATTTTGTGTCATTGGTTGAACATTTAGGTCATTTTCGTCCTCCCTAGGCTTATTCTAATCCAATTAGGGTTTTTAACCAATCTTGTGCATCCAATATGTGATTTTGTGTCATTGGTTGAACATTTAGGTCATTTTCGTCCTCAATAGGCTTATTCTAATCCAATTAGGGTTTTTAACCAATCTTGTGCACCCAATATGTGATTTTGTGTCATTTTGTGTCATTGGTTCAACATTTAGGTCATTTTCGTCCTCCATATGCTTATTCTAATCCAATTAGGGTTTTAAACCAATCTTGTGCATCCAATATGTGATTTTGTGTCATTGGTTGAACATTTAGGTCATTTTCGTCCTCCCTAGGCTTATTCTAATCCAATTAGGGTTTTTAACCAATCTTGTGCATCCAATATGTGATTTTGTGTCATTTTGTGTCATTGGTTGAACATTTAGGTCATTTTCGTCCTCCATAGGCTTATTCTAATCCAATTAGGGTTTTTAACCAATCTTGTGCATCCAATAAGTGATTTTGTGTCATTGGTTGAACATTTATGTCATTTTCGTCCTCGCTAGGCTTATTTTAATCTAATTAGGGTTTTTAACCAATCTTGTGCATCCAATATGTGATTTTGTGTCATTTTGTGTCATTGGTTGAACATTTAGGTCATTTTCGTCCTCCCTAGGCTTATTCTAATCCAATTAGGGTTTTTAACCAATCTTGTGCATCCAATATGTGATTTTATGTCATTTTGTGTCATTGGTTGAACATTTAGGTCATTTTCGTCATCCCTAGGCTTATTCTAATCCAATTAGGGTTTTTAACCAATCTTGTGCATCCAATATGTGATTTTGTGTAATTTTGTGTCATTGGTTGAACATTTAGGTCATTTTCGTCCTCCCTAGGCTTATTCTAATCCAATTAGGTTTTTTAACCAATCTTGTGCAACCAATATGTGATTTTGTGTCATTTTGTGTCATTGGTTGAACATTTAGGTCATTTTCGTCCTCCCTAGGCTTATTCTAATCCAATTAGGGTTTTTAACCAATCTTGTGCATCCAATATGTGATTTTGTGTCATTTTGTGTCATTGGTTGAACATTTAGGTCATTTTCGTCCTCCCTAGGCTTATTCTAATCCAATTAGGGTTTTTAACCAATCTTGTGCATCCAGTATGTGATTTTGTGTCATTGATTGAACATTTAGGTCATTTTCGTCCTCCCTAGGCTTATTCTAATCCAAATAGGGTTTTTAATCAATCTTGTGCATCCAATATGTGATTTTGTGTCATTGGTTGAACATTTAGGTCATTTTCGTCCTCCCTAGGCTTATTCTAATCCAATTAGGGTTTTTAACCAATCTTGTGCATCCAATATGTGATTTTGTGTCATTGGTTGAACATTTAGGTCATTTTCGTCCTCCCTAGGCTTATTCTAATCCAATTAGGGTTTTTAACCAGTCTTGTGCATCCAATATGTGATTTTGTGTCATTGGTTGAACATTTAGGTCATTTTCGTCCTCCCTAGAGTTATTCTAATCCAATTAGTGTTTTTAACCAATCTTGTGCTTCCAATATGTGATTTTGTGTCATTGGTTGATCGTTTAGATCATTTTCGTCCTCCCTAGGCTTATTCTAATCCAATTAGGGTTTTTAACCAATCTTGTGCATCCAATATGTGATTTTGTGTCATTTTGTGTCATTGGTTGAACATTTAGGTCATTTTCGTCCTCCCTAGGCTTATTCTAATCCAATTAGGGTTTTTAACCAATCTTGTGCATCCAATATGTGATTTTGTGTCATTGGTTGAACATTTAGGTCATTTTCGTCCTCCCTAGGCTTATTCTAATCCATTTAGGGTTTTTAACCAATCTTGTGCATCCAATATGTGATTTTGTGTCATTATGTGTCATTGGTTGAACATGTAGGTCATTTTCGCCCTCCCTAGGCTTATTCTAATCCAATTATGGTTTTTAACCAATCTTGTGCATCCAATATGTGATTTTGTGTCCTTTTGTGTCATTGGTTGAACATTTAGGTCATTTTCGTCCTCCCTAGGCTTATTCTAATCCAATTAGGGTTTTTAACCAATCTTGTGCATCCAATATGTGATTTTGTGTCATTTTGTGTCATTGGTTGAACATTTAGGTCATTTTCGTCCTCCCTAAGCTTATTCTAATCCAATTAGGGTTTTTAACCAATCTTGTGGATCCAATATGTTATTTTGTGTCATTTTGTGTCATTGGTTGAACATTTAGGTCATTTTCGTCCTCCTTAGGCTTATTCTAATCCAATTAGGTTTTTAACCAATCTTGTGCATCCAATATGTGATTTTGTGCCATTTTGTGTCATTGGTTAAACATTTAGGTCATTTTCGTCCTCCCTAGGCTTATTGTAATCCAATTAGGGTTTTTAACCAATCTTGTGCTTCCAATATGTGATTTTGTGTCCTTTTGTGTCACTGGTTGAACATTTAGGTCATTTTCGACCTCCCTAGGCTTATTTTAATCCAATTTGGGTTTATAACGAATCTTGTGCATCCAATATGTGATTTTGTGTCATTTTCTGTCATTGGTTGAACATTTAGGTCATTTTCGTCCTCCCTAGGCTTTTTCTAATCCAATTAGTGTTTTTAACCAATCTTGTGCATCCAATATGTGATTTTGTGTCATTTTGTGTCATTGGTTGAACATTTAGGTAATTTTCGACCTCCCTACGCTTATTCTAATCCAATTAGGGTTTTTAACCAATCTTGTGGATCCAATATGTTATTTTGTGCCATTTTGTGTCATTGGTTAAACATTTAGGTCATTTTCGTCCTCCCTAGGCTTATTGTAATCCAATTAGGGTTTTAACATACTTTGTGCATCCAATATGTGATTTTGTGTCATTGTGTATCATTGGTTAAACATTTAGGTCATTTTCGTCCTCCCTAGGCTTATTGTAATCCAATTAGGGTTTTTAACCAATCTTGTGCTTCCAATATGTGATTTTGTGTCCTTTTGTGTCACTGGTTGAACATTTAGGTCATTTTCGACCTCCCTAGGCTTATTTTAATGCAATTTGGGTTTATAACGAATCTTGTGCATCCAATATGTGATTTTGTGTCATTTTCTGTCATTGGTTGAACATTTAGGTCATTTTCGTCCTCCCTAGGCTTTTTCTAATCCAATTAGTGTTTTTAACCAATCTTGTGCATCCAATATGTGATTTTGTGTCATTTTGTGTCATTGGTTGAACATTTAGGTAATTTTCGACCTCCCTACGCTTATTCTAACCCAATTAGGGTTTTTAACCAATCTTGTGCATCCAATATGTGATTTTTTGTCCTTTTGTGTCACTGGTTGAACATTTAGGTCATTTTCGTCCTCCCTAGGCTTATTCTAATCAAATTAGGGTTTTTAACCTATCTTGTGCATCCAATATGTTATTTTGTGTCATTGGTTGAACATTTAGGTCATTTTCGTCCTCCCTAGGCTTATTCTAATCCAATTAGGGTTTTTAACCAATCTTGTCCATCCAATATGTGATTTTGTGTCCTTTTGTGTCATTGGTTGAACATTTAGGTCATTTTCGTCCTCCCTAAGCTTATTCTAATCCAATTAGGTTTTTAACCAATCTTTTGCATCCAATATGTTATTTTGTGTCATTTTGTGTCATTGGTTGAACATTTAGGTCATTTTCGTCCTCCCTAGGCTTATTCTATTCCAATTAGGGTTTTTAACCAATCTTGTGCATCCAATATGTGATTTTGTGTCATTTTGTGTCATTGGTTGAACATTTAGGTCATTTTCGTCCTCCCTAAGCTTATTCTAATCCAATTAGGGTTTTTAACCAATCTTGTGCATCCATTATGTGATTTTGTGTCATTTTGTGTCATTGGTTGAACATTTAAGTCATTTTCGTCCTCCCTAGGCTTATTCGAATCCAATTAGGGTTTTTAACCAATCTTGTGCATCCAATATGAGATTTTGTGTCCTTTTGTGTCATTGGTTGAACATTTAGGTCATTTTCGTCCTCCCTAAGCTTATTCTAATCCAATTAGGTTTTTAACCAATCTTGTGCATCCAATATGTTATTTTGTGTCATTTTGTGTCATTGGTTGAACATTTAGGTCATTTTCGTCCTCCCTAGGCTTATTCTAAACCAATTAGGGTTTTTAACCAATCTTGTGCATCCAATATGTGATTTTGTGTCATTTTGTGTCATTGGTTGAACATTTAATTCATTTTCATCCTCCGTAGGCTTATTCTAATCCAATTAGGGTTTTTAACCAATCTTGTGCATCCAATATGTGATTTTGTGTCATTGGTTGAACATTTAGGTCATTTTCGTCCTCCCTAGGCTTATTCTAATACAATTAGGGTTTTTAACAAATATAGTGCATCCTATATGTGGTTTTGTGTCATTTTATGTCATTGGTTGAACATTTAGGTCATTTTCGTCCTCCCTAGGCTTATTCTAATCCAATTAGGGTTTTTAACCAATCTTGTGCATCCAATATGTGATTTTGTGTCATTTTGTGTCATTGGTTGAACATTTAGGTCATTTTCGTCCTCCCTAGGCTTATTCTAATCCAATTAGGGTTTTTAACCAATCTTGTGCATCCAATATGTGATTTTGTGTCATCAGTTGAACATTTTGGTCATTTTCGTCCTCCCTAGGCTTATTCTAATCCAATTAGGGTTTTTAACCAATCTTGTGCATCCAATATGTGATTTTGTGTCATTTTGTGTCATCGGTTGAACATTTAGGTCATTTTTCGTCCTCCCTAGGCTTATTCTAATCCAATTAGGGTTTTTAACCAATCTTGTGCATCTAATATGTGATTTTGTGTCATTTTGTGTCATCGGTTGAACATGTTGGTCATTTTCGTCCTCCCTAGGCTTATTCTAATCCAATTAGGGTTTTTAACCAATCTTGTGCATCCAATATGTGATTTTGTGTCATTGGTTGAACATTTAGGTCATTTTCGTCCTCCCTAGGCTTATTCTAATCCAATTAGGGTTTTTAACCAATCTTGTGCATCCAATATGTGATTTTGTGTCATTTTGTGTCATTGGTTGAACATTTAGGTCATTTTCGTCCTCCCCAGGCTTATTCTAATCCAATTAGGGTTTTTCACGAATCCTGTGCATCCAATATGTGATTTTGTGTCATTTTGTGTCATTGGTTGAACATTTAGGTCATTTTCGTCCTCCCTAGGGTTATTTTAATCTAATTAGGATTTTTAACCAATCTTGTGCATCCAATATGTGATTTTGTGTCATTTTGTGTCATTGGTTGAACATTTAGGTCATTTTCGTCCTCCCTAGGCTTATTCTAATCCAATTAGGGTTTTTAACCAATCTTGTGCATCCAATATGTGATTTTGTGTCATTTTGTGTCATTGGTTGAACATTTAGGTCATATTCGTCCTCCCTAGGCTTATTCTAATCCAATTAAGGTTTTTAACCAATCTTGTGCATCCAATATGTGATTTTGTGTCATTTTGTGTCATTGGTTGAACATTTAGGTCATTTTCGTCCTCCCTAGGCTTATTCTAATCCAATTAGGGTTTTTAACCAATCTTGTGCATCCAATATGTGATTTTGTGTCATTTTGTGTCATTGGTTGAACATTTAGGTCATTTCGTCCTCCCTAGGCTTATTCTAAAACAATTAGGGTTTTTAACCAATCTTGTGCATCCAATATGTGATTTTGTGTCATTTTGTGTCATTGGTTGAACATTTAGGTCATTTTCGTCCTCCCTAGGCTTATTCTAATCCAATTAGGGTTTTTAACCAATCTTGTGCATCCAATATGTGATTTTGTGTCATTGGTTGAACATTTAGTTCATTTTCGTCCTCCCTAGGCTTATTCTATTCCATTTAGGGTTTTTAACCAATCTTCTGCATCCAATATGTGATTTTGTGTCATTTTGTGTCATTGGTTCAACATTTAGGTCATTTTCGTCCTCCCTAGGGTTATTTTAATCCAATTAGGATTTTTAACCAATCTTGTGCATCCAATATGTGATTTTGTGTCATTTTGTGTCATTGGTTGAACATTTAGGTCATTTTCGTCCTCCCTAGGCTTATTCTAATCCAATTAGGGTTTTTAACCAATCTTGTGCATCCAATATGTGATTTTGTGTCATTTTGTGTCATTGGTTGAACATTTTGTTCATTTTCGTTCTCCCTAGGCTTATTCTAATCCAATTAGGGTTTTTAACCAATCTTGTGCATCCAATATGTGATTTTGTGTCATTTTGTGTCATTGGTTGAACATTTAGGTCATTTTCGTCCTCCCTAGGCTTATTCTAATCCAATTAGGGTTTTTAACCAATCTTGTGCATCCAATATGTGATTTTGTGTCATTTTGTGCTATTGGTTGAACATTTAGGTCATTTTCGTCCTCCCTAGGCTTATTCTAATCCAATTAGGGTTTTTAACCAATCTTGTGCATCCAATATGTGATTTTGTGTCATTGGTTGAACATTTAGGTCATTTTCGTCCTCCCTTGGCTTATTCTAATCCAATTAGGGTTTTTAACCAATCTTGTGCATCCAAAATGTGATTTTGTGTCATTTTGTGTCATTGGTTGAACATTTAGGTCATTTTCGTCCTCCCTAGGCTTATTCTAATCCAATTAGGGTTTTTAACAAATCTTAAGCATTCAATATGTGATTTTGTGTCACTTTGTGTCATTGGTTGAACATTTAGGTCATTTTCGTCCTCCCTAGGCTTATTCTAATCCAATTAGGGTTTTTAACCAATCTTGTGCATCCAATATGTGATTTTGTGTCATTTTGTGTCATTGGTTGAACATTTAGGTCATTTTCGTCCTCCCTAGGCTTATTCTAATCCAATTAGGGTTTTTAACCAATCTTGTGCATCCAATATGTGATTTTGTGTCATTTTGTGTCATTTGTTGAACATTTAGGTCATTTTCGTCCTCCGTAGGCTTATTCTAATCCTATTAGGGTTTTTAACCAATCTTGTGCAACCAATATGTGATTTTCTGTCATTTTGTGTCATTGGTTGAACATTCAGGTCATTTTCGTCCTCCCTAGGATTATTATAATCCAATTAGGGTTTTTAACCAATCTTGTGCATCCAATATGTGATTTTGTGTCATTGGTTGAACATTTAGGTCATTTTCGTCCTCCCTAGGCTTATTCTAATCCAATTAGGGTTTTTAACCAATCTTGTGCATCCAATATGTGATTTTGTGTACTTTTGTGTCATTGGTTGAACATTTAGGTCATTTTCGTCCTCCCTAGGCTTATTCTAATCCAATTAGGGTTTTTAACCAATCTTGTGCATCCAATATGTGATTTTGTGTCATTTTGTGTCATTGGTTGAACATTTAGGCATTTTCGTCCTCCCTAAGCTTATTCTAATCCAATTAGGTTTTTAACCAATCTTGTGCATCCAATATGTTATTTTGTGTCATTTTGTGTCATTGGTTGAACATTTAGGTCATTTTCGTCCTCCCTAGGCTTATTCTAATCCAATTAGGGTTTTTAACCAATCTTGTGCATCCAATATGTGATTTTGTTTCATTTTGTGTCATTGGTTGAACATTTAGGTCATTTTCGTCCTCCCTAGGCTTATTCTAATCCAATTAGGGTTTTTAACCAATCTTGTGCATCCAATATGTGATTTTGTGTCATTTTGTGTCATTAGTTGAACATTTAGGTCATTTTCGTCCTCCCTAGGCTTATTCTAATCCAATTAGGGTTTTTAACCAATCTTGTGCATCGAATATGTGATTTTGTGTCATTGGTTGCATATTTAGGTAATTTTCGTCCTCCCTAGGCTTATTCTAATCCAATTAGGGTTTTTAACCAATCTTGTGCGTCCAATATGTGATTTTGTGTCATTTTGTGTCATTGGTTGAACATTTAGGTCATTTTCGTCCTCCCTAGGCTTATTCTAATCCAATTAGGGTTTTTAACCAATCTTGTGCATCCAATATGTGATTTTCTGTCATTTTGTGTCATTGGTTGAACATTTAGGTCATTTTCGTCCTCCCTAGGCTTATTCTAATCCAATTAGGGTTTTTAACCAATCTTGTGCATCCAATATGTGATTTTGTGTCATTTTGTGCCATTGGTTGAACATTTAGATCATTTTCGTCCTCCCTAGGCTTATTGTAATCCAATTAGGGTTTTTAACCAATCTTGTGCATCCAATATGTGATTTTGTGTCATTTTGGTTCATTGGTTGAACATTTAGATCATTTTCGTCCTCCCAAGCCTTATTCTAATCCAATTAGGGTTTTTAACCAATATTGTGCATCCAATAATTGATTTTGTGTCATTGGTTGAACATTTAGGTCATTTTCGTCCTCCCTAGGCTTATTCTATTCCAATTAGGGCTTTTTACCAATCTTGTGCATCCAATATGTGATTTTGTGTCATTTTGTGTCATTGGTTGAACATTTAGGTCATTTTTGTCCTCCCTAGGCTTCTTCTAATCGAAGTAGGGTTTTTAACCAATCTTGTGCATCCAATATGTGATTTTCTGTCATTGGTTGAACATTTAGGTCATTTTCGTCCTCCCTAGGCTTATTCTAATCCAATTAGGGTTTTTAACCAATCTTGTGCATCCAATATGTGATTTTGTGTCATTTTGTGTCATTGGTTGAACATTTAGATCATTTTCGTCCTCCAAAGGCTTATTCTAATCCAATTAGGGTTTTTAACCAATCTTGTACATCCAATATGTGATTTTGTGTCATTGGTTGAGCATTTAGGTCATTTTCATCCTCCCTAGGCTTATTCTAATCCAATTAGGGTTTTTAATCCATCTTGTGCATCCAATATGTGATTTTGTGTCATTTTGTGTCATTGGTTGAACATTTAGGTCATTTTCGTCCTCCCTAGGCTTATTCTAATCCAATTAGGGTTTTTAACCAATCTTGTGCATCCAATATGTGATTTTGTGTCATTGGTTGAACATTTAGGTCATATTCATCCTCCCTAGGCTTATTCTAATCCAATTAGGGTTTTTAACCAATCTTGTGCATCCAATATGTGATTTTGTGACATTGGTTGAACATTTAGGTCATTTTCGTCCTCCCTAGGCTTATTCTAATCCAATTAGGGTTTTTAATCCATCTTGTGCATCCAATATGTGATTTTGTGTCATTTTGTGTCATTGGTTGAACATTTAGGTCATATTCGTCCTCCCTAGGCTTATTCTAATCCAATTAGGGTTTTTAACCAATCTTGTGCATCCAATATGTGATTTTGTGTCATTTTGTGTCATTGGTTGAACATTTAGGTCATTTTCGTCCTCCCCAGGCTTATTCTAATCCAATTAGGGTTTTTAACCAATCTTGTGCATCCAATATGTGATTTTGTGTCCTTTTGTGTCATTAGCTGAACATTTAGGTCATTTTCGTCCTCCATAAGCTTATTCAAATCCAATTAGGGTTTTTAACCAATCTTGTGCATCCAATATGTGATTTTGTGTCATTTTGTGTCATTGGTTGAACATTTAGGTCATTTTCGTCCTCCCTAGGCTTATTCTAATCCAATTAGGGTTTTTAACCAATCTTGTGCATCCAATATGTGATTTTGTGTCATTTTGTGTCATTGGTTGAACATTTAGGTCATTTTCGTCCTCCCTATGGTTATTCTAATCCAATTAGGGTTTTTAACCAATCTTGTGCATCCAATATGTGATTTTGTGTCATTTTGTGTCATTGGTTGAACATTTAGGTCATTTTCGTCCTCCCTAGGCTTATTCTAATCCAATTAGGGTTTTTAACCAATCTTGTGCATCCAATATGTGATTCTGTGTCATTGGTTGAACATTTAGGTCATTTTCGTCCTCCCTAGGCTTTTCTAATCCAATTAGGGTTTTTAACCAATCTTGTGCATCCAATATGTGATTTTGTGTCATTTTGTGTCATTGGTTGAACATTTAGGTCATTTTCGTCCTCCCTAGGCTTATTCTAATCCAATTAGGGTTTTTAACCAATCTTGTGCATCCAATATGTGATTTTGTGTCATTTTGTGTCATTGGTTGAACATTTAGGTCATTTTCGTCCTCCCCAGGCTTATTCTAATCCAATTAGGGATTTTAACCAATCTTGTGCATCCAATATGTGATTTTGTGTCATTTTGTGTCATTGGTTGAACATTTAGGTCATTTTCGTCCTCCCTAGGCTTATTCTACGCCAATTAGGGTTTTTAACCAATCTTGTGCATCCAATATGTGATTTTGTGTCATTTTGTGTCATTGGTTGAACATTTAGGTCATTTTCGTCCTCCCTAGGCTTATTCTAATCCAATTAGGGTTTTTAACCATCCTTGTGCATCCAATATGTGATTTTGTGTCATTTTGTGTCATTGGTTGAACATTTAGGTCATTTTCGTCCTCCCTAGGCTTATTCTAATCCAATTAGGGTTTTTAACCAATCTTGTGCATCCAATATGTGATTTTGTGTCATTTTGTGTCATCAGTTGAACATTTAGGTCGTTTTCGTCCTCCCTAGGCTTATTCTAATCCAATTAGGGTTTTCAACCAATTTGTGCATCCAATATGTGATTTTGTGTCATTTTGTGTCATTGGTTGAACATTTAGGTCATTTTCGTCCTCCCTAGGCTTATTCTAATCCAATTAGGGTTTTTAACCAATCTTGTGCATCCAATATGTGATTTTGTGTCATTTTGTGTCATTGGTTGAACATTTAGGTCATATTCGTCCTCCCTAGGCTTATTCTAATCCAATTAAGGTTTTTAACCAATCTTGTGCATCCAATATGTGATTTTGTGTCATTTTGTGTCATTGGTTGAACATTTAGGTCATTTTCGTCCTCCCTAGGCTTATTCTAATCCAATTAGGGTTTTTAACCAATCTTGTGCATCCAATATGTGATTTTGTGTCATTTTGTGTCATTGGTTGAACATTTAGGTCATTTTCGTCCTCCCCAGGCTTATTCTAATCCAATTAGGGTTTTTCACGAATCCTGTGCATCCAATATGTGATTTTGTGTCATTTTGTGTCATTGGTTGAACATTTAGGTCATTTTCGTCCTCCCTAGGGTTATTTTAATCTAATTAGGATTTTTAACCAATCTTGTGCATCCAATATGTGATTTTGTGTCATTTTGTGTCATTGGTTGAACATTTAGGTCATTTTCGTCCTCCCTAGGCTTATTCTAATCCAATTAGGGTTTTTAACCAATCTTGTGCATCCAATATGTGATTTTGTGTCATTTTGTGTCATTGGTTGAACATTTAGGTAATTTTCGACCTCCCTACGCTTATTCTAATCCAATTAGGGTTTTTAACCAATCTTGTGCATCCAATATGTGATTTTTTGTCCTTTTGTGTCACTGGTTGAACATTTAGGTCATTTTCGTCCTCCCTAGGCTTATTCTAATCAAATTAGGGTTTTTAACCTATCTTGTGCATCCAATATGTGATTTTGTGTCATTGGTTGAACATTTAGGTCATTTTCGTCCTCCCAAGGCTTATTCTAATCCAATTAGGGTTTTTAACCAATCTTGTGCATCCAATATGTGATTTTGTGTCCTTTTGTGTCATTGGTTGAACATTTAGGTCATTTTCGTCCTCCCTAAGCTTATTCTAATCCAATTAGGTTTTTAACCAATCTTGTGCATCCAATATGTTATTTTGTGTCATTTTGTGTCATTGGTTGAAACATTTAGGTCATTTTCGTCCTCCCTAGGCTTATTCTAATCCAATTAGGGTTTTTAACCAATCTTGTGCATCCAATATGTGATTTTGTGTCATTTTGTGTCATTGGTTGAACATTTAGGTCATTTTCGTCCTCCCTTAGCTTATTCTAATCCAATTAAGGTTCTTAACCAATCTTGTGCATCCAATATGTGATTTTGTGTCATTTTGTGTCATTGGTTGAACATTTAGGTCATTTTCGTCCTCCCTAGGCTTATTCTAATCCAATTAGGGTTTTTAACCAATCTTGTGCATCCAATATGTGATTTTGTGTCATTTTGTGTCATTGGTTGAACATTTAGGTCATTTTCGTCCTCCCTAGGCATATTGTAATACAATTACGGTTTTTAACCAATCTTGTGCATCCAATATGTGATTTTGTGTCATTGGTTGAACATTTAGGTCATTTTCGTCCTCCCTAGGCTTATTCTAATCCAATTAGGGTTTTTAACCAATCTTGTGCATCCAATATGTGATTTTGTGTCATTTTGTGTCATTGGTTGAAGATTTTGTTCATTTTCGTTCTCCCTAGGCTTATTCTAATCCAATTAGGGTTTTTAACCAATCTTGTGCATCCAATATGTGATTTTGTGTCATTTTGTGTCATTGGTTGAACATTTAGGTCATTTTCGTCCTCCCTAGGCTTATTCTAATCCAATTAGGGTTTTTAACCAATCTTGTGCATCCAATATGTGATTTTGTGTCATTGGTTGAACATTTAGGTCATTTTCTTTCCCCCTAGGCTTATTCTAATCCAATTAGGGTTTTTAACCAATCTTGTGCATCCAATATGTGATTTTGTGTCATTTGGTGTCATTGGTTGAACATTTAGGTCATTTTCGTCCTCCCTAGCCTTATTCTAATCCAATTAGGGTTTTTAACCAAACATGTGCATCCAATATGTGATTTTGTGTCATTTTGTGTCATTGGTTGAACATTTAGGTCATTTTCGTCCTCCCTAGGCTTATTCTAATCCAATTAGGGTTTTTAACCAATCTTGTGCATCCAATATGTGATTTTGTGTCATTTTGTGTCATTGGTTGAATATTAAGTTCATTTTCGTCCTCGCTAGGCTTATTCTAATCCAATTAGGGTTTTTAACAAATCTTGTGGATATAATAAGTGATTTTGTGTCATTGGTAATCCAATTTGGTCATTTTCGTCCTCGCTAGGCTTATTCTAATCCAATTAGGGTTTTTAACCAATCTTGTGCATCCAATATGTGATTTTGTGTCATTTTGTGTCATTGGTTGAACATTTAGGTCATTTTCGTCCTCCCTAGGCTTATTCTAATCCAATTAGGGTTTTTAACCAATCTTGTGCATCCAATATGTGATTTTGTGTCATTTTGTGTCATTGGTTGAACATTTAGGATATTTTCGTCCACTTTAGGCTTATTCTAATCCAATTAGGGTTTTTAACCAATCTTGTGCATCCAATATGTGATTTTGTGTCATTGGTTGAACATTTAGGTCATTTTCGTCCTCCCTAGGCTTATTCTAATCCAATTAGGGTTTTTAACGAATCTTGTGCATCCAATATGTGATTTTGTGTCATTGGTTGAACATTTAGGTCATATTCGTCCTCCCTAGGCTTATTCTAATCCAATTAGGGTTTTTAACCAATCTTGTGCATCCAATATGTGATTTTGTGTCATTTTGTGTCATTGGTTGAACATTTAGGTCATTTTCGTCCTCCCCAGGCTTATTCTAATCCAATTAGGGTTTTTAACCAATCTTGTGCATCCAATATGTGATTTTGTGTCCTTTTGTGTCATTAGCTGAACATTTAGGTCATTTTCGTCCTCCCTAAGCTTATTCAAATCCAATTAGGGTTTTTAACCAATCTTGTGCATCCAATATGTGATTTTGTGTCATTTTGTGTCATTGGTTGAACATTTAGGTCATTTTCGTCCTCCCTAGGCTTATTCTAATCCAATTAGGGTTTTTAACCAATCTTGTGCATCCAATATGTTATTTTGTGTCATTTTGTGTCATTGGTTGAACATTTAGGTCATTTTCGTCCTCCCTAGGCTTATTCTAATCCAATTAGGGTTTTTAACCAATCTTGTGGATCCAATATGTTATTTTGTGTCATTGGTTGAACATTTAGGTCATTTTCGTCCTCCCTAGGCTTATTCTAATCCAATTAGGGTTTTAACATACCTTGTGCATCCAATATGTGATTTTTTGTTCTTTTGTGTCATTAGTTGAACATTTAGGTCATTTTCGTCCTCCCTAAGCTTATTCAAATCCAATTAGGGTTTTTAACCAATCTTGGGGATCCAATATGTGATTTTGTGTCATTTTGTGTCATTGGTTGAACATTTAGGTCATTTTCGTCCTCCCTAGGCTTGTTCTAATCCAATTAGGGTTTTTAACCAATCTTGTGCATCCAATATGTGATTTTGTGTCATTTTGTGTCATTGGTTGAACATTTAGGTCATTTTCGTCCTCCCTAAGCTTATTCTAATCCAATTAGGGTTTTTAACCAATCTTGTGGATCCAATATGTTATTTTGTGTCATTTTGTGTCATTGGTTGAACATTTAGGTCATTTTCGTCCTCCTTAGGCTTATTCTAATCCAATTAGGTTTTTAACCAATCTTGTGCATCCAATATGTGATTTTGTGCCATTTTGTG
>JBBPBQ010000008.1:8284597-8324981 GCA_037974755.1 Cicer yamashitae | reverse complement strand
GACACAAAATCACATATTGGATGCACAAGATTGGTTAAAAACCCTAATTGGATTAGAATAAGCTTAGGGAGGACGAAAATGACCTAAATGTTCAACCAATGACACAAAATGACACAAAATAACATATTGGATGCACAAGATTGGTTAAAAACCTAATTGGATTAGAATAAGCTTAGGGAGGACGAAAATGACCTAAATGTTCAACCAATGACACAAAAGGACACAAAATCAAATATTGGATGCACAAGATTGGTTAAAAACCCTAATTGGATTAGAATAAGCCTAGGGAGGACGAAAATGACCTAAATGTCAACAAATGACACAAAATGACACAAAATAACATATTGGATGCACAAGATAGGTTAAAAACCCTAATTGGATTAGAATAAGCCTAGGGAGGACGAAAATGATCTAAATGTTCAACCAATGACACAAAAAGACACAAAATCACATATTGGATGCACAAGATTGGTTAAAAACCCTAATTGGATTAGAATAAGCCTAGGGAGGACGAAAATGACCTAAATGTTCAACCAATGACACAAAATGACACAAAATCACATATTGGATGCACAAGATTGGTTAAAAACCCTAATTGGATTAGAATAACCCTAGGGAGGACGAAAATGACCTAAATGTTCAACCAATGACACAAAATGACACAAAATAACATATTGGATGCACAAGATTGGTTAAAAACCTAATTGGATTAGAATAAGCTTAGGGAGGACGAAAATGACCTAAATGTTCAACCAATGACACAAAAGGACACAAAATCTCATATTGGATGCACAAGATTGGTTAAAAACCCTAATTGGATTCGAATAAGCCTAGGGAGGACGAAAATGACTTAAATGTTCAACCAATGACACAAAATGACACAAAATCACATAATGGATGCACAAGATTGGTTAAAAACCCTAATTGGATTAGAATAAGCTTAGGGAGGACGAAAATGACCTAAATGTTCAACCAATGACACAAAATGACACAAAATCACATATTGGATGCACAAGATTGGTTAAAAACCCTAATTGGAATAGAATAAGCCTAGGGAGGACGAAAATGACCTAAATGTTCAACCAATGACACAAAATGACACAAAATAACATATTGGATGCAAAAGATTGGTTAAAAACCTAATTGGATTAGAATAAGCTTAGGGAGGACGAAAATGACCTAAATGTTCAACCAATGACACAAAAGGACACAAAATCACATATTGGATGCACAAGATTGGTTAAAAACCCTAATTGGATTAGAATAAGCCTAGGGAGGACGAAAATGACCTAAATGTTCAACCAATGACACAAAATGACACAAAATCACATATTGGATGCACAAGATTTGTAAAAAATCCTAATTGGATTAGAATAAGCCTAGGGAGGACGAAAATGACCTAAATGTTCAACCAATGACACAAAATCACATATTCGATGCACAAGATTGGTTAAAAACCCTAATTGGAATAGAAAAAGCCTAGTGAGGACGAAAATGACCTAAATGTTCAACCAATGACACAAAAAGACACAAAATCACATATTGGATGCACAAGATTGGTTAAAAACCCTAATTGGATTAGAATAAGCCTAGGGAGGACGAAAATGACCTAAATGTTCAACCAATGACACAAAATCACATATTGGATGCACAAGATTGGTTAAAGACCTTAATTAGATTAGAATAGGCCTAGGGAGGACGAAAATGACCTAAATGTTCAACCAATGACACAAAATGACACAAAATCACATATTGGATGCACAAGATTGGTTAAAAACCCTAATTGGATTAGAATAAGCCTAGGGAGGACGAAAATGACCTAAATGTTCAACCAATGACACAAAATGACACAAAAACACATATTGGATGCACAAGATTGGTTAAAAACCCTAATTGGATTAGAATAAGCCTAGGGAAGACGAAAATGACGTAAATGTTCAACCATTGACACAAAATGATACAAAATCACATATTGGATGCACAAGATTGGTTAAAAACCCTAATTGGATTAGAATAAGCCTAGGGAGGACGAAAATGACCTAAATGTTCAACCAATGACACAAAATGACACAAAATCACATATTGGATGCACAAGATTGGTTAAAAACCCTAATTGGATTAGAATAAGCCTAGGGAGGACGAAAATGACCTAAATGTTCAACCAATGACACAAAATGACACAAAATTATATATTGCATGCACAAGATTTGTTAAAAACCCTAATTGGATTAGAATAGGCCTAGGGAAAACGAAAATGACCTAAATGTTATACCAATGACACAAAATGACACAAAATCACATATTGGATGCACATGATCGGTTAAAAACCCTAATTGGATTAGAATAAGCCTAGGGAGGACCAAAATGACCTAAATGTTCAACCAATGACACAAAAGGACACAAAATCACATATTGGATGCACAAGATTGGTTAAAAACCCTAATTGGATTAGAATAAGCCTAGGGAGGACGAAAATGACCTAAATGTTCAACCAATGACACAAAAGGACACAAAATCAAATATTGGATGCACAAGATTGGTTAAAAACCCTAATTGGATTAGAATAAGCCTAGGGAGGACGAAAATGACCTAAATGTTCAACAAATGACACAAAATGACACAAAATAACATATTGGATGCACAAGATAGGTTAAAAACCCTAATTGGATTAGAATAAGCCTAGGGAGGAAGAAAATGACCTAAATGTTCAACCAATGACACCAAAGGACACAAAATCACATATTGGATGCACAAGATTTGTTAAAAACCCTAATTGGATTAGAATAAGCCTAGGGAGGACGAAAATGACCTAAATGTTCAACCAATGACACAAAATGACACAAAATCACATATTGGATGCACAAGATTGGTTAAAAACCCTAACTGGATTAGAATAAGCCTAGGGACGACGATAATGTCCTAAATGTTCAACCAATGACACAAAATGACACAAAATCACATATTGGATGCACAAGATTGGTTAAAAACCCTAATTGGATTAGAATAAGCCTAGGGAGGACGAAAATGACCTAAATGTTCAACCAATGACACAAAATGACACAAAATCACATATTGGATGCACAAGATTGGTTAAAAACCCTAATTGGAGTAGAATAAGCCTAGGGAGGACAAAAATGACCTAAATGTTCAACCAATGACACAAAATGACACAAAATCACATATTGGATGCACAAGATTGGTTAAAAACCCTAATTGGATTAGAATAAGCCTAGGGAGGACGAAAATGACCTAAATGTTCAACCAATGACACAAAATGACACAAAATCACATATTGGATGCATAAGATTGGTTAAAAACCTTAATTGGATTAGAATAAGCCTAGGGAGGACTAAAATGACCTAAATGTTCCACCAATGACACAAAATGACACAAAATCACATATTGGACGCACAAGATTGGTTAAAAACCTTAATTGGATTAGAATAAGCCTAGGGAGGACGAAAATGACCTAAATGTTCAACCAATGACACAAAAGGACACAAAATCACATATTGGATGCACAAGATTGGTTAAAAACCCTAATTGGATTAGAATAAGCCTAGGGAGGACGAAAATGACCTAAATGTTCAACCAATGACATAAAAACACATTTTGGATGCACAAGATTGGTTAAAAACGCTAATTGGATTAGAATAGGCCTAGGGAGGACGAAAATGACCTAAATGTTCAACCAATGACACAAAATCACATATTGGATGTACAAGATTGGTTAAAAACCCTAATTGGATTAGAATAGGCCTAGGGAGGACGAAAATGACCTAAATGTTCAACCAATGACACAAAATGACACAAAATCACATATTGGATGCACAAGATTGGTTAAAAACCCTAATTGGATTAAAATAAGCCTAGGGAGGACGAAAATGACCTAAATGTTCAACCAATGACACAAAATGATACAAAATCACATATTGGATGCAGAAGATTGGTTAAAAACCCTAACTAGATTAGAATAAGCCTAGGGAGGAAGATAATGACCTAAATGTTCAACCAATGACACAAAATGACACAAAATCACATATTGGATGCACAAGATTGGTTAAAAACCCTAATTGGATTAGAATAAGCCTAGGGAGGACGAAAATGACCTAAATGTTCAACCAATGACACAAAATGACACAAAATCACATATTGGATGCACAAGATTGGTTAAAAACCCTAATTGGATTAGAATAAGCCTGGGGAGGACGAAAATGACCTAAATGTTCAACCGATGACACAAAATGACACAAAATCACATATTGGATGCACAAGATTGGTTAAAAACCTAATTGTATTAGAATAAGCTTAGGGAGGACGAAAATGACCTAAATGTTCAACCAATGACACAAAAGGACACAAAATCACATATTGGATGCACAAGATTGGTTAAAAACCCTAATTGGATTAGAATAAGCCTAGGGAGGACGAAAATGACCTAAATATTCAACCAATGATACAAAATGACACAAAATAACATATTGGATCCACAAGATTGGTTAAAAAACTAATTGGATTAGAATAAGCTTAGGGAGGACGAAAATGACCTAAATGTTCAACCAATGACACAAAAGGACACAAAATCACATATTGGATGCACAAGATTGGTTAAAAACCCTAATTGGATTAGAATAAGCTTAGGGAGGACGAAAATGACCTAAATGTTCAAACAATGACACAAAAGGACACAAAATCACATACTGGATGCACAAGATTGGTTAAAAACCCTAATTGGATTAGAATAAGCCTAGGGAGGACGAAAATGACCTAAATGTTCAACCAATGACACAAAAGGACACAAAATCACATATTGGATGCACAAGATTGGTTAAAAACCCTAATTGGATTAGAATAAGCCTGGGGATGACGAAAATAACCTAAATGTTCAACCAATGACACAAAATCACATATTGGATGCACATGATTGGTTAAAAACCCTAATTGGATTAGAATAAGCCTAAGGAGGACGAATATGACCTAAATGTTCAACCAATGACACAAAAGGACACAAAATCACATATTGGATGCACAAGATTGGTTAAAAACCCTAATTGGATTAGAATAAGCCTAGGGAGGACGAAAATGACCTAAATGTTCAACCAATGACACAAAATGACACAAAATAACATATTGGATGCACAAGAGTGGTTAAAACCTAATTGGATTAGAATAAGCTTAGGGAGGACGAAAATGACCTAAATGTTCAACCAATGACACAAAAGGACACAAAATCACATATTGGATGCACAAGATTGGTTAAAAACCCTAATTGGATTAGAGTAAGCCTAGGGAGGACGAAAATGATCTAAATGTTCAACAAATGACACAAAATGACACAAAATAACATATTGGATGCACAAGATAGGTTAAAAACCCTAATTGGATTAGAATAAGCCTAGGGAGGACGAAAATGACCTAAATGTTCAACCAATGACACAAAAGGACACAAAATCAAATATTGGATGCACAAGATTGGTTAAAAAGTCTAATTGGATTATAATAAGCCTAGGGAGGACGAAAATGACCTAAATGTTCAACCAATGACACAAAATCACATATTGGATGCACAAGATTGGTTAAAAACCCTAATTGGAGTAGAATAAGCCTATGGAGGACGAAAATGACCTAAATGTTCAACCAATGACACAAAAGGACACAAAATCACATATTGGATGCACAAGATAGGTTAAAAACTCTAATTGGATTAGAATAAGCCTAGGGAGGACGAAAATTACCTAAATGTTCAACCAATGACACAAAAGGACAAAATCACATATTGGATGCACAAGATTGGTTAAAAACACTAATTGGATTAGAATAAGCCTAGGGAGGACGAAAATGACCTAAATGTTCAACCAATGACACAAAAGGACACAAAATCACATATTCGATGCACAAGATTGGTTAAAAACCCTAATTGGAATAGAATAAGCCTAGGGAGGACGAAAATGACCTAAATGTTCAACCAATGACACAAAATGACACAAAATCACATATTGGATGCACAAGATTGGTTAAAAACCCTTATTGGATTAGAATAAGCCTAGGGAGGACGAAAGTGACCTAAATATTCAACTAATGACACAAAATGACACCAAATCACATATTGGATGCACAAGATTGGTTAAAAACCCTAATTGGATTAGAATTAGCCTAGGGATGACGAAAATGACCTAAATGTTCAACCAATGACACAAAATGACACAAAATCACATATTGGATGCACAAGATTGGTTAAAAACCCTAATTGGATTAGAATTAGCCTAGGGATGACGAAAATGACCTAAATGTTCAACCAATGACACAAAATGACACAAAATCACATATTGGATGCACAAGATTGGTTAAAAACCCTAATTGGATTAGAGTAAGCCTAGGGAGTACGAAAATGACCTAAATATTCAACTAATGACACAAAATGACACAAAATCACATATTGGATGCACAAGATTGGTTAAAAACCCTAATTGGATTAGAATAGGCCTAGGGAGGACGAAAATGACCTAAATGTTCAACCAATGACACAAAAGGACACAAAATCACATATTGGATGCACAAGATTGGTTAAAAACCCTAATTGATTAGAATAAGCCTAGGGAGGACGAAAATGACCTAAATGTTCAACCAATGACACAAAATGACACAAAATAACATATTGGATGAACAAGATAGGTTAAAAACCCTAATTGGATTAGAATAAGCCTAGGGAGGACGAAAATGACCTAAATGTTCAACCAATGACAGAAAATGACACAAAATCACATATTGGATGCTCAAGATTGGTTAAAAACCCTAAGTGGATTAAAATAAGCCTAGGCAAGACGAAAATGACCTAAATGTTCAACCAATGACACAAAATCACATATTGGATGCACAAGATTGGTTAAAAACCCTTATTGGATTAGAATAAGCCTAGGGAGGACGAAAGTGACCTAAATGTTCAACCAATGACACAAAATCACATATTGGATGCACAAGATTGGTTAAAAACCCTAATTGGATTAGAATAAGCCTAGGGAGGACGAAAATGACCTAAATGTTCAACCAATGACACAAAAGGACACAAAATCACATATTCGATGCACAAGATTGGTTAAAAACCCTAATTGGATTAGAATAAGCTTAGGGAGGACGAAAATGACCTAAATGTTCAACCAATGACACAAAAGGACACAAAATCAAATATTGGATGCACAAGATTGGTTAAAAACCCTAATTGGATTAGAATAAGCCTAGGGAGGACGAAAATGACCTAAATGTTCAACAAATGACACAAAATGACACAAAATAACATATTGGATGCACAAGATAGGTTAAAAACCCTAATTGGATTAGAATAAGCCTAGGGAGGACGAAAATGATCTAAATGTTCAACCAATGACACAAAAGGACACAAAATCACATATTGGATGCACAAGATTTGTTAAAAACCCTAATTGGATTAGAATAAGCCTAGGGAGGACGAAAATGACCTAAATGTTCAACCAATGACACAAAATGACACAAAATCACATATTGGATGCACAAGATTGGTTAAAAACCCTAATTGGATTAGAATAAGCCTAGGGAGGACGAAAATGACCTAAATGTTCAACCAATGACACAAAATGACACAAAATCACATATTGGATGCACAAAATTGCTTAAAAACCCTAATTGGATTAGAATAAGCAAAGGGAGGAAGAAAATGACCTAAATGTTCAACCAATGACACAAAATGAGACAAAATCACATATTGGATGCACAAGATTGGTTAAAAACCCTAATTGGATTAGAATAAGCCTAGGGAGGACGAAAATGACCTAAATGTTCAACCAATGACACAAAATGACACAAAATCACATGTTGGATGCACAAGATTGCTTAAAAACCCTAATTGGATTAGAATAAGCCTAGGGAGGACGAAAATGACCTAAATGTTCAATCAATGTCACAAAACGACACAAAATCACATATTGGATGCACAAGATTGGTTAAATACCGTAATTGGATTAGAATAAGCCTAGGGAGGACGAAAATGACCTAAATGTTCAACCAATGACACAAAATGACACAAAATCACATATTGGATGCACAAGATTGGTTAAAAACCCTAATTGGATTAGAATAAGCCTAGGGAGGACGAAAATGACCTAAATGTTCAACCAATGACACAAAATGACACAAAATCACATATTGGATGCACAAGATTGGTTAAAAACCCTTATTGGATTAGAATAAGCCTAGGGAGGACGAAAATGACCTAAATGTTAGACCAATGACACAAAATCACATATTGGATGCACAAGATTGGTTAAAAACCCTAATTGGATTAGAATAAGCCTAGGGAGGACGAAAATGACCTAAATGTTCAACCAATGACACAAAATGACACAAAATCACATATTGGATGCACAAGATTGGTTAAAAACCCTAATTGGATTAGAATAAGCCTTGGGAGAACGAAAATGACAAAAATTTTCAACGAATGACACAAAATCACATATTGGATGCACAAGATTGGTTAAAAATCCTAATTGGATTAGAATAAGCCTAGGGAGGACGAAAATGACCTAAATGTTCAACCAATGACACAAAATGACAAAAAATCAGATATTGGATGCACAAGATTGTTTAAAAATCCTAATTGGATTAGAATAAGCCTAGGGAGGACGAAAATGACCTAAATGTTAAGCCAATGACACAAAATCACATATTGGATGCACAAGATTGGTTAAAAACCCTAATTGGATTAGAATAAGCCTAGGGAGGACGAAAATGACCTAAATGTTCAACCAATGACACAAAATGACACAAAATCACATATTGGATGCACAAGATTGGTTAAAAACCCTAATTGGATTAGAATAAGCCTTGGGAGAACGAAAATGACCAAAATGTTCAACGAATGACACAAAATCACATATTGGATGCACAAGATTGGTTAAAAATCCTAATTGGATTAGAATAAGCCTAGGGAGGACGAAAATGACCTAAATGTTCAACCAATGACACAAAATGACAAAAAATCACATATTGGATGCACAAGATTGTTTAAAAATCCTAATTGGATTAGAATAAGCCTAGGGAGGACGAAAATGACCTAAATGTTAAGCCAATGACACAAAATCACATATTGGATGCACAAGATTGGTTAAAAACCCTAATTGGATTAGAATAAGCCTAGGGAGGACGAAAATGACCTAAATGTTCAACCAATGACACAAAATGACACAAAATCACATATTGGATGCACAAGATTGGTTAAAAACCCTAGTTGGATTATAATAAGCCTAGGGAGGACGAAAATGACCTAAATGTTCAACCAATGACACAAAATCACATATTGGATGCACAAGATTGGTTAAAAACCCTAATTGGATTAGAATAAGCCTAGGGAGGACGAAAATGACCTAAATGTTCAACCAATGACACAAAATGACACAAAATCACATATTGGATGCACAAGATTGGTTAAAAACCCTAATTGGATTAGAATAACCCTAGGGAAGACGAAAATGACCTAAATGTTCAACCAATGACACAAAATGACACAAAATCACATATTGGATGCACAAGATTGGTTAAAAACCGTAATTGGATTAGAATAAGCCTAGGGAGGATGAAAATGACCTAAATGTTCAACCAGTGACACAAAATCACATATTGGATACACAAGATTGGTTAAAAACCCTAATTGGATTAGAATAAGCCTAGGGAGGACGAAAATGACCTAAATGTTCAACCAATGACACAAAATGACACAAAATCACATATTGGATGCACAAGATTGGTTAAAAACCCTAATTGGATTAGAGTAAGCCTAGGGAGGACGAAAATGACCTAAATGTTCAACCAATGACACAAAATGACACAAAATCACATATTGGATGCACAAGATTGGTTAAAAACCTTAATTGGATTAGAATAAGCCTAGGGAGGACGAAAATGACCTAAATGTTCAACCAATGACACAAAATGACATAAAATCACATATTGGATGCACAAGATTGGTTAAAAACCCTAACTGGATTAGAATAAGCCTAGGTAGGACGATAATGACCTAAATGTTCAACCAATGACACAAAATTACAAAAAATCACATATTGCATGCACAAGATTGGTTAAAAACCCTAATTGGATTAGAATAAGCCTAGGGAGGACGAAAATGACCTAAATGTTCAACCAATGACACAAAATGACACAAAATCACATATTGGATGCACAAGATTGGTTAAAAACCCTAATTGGATTAGAATAAGCCTAGGGAGGACGAAAATGACCAAAATGTTCAACTGATGACACAAAATCACATATTGGATGCACAAGATTGGTTAAAAACCCTAATTGGATTAGAATAAGCCTAGGGAGGACGAAAATGACCTAAATGTTCAACCAATGACACAAAATGACACAAAATCACATATTGGATGCACAAGATTGGTTAAAAACCCTAATTGGATTAGAATAAGCCTAGGGAGGACGAAAATGACCTAAATGTTCAACCAATGACTCAAAATGACACAAAATCACATATTGGATGCACAAGATTGGTTAAAAACCGTAATTGGATTAGAATAAGCCTAGGGAGGACGAAAATGATTTAAATGTTCAACCAATGACACAAAATAACACAAAATCACATATTGGATGCACAAGATTGGTTAAAAACCCTAATTGGATTAGAATAAGCCTAGGGAGGACGAAAATGACCTAAATGTTCAACCAATGACACAAAATCACATATTGGATGCACAAGATTGGTTAAAAACCTAATTGGAATAGAATAAGCTTAGGGAGGACGAAAATGACCTAAATGTTCAACCAATGACACAAAATGACACAAAATAACATATTGGATGCACAAGATTGGTTAAAAACCTAATTGGATTAGAATAAGCTTAGGGAGGACGAAAATGACCTAAATGTTCAACCAATGACACAAAAGGACACAAAATCAAATATTGGATGCACAAGATTGGTTAAAAATCCTAATTGGATTAGAATAAGCCTAGGGAGGACGAAAATGACCTAAATGTTCAACAAATGACACAAAATGACACAAAATAACATATTGGATGCACAAGATAGGTTAAAAACCCTAATTGGATTAGAATAAGCCTAGGGAGGACGAAAATGACCTAAATGTTCAACCAATGACACAAAAGGACACAAAATCAAATATTGGATGCACAAGATTGGTTAAAAAGTCTAATTGGATTATAATAAGCCTAGGGAGGACGAAAATGACCTAAATGTTCAACCAATGACACAAAATCACATATTGGATGCACAAGATTGGTTAAAAACCCTAATTGGAGTAGAATAAGCCTATGGAGGACGAAAATGACCTAAATGTTCAACCAATGACACAAAAGGACACAAAATCACATATTGGATGCACAAGATAGGTTAAAAACTCTAATTGGATTAGAATAAGCCTAGGGAGGACGAAAATTACCTAAATGTTCAACCAATGACACAAAAGGACACAAAATCACATATTGGATGCACAAGATTGGTTAAAAACACTAATTGGATTAGAATAAGCCTAGGGAGGACGAAAATGACCTAAATGTTCAACCAATGACACAAAAGGACACAAAATCACATATTCGATGCACAAGATTGGTTAAAAACCCTAATTGGAATAGAATAAGCCTAGGGAGGACAAAAATGACCTAAATGTTCAACCAATCACACAAAATGACACAAAATCACATATTGGATGCACAAGATTGGTTAAAAACCCTAATTGAATTAGAATAAGCCTAGGGAGGACGAAAATGACCTAAATGTTCAACAAATGACACAAAATGACACAAAATAACATATTGGATGCACAAGATAGGTTAAAAACCCTAATTGGATTAGAATAAGCCTAGGGAGGACGAAAATGACCTAAATGTTCAACCAATGACACAAAAGGACACAAAATCAAATATTGGATGCACAAGATTGGTTAAAAAGTCTAATTGGATTATAATAAGCCTAGGGAGGACAAAAATGACCAAAATGTTCAACCAATGACACAAAATCACATATTGGATGCACAAGATTGGTTAAAAACCCTAATTGGAGTAGAATAAGCCTATGGAGGACGAAAATGACCTAAATGTTCAACCAATGACACAAAAGGACACAAAATCACATATTGGATGCACAAGATAGGTTAAAAACTCTAATTGGATTAGAATAAGCCTAGGGAGGACGAAAATTACCTAAATGTTCAACCAATGACACAAAAGGACACAAAATCACATATTGGATGCACAAGATTGGTTAAAAACACTAATTGGATTAGAATAAGCCTAGGGAGGACGAAAATGACCTAAATGTTCAACCAATGACACAAAAGGACACAAAATCACATATTCGATGCACAAGATTGGTTAAAAACCCTAATTGGAATAGAATAAGCCTAGGGAGGACAAAAATGACCTAAATGTTCAACCAATCACACAAAATGACACAAAATCACATATTGGATGCACAAGATTGGTTAAAAACCCTAATTGAATTAGAATAAGCCTAGGGAGGACGAAAATGACCTAAATGTTCAACAAATGACACAAAATGACACAAAATAACATATTGGATGCACAAGATAGGTTAAAAACCCTAATTGGATTAGAATAAGCCTAGGGAGGACGAAAATGACCTAAATGTTCAACCAATGACACAAAAGGACACAAAATCAAATATTGGATGCACAAGATTGGTTAAAAAGTCTAATTGGATTATAATAAGCCTAGGGAGGACGAAAATGACCTAAATGTTCAACCAATGACACAAAATCACATATTGGATGCACAAGATTGGTTAAAAACCCTAATTGGAGTAGAATAAGCCTATGGAGGACGAAAATGACCTAAATGTTCAACCAATGACACAAAAGGACACAAAATCACATATTGGATGCACAAGATAGGTTAAAAACTCTAATTGGATTAGAATAAGCCTAGGGAGGACGAAAATTACCTAAATGTTCAACCAATGACACAAAAGGACAAAATCACATATTGGATGCACAAGATTGGTTAAAAACACTAATTGGATTAGAATAAGCCTAGGGAGGACGAAAATGACCTAAATGTTCAACCAATGACACAAAAGGACACAAAATCACATATTCGATGCACAAGATTGGTTAAAAACCCTAATTGGAATAGAATAAGCCTAGGGAGGACGAAAATGACCTAAATGTTCAACCAATGACACAAAATGACACAAAATCACATATTGGATGCACAAGATTGGTTAAAAACCCTTATTGGATTAGAATAAGCCTAGGGAGGACGAAAGTGACCTAAATATTCAACTAATGACACAAAATGACACAAAATCACATATTGGATGCACAAGATTGGTTAAAAACCTAATTGGATTAGAATAAGCCTAGGGAGGACGAAAATGACCTAAATGTTCAACCAATGACACAAAAGGACACAAAATCACATATTGGATGCACAAGATTGGTTAAAAACCCTAATTGGATTAGAATAAGCCTAGGGAGGACGAAAATGATCTAAATGTTCAACCAATGACACAAAATGACACAAAATCACATATTGGATGCACAAGATTGGTTAAAAACCCTAATTGGATTAGTATAAGCCTAGGGAGGACGAAAATGACCTAAATGTTCAACCAATGAAACAAAATCACATATTGGATGCCCAAGATTGGTTAAAAATCCTAATTGGATTAGAATAAGCCTAGGGAGGACGAAAATGACCTAAATGTTCAACCAATGACACAAAAAGACACAAAATCACATATTGGATGCACAAGATTGGTTAAAAACCCTAATTGGATTAGAATAGGCCTGGGGAGGACGAAAATGACCTAAATGTTCAACCAATGACACAAAAGGACACAAAATCACATATTGGACGCACAAGATAGGTTAAAAACCCTAATTAGATTAGAATAAGCCTAGGGAGAACGAAAATGATCTAAATGTTCAACCAATGACACAAAATGACACAAAATCACATATTGGATGCACAAGATTGGTTAAAAACCCTAAGTGGATTAGAATAAGCCTAGGCAGGACGAAAATGACCTAAATGTTCAACCAATGACACAAAATCACATATTGGATGGCCAAGATTGGTTAAAAACCCTAATTGGATTAGAATAAGCCTAGGGAGGACGAAAATGACCTAAATGTTCAACCAATGACACAAAATGACACAAAATCACATATTGGATGCACAAGATTGGTTAAAAACCCTAATTGGATTAGAATAGGCCTAGGGAGGACGAAAATGACCTAAATGTTCAACCAATGACACAAAAGGACACAAAATCACATATTGGATGCACAAGATTGGTTAAAAACCCTAATTGATTAGAATAAGCCTAGGGAGGACGAAAATGACCTAAATGTTCAACCAATGACACAAAAGGACACAAAATCACATATTGAATACACAAGATAGGTTAAAAACCCTAATTGGATTAGAATAAGCCTAGGGAGGACGAAAATTACCTAAATGTTCAAACAATGACACAAAAGGACACAAAATCACATATTGGATGCACAAGATTGGTTAAAAACCCAAATTGGATTAGAATAAGCCTAGGGAGGACGAAAATGACCTAAATATTCAACTAATGACACAAAATGACACAAAATCACATATTGGATGCACAAGATTGGTTAAAAACCCTAATTGGATTAGAATTAGCCTAGGGAGGATGAAAATGACCTAAGTGTTCAACCAATGACACAAAATGACACAAAATCACATATTGGATGCACAAGATTGGTTAAAAACCCTAATTGGATCAGAATAAGCCTAGGTAGGACGAAAATGACGTAAATGTTCAACCAATGACACAAAATGACACAAAATCACATATTGGATGCACAAGATTGGTTAAAAACCCTAATTGGAATAGAATAAGCCTAGGGAGGACGAAAATGACCTAAATGTTCAACCAATGACACAAAATGACACAAAATCACATATTGGATGCACAAGATTGGTTAAAAATCCTAATTGGATTAGAATAAGCCTAGGGAGGATGAACATGACCTAAATTTTAAAAGAATGATACAAAATCACATACTGGGTGCACAAGATTGGTTAAAAACCCTAATTGGATTAGAATAAGCCTAGGGAGGACGAAAATGACCTAAATGTTCAACCAATGACACAAAATGACACAAAATCACATATTGGATGCACAAGATTGGTTAAAAACCCTAATTGGATTAGAATAAGCCGAGGGAGGACGAAAATGACCCAAATGTTCAACCAATGACACAAAATGACACAAAATCACATATTGGATGCACAAGATTGGTTAAAAACCCTAATTGGATTAGAATAAGCCTAGGGAGGACGAAAATGACCTAAATGTTCAACCAATGACACAAAATGACACAAAATCACATATTGGATGCACAAGATTGGTTAAAAACCCTAATTGGATTAGAATAAGCCTAGGGACGACGGAAATGACCTAAATGTTCAACCAATGACACAAAATTACACAAAATAACATATTGGATGCACAAGATTGGTTAAAAACCCTAATTGGATTAGAATAAGCCTAGGGAGGACGAAAATGACCTAAATGTTCAACCAATGACACAAAATGACACAAAATCACATATTGGATGCACCAGATTGGTTAAAAACCCTAATTGGATTAGAATAAGCCTAGGGAGGACGAAAATGACCTAAATGTTCAACCGATGACACAAAATGACACAAAATCACATATTGGATGCACAAGATTGGTTAAAAACCCTAATTGGATTAGAATAAGCCTAGGGAGGACGAAAATGACCAAAATGTTCAACTGATGACACAAAATCACATATTGGATGCACAAGATTGGTTAAAAACCCTAATTGGATTAGAATAAGCCTAGGGAGGACGAAAATGACCTAAATGTTCAACCAATGACACAAAATGACACAAAATCACATATTGGATGCACAAGATTGGTTAAAAACCCTAATTGGATTAGAATAAGCCTAGGGAGGACGAAAATGACCTAAATGTTCAACCAATGACACACAATGACACAAAATCACATATTGGATGCACAAGATTGGTTAAAAACCCTAATTGGATTAGAATAAGCCTAGGGAGGACGAAAATGACCTAAATGTTCATACAATGACACAAAATCATATATTGGATGCACAAGATTTGTTAAAAACCCAAATTGGATTAGAATAAGCCTAGGGAGGACTAGAATGACCTAAATGTTCAACCAATTACATAAAATGACACAAAATCACATATTGTATGCACAAGATTGGTTAAAAACCCTAATAGGATTAGAATAAGCCTAGGGAGGACGAAAATGACCTAAATGTTCAACCAATGACACAAAATGACACAAAATCACATATTGGATGCACAAGATTGGTTAAAAACCTTAATTGGATTAGAATAAGCCTAGGGAGGACGAAAATGACCTAAATGTTCATACAATGACAAAAAGTGATACAAAATCACATATTGGATGCACAAGATTGGTTAAAAACCCTAATTGGATTAGAATAAGCCTAGGGAGAACGAAAATGACCTAAATGTTCAACCAATGACACAACATGACACAAAATCAAATATTGGATGCAACAGATTGGTTAAAAACCCTAATTGGATTAGAATAAGCCTAGGGAGGACGAAAATGACGTAAATGTTCAACCAATGACACAAAATGACACAAAATCACATAATGGTTGCACAAGATTGGTTAAAAACCCTAATTGGATTAGAATAAGCCTAGGGAGGACGAAAATGACCTAAATGTTCAACCAATGACACAAAATGACACAAAATCACATATTGGATGCACAAGATTGGTTAAAAACCCTAATTGGATTAGAATAAGCCTAGGGAGGACGAAAATGACCTAAATGTTCACACAATGACACAAAATGACACAAAATCACATATTGGATGCACAAGATTGGTTAAAAACCCTAATTGGGTTAGAATAAGCCTAGGGAGGACGAAAATGACCTAAATGTTCAACCAATGAGACAAAATGACACAAAATCACATATTGGATGCACAAGATTGGTTAAAAACCCTAATTTGATTAGAATAGGCCTATGGATGACGAAAATGACCTAAATGTTCAACCAATGACTCAAAATCACATATTGGTTGCACAAGATTGGTTAAAAACCCTAATTGGATTAGAATAAGCCTAGGGAGGACGAAAATGACCTAAATATTCAACCAATGACACAAAATCACATATTGGATGCACAAGATTGGTTAAAAACCCTAATTGGATTAGAATAAGCCTAGGGAGGACGAAAATGACCTAAATGTTCAACCAATGATACAAACTGACACAAAATCACATATTGGATGCACAAGATTGCTTAAAAACCCTAATTGGTTAAGAATAACCCTAGGGAGGACGAAAATGACCTAAATGTTCAACCAATGACACAAAATCACATATTGGATGCACAAGATTGGTTAAAAACCCTAATTGGATTAGAATAAGCCTAGGGAGGACGAAAATGACCTAAATGTTCAACCAATGACACAAAATGACAGAAAATCACATATTGGATGCACAAGATTGGTTAAAAACCCTAATTGGATTAGAATAAGCCTATGGAGGACGAAAATGATCTATATGTTCAACCAACGACACAAAATGAAACAAAATCACATATTGGATGCACAAGATTGGTTTAAAACCCTAATTGGATTAGAATAAGCCTAGGGAGGACGAAAATGACCTAAGTGTTCAACCAATGACACAAAATCACATATTGGATGCACAAGATTGGTTAAAAACCCTAATTGGATTAGAATAAGCCTAGGGAGGACGAAAATGACCTAAATGTTCAACCAATGACACAAAATCACATATTGGATGCACAAGATTGGTTAAAAACCCTAATTGGATTAGAATAGGCCTAGGGAGGACGAAAATGACCTAAATGTTCAACCAATGACACAAAAGGACACAAAATCACATATTGGATGCACAAGATTGGTTAAAAACCCTAATTGGATTAGAATAAGCCTGGGGATGACGAAAATGACTTAAATGTTCAACCAATGACACAAAATCACATATTGGATGCACAAGATTGGTTAAAAACCCTAAGTGGATTAGAATAAGCCTAGGCAGGACGAAAATGACCTAAATGTTCAACCAATGACACAAAATCACATATTGGATGCCCAAGATTGGTTAAAAACCCTAATTGGATTAGAATAAGCCTAGGGAGGACGAAAATGACCTAAATGTTCAACCAATGACACAAAAAGACACAAAATCACATATTGGATGCACAAGATTGGTTAAAAACCCTAAGTGGATTAAAATAAGCCTAGGCAAGACGAAAATGACCTAAATGTTCAACCAATGACACAAAATCACATATTGGATGCCCAAGATTGGTTAAAAACCCTAATTGGATTAGAATAAGCCTAGGGAGGACGAAAATGACCTAAATGTTCAACCAATGACAGAAAATGACACAAAATCAAATATTGGATGCACAAGATTGGTTAAAAACCCTAATTGGATTAGAATTAGCCTAGGGAGGACGATAATGACCTAAATGTTCAACCAAAGACACAAAAGGACACAAAATCACATATTGGATGCACAAGATAGGTTAAAAACCCTAATTGGATTAGAATAAGCCTAGGGAGGACGAAAATTACCTAAATGTTCAACCAATGACACAAAATGACACAAAATAACATATTGGATGCACAAGATTGGTTAAAAACCAAATTGGATTAGAATAAGCTTAGGGAGGACGAAAATGACCTAAATGTTCAACCAATGACACAAAAGGACACAAACTCACATATTGGATGCACAAGATTGGTTAAAAACCTTAATTGAATTAGAATAACCCTAGGGAGGACGAAAATGACCTAAATGTTCAACCAATGACACAAAATGACAGAAAATCACATATTGGATGCACAAGATTGGTTAAAAACCCTAATTGGATAAGAATAAGCCTACGGAGGACGAAAATGACCTAAATGTTCAACCAATGACACAAAATCACATATTGGATGCACAAGATTGGTTAAAAACCCTAATTGGATTAGAATAAGCCTAGGGAGGACGAAAATGACCTAAATGTTCAACCAATGACACAAAAGGACACAAAATCACATATTGGATGCACAAGATTGGTTAAAAACCCTAATTGGATTAGAATAAGCCTAGGGAGGACGAAAATGACCTAAATGTTCAACGAATGACACAAAATGACACAAAATCACATATTGGATGCACAAGATTGGTTAAAAACCCTAATTGGATTAGAATAAGCCTAGGGAGGACGAAAATGACGTAAATGTTCAACCAATGACACAAAATGACACAAAATCACATATTGGATGCACAAGATTGGTTAAAAACACTAATTGGATTAGAATAAGCCTAGGGAGGACGAAAATGACCTAAATGTTCAACCAATGACACAAAAATACACAAAATTACATATTGGATGCACAAGATTGGTTAAAAACACTAATTGGATTAGAATAAGCCTAGAGAGGACGAAAATGACCTAAATGTGCAACCAATGACACAAAATCATGTATTGGATGCACAAGATTGTTTAAAAACCCTAACTGGATTAGAATAAGCCTTGGGAGGACGAAAATGACCTAAATGTTCAACCAATGACACAAAACGACACAAAATCACATATTGGATGCACAAGATTGGTTAAAAACCCTAATTGGATTAGAATAAGCCTAGGGAGGACGAAAATGACCTAAATGTTCAACGAATGACACAAAATCACATATTGGATGCACAAGATTGGTTAAAAACCCTAATTGGATTAGAATAAGCCTAGGGAGGACAAAAATGACCTAAATGTTAGACCAATGACACAAAATCACATATTGGATGCACAAGATTGGTTAAAAACCCTAATTGGATTAGAATAAGCCTAGGGAGGACGAAAATGACCTAAATGTTCAAGCAATGACACAAAATGACATATTGGATGCACAAGATTGGTTAAAAACCCTAATTGGATTAGAATAAGCCTAGGGAGGACGAAAATGACCTAAATGTTCAACCAATGACACAAAATCACATATTGGATGCACAAGATTGGTTAAAAACCCTAATTGGATTAGAATAAGACTAGGGAGGACGAAATAGACCTAAATGTTCAACCAATGACACAAAATCACATATTGGATGCACAAGATTGGTTAAAAACCCTAATTGGATTAGAATAAGCCTAGGGAGAACGAAAATGACCTAAATGTTCAACCAATGACACAGAATGACACAAAATCACATATTGGATGCACAAGATTGGTTAAAAACCCTAATTGGATTAGAATAAGCCTAGGGAGGACGAAAATGACCTAAATGGTCAACCAATGACACAAAATGACACAAAATCACATATTGGATGCACAAGATAGGTTAAAAACCCTAATTGGATTAGAATAGGCCTAGGGAAGACGAAAATGACCTAAATGTTATACCAATGACACAAAATGACACAAAATCACATATTGGATGCACAAGATTGGTTAAAAACCCTAATTGGATTAGAATAAGCCTAGGGAGGACGAAAATGACCTAAATGTTCAACCAATGACACAAAAGGACACAAAATCACATATTGGATGCACAAGATTGGTTAAAAACCCTAATTGGATTAGAATAAGCCTAGGGAGGACGAAAATGACCTAAATGTTCAACGAATGACACAAAATGACACAAAATCACATATTGGATGCACAAGATTGGTTAAAAACCCTAATTGGATTAGAATAAGCCTAGGGAGGACGAAAATGACGTAAATGTTCAACCAATGACACAAAATGACACAAAATCACATATTGGATGCACAAGATTGGTTAAAAACACTAATTGGATTAGAATAAGCCTAGGGAGGACGAAAATGACCTAAATGTTCAACCAATGACACAAAAATACACAAAATTACATATTGGATGCACAAGATTGGTTAAAAACACTAATTGGATTAGAATAAGCCTAGAGAGGACGAAAATGACCTAAATGTGCAACCAATGACACAAAATCATGTATTGGATGCACAAGATTGTTTAAAAACCCTAACTGGATTAGAATAAGCCTTGGGAGGACGAAAATGACCTAAATGTTCAACCAATGACACAAAACGACACAAAATCACATATTGGATGCACAAGATTGGTTAAAAACCCTAATTGGATTAGAATAAGCCTAGGGAGGACGAAAATGACCAAAATGTTCAACCAATGACACAAAATGACACAAAATCACATATTGGAGGCACAAGAATGGTTAAAAACCCTAATTGGATTAGAATAGGCCAAGGGAGGACGAAAACGGCCTAAATGTTCAACCAATGACATAAAATGACACAAAATCACATATTGGATGCACAAGATTGGTTAGAAACCCTAATTGGATTAGAATAATCCTAGGGAGGACGAAAATGACCTAAATGTTCAACCAATGACACAAAATGACACAAAATCACATATTGGATGCACAAGATTGGTTAAAAACCCTAATTGGATTAGAATAAGCCTAGGGAGGACGAAAATGACCTAAAACACAAAATGACACAAAATCACATATTGAATGCACAAGATTGGTTAAAAACCCTAATTGGATTAGAATAAGCCTAGGGAGGACGAAAATGACCTAAATGTTCAACCAATGACACAAAATGACACAAAATCACATATTGGATGCACAAGATTGGTTAAAAACCCTAATTGGATTAGAATAAGCCGAGGGAGGACGAAAATGACCCAAATGTTCAACCAATGACACAAAATGACACAAAATCACATATTGGATGCACAAGATTGGTTAAAAACCCTAATTGGATTAGAATAAGCCTAGGGAGGACGAAAATGACCTAAATGTTCAACCAATGACACAAAATGACACAAAATCACATATTGGATGCACAAGATTGGTTAAAAACCCTAATTGGATTAGAATAAGCCTAGGGAAGACGAAAATGACATAAATGTTCAACCAATGACACAAAATCACATATTGGATGCACAAGATTGGTTAAAAACCGTAATTGTATTAGAAAAAGCCTAGGGAGGACGAAAATGACCTAAATGTTCAACCAATGACACAAAATGACACAAAATCACATATTGGATGCACAAGATTGGTTAAAAACCCTAATTGGATTAGAATAAGCCTAGGGAGGACGAAAATGACCTAAATGTTCAACCAATGATACAAAATCACATATTGGTTGCACAAGATTGGTTAAAAACCCTAATTGGATTAGAATAAGCCTAGGGAGGACGAAAATGACCTAAATGTTCAACCAATGACACAAAATCACATATTGGATGCACAAGATTGGTTAAAAATCCTAATTGGATTAGAATAAGGCTAGGGAGGAGGAAAATGACCTAAATGTTCAACCAATGACACAAAATGAAACAAAATCACATATTGGATGCACAAGATTGGTTAAAAACCCTAATTGGATTAGAATAAGCCTAGGGAGGACGAAAATGACCTAAATGTTCAACCAATGACACAAAATGACATAAAATCACATATTGGATGCACAAGATTATTTAAAAACCCTAATTGGATTCGAATAAGCCTAGGGAGGACGAAAATGACCTAAATGTTCAACCAATGACACAAAATGACACAAAATATCATATTGGATGCACAAGATTGGTTAAAAACCCTAATTGGATTAGAATAAGCCCTGGGACGACGGAAATGACCTAAATGTTCAACCAATGACACAAAATTACACAAAATAACATATTGGATGCACAAGATTGGTTAAAAACCCTAATTGGATTAGAATAAGCCTAGGGAGGACGAAAATGACCTAAATGTTCAACCAATGACACAAAATGACACAAAATCACATATTGGATGCACAAGATTGGTTAAAAACCCTAATTGGATTAGAATAAGCCTAGGGAGGACGAAAATGACCTAAATGTTCAACCAATGACACAAAATCACATATTGGATGCACAAGAATGGTTAAAAACCGTAATTGGATTAGAATAAGCCTATGGAGGACGAAAATGACCTAAATGTTTAACCAATGACACAAAATGACACAAAATCACATATTGGATGCACAAGATTGGTTAAAAACCCTAATTGGATTAGAATAAGCCTAGGGAGGACGAAAATGACCTAAATGTTCAACCAATGACATAAAATGACACAAAATCACATATTGGATGCACAAGATTGGTTAAAAACCCTAATTGGAATAGAATAAGCCTAGGGAGGACGAAAATGACCTAAATGTTCAACCAATGACACAAAATGACACAAAATCACATATTGGATGCACAAGATTGGTTAAAAACCCTTATTGGATTAGAATAAGCCTAGGGAGGACGAAAGTGACCTAAATATTCAACTAATGACACAAAATGACACAAAATCACATATTGGATGCACAAGATTGGTTAAAAACCCTAATTGGATTAGAATAAGCCTAGGGAGGACGAAAATGACCTAAATGTTCAACCAATGACACAAAAGGACACAAAATCACATATTGGATGCACGAGATTGGTTAAAAACACTAATTGGATTAGAATAAGCCTAGGGAGGACGAAAATGACCTAAATGTTCAACCAATGACACAAAATGACACAAAATTACATATTGGATGCACAAGATTGGTTAAAAACCCTAATTGGATTAGAATAGGCCTAGGGAGGACGAAAATGACCTAAATGTTCAACCAATCACACAAAAGGACACAAAATCACATATTGGATGCACAAGATTGGTTAAAAACCCTAATTGGATTAGAATAAGCCTAGGGAGGACGAAAATGACCTAAATATTCAACTAATGACACAAAATGACACAAAATCACATATTGGATGCACAAGATTGGTTAAAAACCCTAATTGGATTAGAATAAGCCTAGGGAGGACGAAAATGACCTAAATGTTCAACCAATGACACAAAAGGACACAAAATCACATATTGGATGCACAAGATAGGTTAAAAACCGTAATTGGATTAGAATAAGCCTAGGGAGGACGAAAATGACCTAAATGTTCAACCAATGACACAAAATGACACAAAATAACATATTGGATGCACAAGATTGGTTAAAAACCTAATTGGATTAGAATAAGCTTAGGGAGGACGAAAATGACCTAAATGTTCAACCAATGACACAAAAGGACACACAATGACATATTGGATGCACAAGATTGGTTAAAAACCCTAATTGGATTAGAATAAGCCTAGGGAGGACGAAAATGACCTAAATGTTCAACCAATGACACAAAATGACACAAAATCACATATTGGATGCACAAGATTGGTTAAAAACCCTAATTGGATTAGAATATGCCTAGGGAGGACCAAAATGACCTAAATGTTCAACCAATGACACATAATGACACAAAATCACATATTGGATGCACAAGATTGGTTAAAAACCCTAATTGGATTAGAATAAGCCTAGGGAGGACGAAAATGACCTAAATGTTCAACCAATGACACAAAATGACACAAAATCACATATTGGATGCACAAGATTGGTTAAAAACCCTAATTGGATTAGAATAAGCCTAGGGGAAAATGACCTAAATGTTCAACCACTGACACAAAATCACATATTGGATGCACAAGATTGGTTAAAAACCCTAATTGGATTAGAATAAGCCTAGGGAGGACGAAAATGACCTAAATGTTCAACCAATGACACAAAATCACATATTGGATGCACAAGATTTGTTAAAAACCGTAATTGTATTAGAATAAGCCTAGGGAGGACGAAAATGACCTAAATGTTCAACCAATGATTCAAAATGACACAAAATCACATATTGGATGCACAAGATTGGTTAAAAACCCTAATTGGATTAGAATAAGCTTAGGGAGGACGAAAATGACCTAAATGTTCAACCAATGACACAAAATCACATATTGGATGCACAAGATTGGTTAAAAACCCTAATTGGATTAGAATAAGCCTTGGGAGGACGAAAATGACCTAAATGTTCAACCAATGATACAAAATCACATATTGGATGCACAAGATTGGTTAAAAACCCTAATTGGATTAGAATAAGCCTAGGGAGGACAAAAATGACGTAAATGTTCAACCAATGACACAAAATGACACAAAATAACATATTGGATGCACAAGATTGGTTAAAAACCTAATTGGATTAGAATAAGCTTAGGGAGGACGAAAATGACCTAAATGTTCAACCAATGACACAAAATGACACAAAATCACATATTGGATGCACAAGATTGGTTAAAAACCCTAATTGGATTAGAATAAGCCTAAGGAGGACGAAAATGACCTAAATGTTCAACCAATGACACTAAATGACCCAAAATCACATATTGGATGCACAAGATTGGTTAAAAACCCTAATTGGATTAGAATAAGCCTAGGGAGGACGAAAATGACCTAAATGTTCAACCAATGACACAAAAGGACACAAAATCACATATTGGATGCACAAGATTGGTTAAAAACCCTAATTGGATTAGAATAAGCCTAGGGAGGACGGAAATGACCTAAATGTTCAACCAATGACACAAAATGACACAAAATAACATATTGGATGCACAAGATTGGTTAAAAACCTAATTGGATTAGAATAAGCTTAAGGAGGACGAAAATGACCTAAATGTCCAACCAATGACACAAATGGACACAAAATCACATATTGGATGCACAATATTGGTTAAAAACCCTAATTGGATTAGAATAAGCTTAGGGAGGACGAAAATGACCTAAATGTTCAACCAATCACACAAAATCACATATTGGATGCACAAGATTGGTTAAAAACCCTAATTGGATTAGAATAAGCCTGGGGATGACGAAAATGACCTAAATGTTCAACCAATGACACAAAATGACACAAAATCACATATTGGATGCACAAGATTGGTTAAAAACCCTAATTGGATTAGAATAAGCCTAAGGAGGACGAAAATGACCTAAATGTTCAACCAATGACACAAAAGGACACAAAATCACATATTGGATGCACAAGATTGGTTAAAAACCCTAATTGGATTAGAATAAGCCTAGGGATGACGAAAATGACCTAAATGTTCAACCAATGACACAAAATGACACAAAATTACATATTGGATGCACAAGATTGGTTAAAAACCCTAATTGGATCAGAATAGGCCTAGGGAGGACGAAAATGACCTAAATGTTCAACCAATGACACAAAAGGACACAAAATCACATATTGGATGCACAAGATTGGTTAAAAACCCTAATTGGATTAGAATAAGCCTAGGGAGGACGAAAATGACCTAAATATTCAACTAATGACACAAAATGACACAAAATCACATATTGGATGCACAAGATTGGTTAAAAACCCTAATTGGATTAGAATAGGCCTAGGGAGGACGAAAATGACCTAAATGTTCAACCAATGACACAAAAGGACACAAAATCACATATTGGATGCACAAGATTGGTTAAAAACCCTAATTGATTAGAATAAGCTTAGGGAGGACGAAAATGACCTAAATGTTCAACCAATGACACAAAAGGACACAAAATCACATATTGAATACACAAGATAGGTTAAAAACCCTAATTGGATTAGAATAAGCCTAGGGAGGACGAAAATTACCTAAATGTTCAAACAATGACACAAAAGGACACAAAATCACATATTGGATGCACAAGATTGGTTAAAAACACTAATTGGATTAGAATAAGCCTAGGGAGGACGAAAATGACCTAAATGTTCAACCAATGACACAAAAGGACACAAAATCACATATTCGATGCACAAGATTGGTTAAAAACCCTAATTGGAATAGAATAAGCCTAGGGAGGATGAAAATGACCTAAATATTCAACCAATGACACAAAAGGACACAAAATCACCTATTGGATGCACAAGATTGGTTAAAAATCCTAATCGGATTAGAATAAGCCTAGGGAGGACGAAAATTACCTAAATGTTCAAACAATGACACAAAAGGACACAAAATCACATATTGGATGCACAAGATTGGTTAAAAACCCTAATTGATTAGAATAAGCCTAGGGAGGACGAAAATGACCTAAATGTTCAACCAATGACACAAAAGGACACAAAATCACATATTGAATACACAAGATAGGTTAAAAACCCTAATTGGATTAGAATAAGCCTAGGGAGGACGAAAATTACCTAAATGTTCAAACAATGACACAAAAGGACACAAAATCACATATTGGATGCACAAGATTGGTTAAAAACACTAATTGGATTAGAATAAGCCTAGGGAGGACGAAAATGACCTAAATGTTCAACCAATGACACAAAATGACACAAAATCACATATTCGATGCACAAGATTGGTTAAAAACCCTAATTGGAATAGAATAAGCCTAGGGAGGATGAAAATGACCTAAATGTTCAACCAATGACACAAAATGACACAAAATCACATATTGGATGCACAAGATTGGTTAAAAACCCTAATTGGAGTAGAATAAGCCTAGGGAGGACGAAAATGACCTAAATGTTCAACCAATGACACAAAAGGACACAAAATCACATATTGGATGCACAAGATAGGTTAAAAACCCTAATTGGATTAGAATAAGCCTAGGGAGGACGAAAATTACCTAAATGTTCAACCAATGACACAAAATGACACAAAATAACATATTGGATGCACAAGATTGGTTAAAAACCTAATTGGATTAGAATAGGCTTAGGGAGGACGAAAATGACCTAAATGTTCAACCAATGACACAAAAGGACACAAAATCACATATTGGATGCACAAGATTGGTTAAAAACCCTAATTGGATTAGAATAAGCCTAGGGAGGACGAAAATGATCTAAATGTTCAACCAATGACACAAAATCACATATTGGATGCACAAGATTGGTTAAAAACCGTAATTGTATTAAAATAAGCCTAGGGAGGACGAAAATGACCTAAATGTTCAACCAATGACACAAAATGACACAAAATCACATATTGGATGCACAAGATTGGTTAAAAACCGTAATTGGATTAGAATAAGCCTAGGGAGGACGAAAATGACCTCAATGTTCAACCAATGACACAAAATCACATATTGGATGCACAAGATTGGTTAAGAACCATAATTGGATTAGAATAAGCCTAGGGAGGACGAAAATGACCTAAATGTTCAACCAATGACACAAAATGACACAAAATCACATATTGGATGCACAAGATTGGTTAAAAACCCTAATTGGATTAGAATAAGCCTAGGGAGGACGAAAATGACCTAAATGTTCAACCAATGATACAAAATGACACAAAATCACATATTGGATGCACAAGATTTGTTAAAAACCATAATTGGATAAGAATAACCCAAGGGAGGACGAAAATGACCTAAATGTTCAACCAATGACATAAAATCACATATTGGATGCACAAGATTGGTTAAAAACCCTAATTGGATTAGATTAAGCCTAGGGAGGACGATAATGACCTAAATGTTCAACCAATGACACAAAATCACATATTGGATGCACAAGATTGGTTAAAAACCTTAATTGGATTAGAATAAGCCTAGGGAGGACGAAAATGACCTAAATGTTCAACCAATGACACAAAATGACACAAAATCACATATTGGATGCACAAGATTGGTTAAAAACCCTAATTGGATTAGAATAAGCCTAGGGAGGACGAAAATGACCTAAATGTTCAACCAATGACCCAATATGACACAAAATCACATATTGGATGCACAAGATTGTTGTTAAAAACCCTAATTCGATTAGAATAAGCCTAGGGAGGACGAAAATGACCTAAATGTTCAACCAATGACACAAAATGACACAAAATCACATATTGGATGCACAAGATTGGTTAAAAACCCTAATTGGATTAGAATAAGCCTAGGGAGGACGAAAGTGACCTAAATATTCAACTAATGACTCAAAATGACACAAAATCACATATTGGATGCACAAGATTGGTTAAAAACCCTAATTGGATTAGAATTAGCCTAGGGAGGACGAAAATGACCTAAATGTTCAACCAATGACACAAAATGACACAAAATCACATATTGGATGCACAAGATTGGTTAAAAACCCTAATTGGATTAGAATAAACTTAGGGAGGACGAAAATGACCTAAATGTTCAACCAATGACACAAAATTAAATATTGGATGCACAAGATTGGTTAAAAACCCTAATTGGATTAGAATAAGCCTAGGGAGTACGAAAATGACCTAAATGTTAAACCAATGACACAAAATGACACAAAATCACATATTGGATGCACAAGATTGGTTAAAACCCTAATTGGATTAGAATAAGCCTAGGGAGGACGAAAATGACCTAAATGTTCAACCAATGACACAAAATCACATATAGGATGCACAAGATTGGTTAAAAACCCTAATTGGATTAGAATAAGCCTAGGGAGGATGAAAATGACCTAAATGTTCAACCAATGACACAAAATGACACAAAATCACATATTGGATGCACAAGATTGGTTAAAAACCCTAATTGGAATAGAATAAGCCTAGGGAGGACGAAAATGACCTAAATGTTCAACCAATGACACAAAATGACACAAAATCACATATTGGATGCACAAGATTGCTTAGAAACCCTAATTGGATTAGAATAAGCCTAGGGAGGACGAAAATGACCTAAATGTTCAACCAATGACACAAAATCACATATTGGATGCACAAGATTGGTTAAAAACCCTAATTGGATTAGAATAAGCCTAGGTAGAACGAAAATGACCTAAATGTTCAACCAATGACACAAAATCACATATTGGATGCACAAGATTGGTTAAAAACCCTAATTGGATTAGAATAAGCCTAGGGAGGACGAAAATGACCTAAATGTTCAACCAATAACACAAAATCACATATTGGATGCACAAGATTGGTTAAAAACCCTAATTGGATTAGAATAAGCCTAGGGAGGACGAAAATGATCTAAATGTTCAACCAATGACACAAAATCACATATTGGATGCACAAGATTGGTTAAAAACCGTAATTGGATAAGAATAAGCCTAGGGAGGATGAAAATGACCTAAATGTTCAACCAATGACACAAAATTACATATTGGATGCACAAGATTGGTTAAATACCCTAATTGGATTAGAATAAGCCTAGGGAGGACGAAAATTACCTAAATGTTCAACCAATGACACAAAATGACACAAAATCACATGTTGGATGCACAAGATTGGTTAAAAACCCTAATTGGATTAGAATAAGCCTAGGGAGGACGAAAATGATCTAAATGTTCAACCAATGACACAAAATCACATATTGGATGCACAAGATTGGTTAAAAACCGTAATTGGATTAGAATAAGCCTAGGGAGGACGAAAATGACCTAAATGTTAAACCAATGACACAAAATCACATATTGGATGCACAAGATTGGTTAAAAACCCTAATTGGATTAGAATAAGCCTAGGGAGGACGAAAATGACCTAAATGTTAGACCAATGACACAAAATCACATATTGGATGCACAAGATTGGTTAAAAACCCTAATTGGATTAGAATAAGCCTAGGGAGGACGAAAATGACCTAAATGTTCAACCAATGACACAAAATCACATATTGGATGCACAGGATTGGTTAAAAACCCTAATTGGATTAGAATAAGCCTAGGGAGGACCAAAATGACCTAACTGTTCAACCAATGACACAAAATCACATATTGGATGCACAAGATTGGTTAAAAACCTTAATTGGATTAGAATAAGCCTAGGGAGGACGAAAATGACCTAAATGTTCAACCAATGACACAAAATGACACAAAATCACATATTGGATGCACAAGATTGGTTAAAAACCCTAATTGGATTAGAATAACCCTAGGGAGGACGAAAATGACCTAAGTGTTCAACCAATGACACAAAATGACACAAAATAACATATTGGATGCACAAGATAGGTTAAAAACCCTAATTGGATTAGAATAAGCCTAGGGAGGACGAAAATGACCTAAATGTTCAACAAATGACACAAAATGACACAAAATAACATATTGGATGCACAAGATAGGTTAAAAACCCTAATTGGATTAGAATAAGCCTAGGGAGGACGAAAATGACCTAAATGTTCAACCAATGACACAAAAGGACACAAAATCAAATATTGGATGCACAAGATTGGTTAAAAAGTCTAATTGGATTATAATAAGCCTAGGGAGGACGAAAATGACCTAAATGTTCAACCAATGACACAAAATCACATATTGGATGCACAAGATTGGTTAAAAACCCTAATTGGAGTAGAATAAGCCTATGGAGGACGAAAATGACCTAAATGTTCAACCAATGACACAAAAGGACACAAAATCACATATTGGATGCACAAGATAGGTTAAAAACTCTAATTGGATTAGAATAAGCCTAGGGAGGACGAAAATTACCTAAATGTTCAACCAATGACACAAAAGGACAAAATCACATATTGGATGCACAAGATTGGTTAAAAACACTAATTGGATTAGAATAAGCCTAGGGAGGACGAAAATGACCTAAATGTTCAACCAATGACACAAAAGGACACAAAATCACATATTCGATGCACAAGATTGGTTAAAAACCCTAATTGGAATAGAATAAGCCTAGGGAGGACGAAAATGACCTAAATGTTCAACCAATGACACAAAATGACACAAAATCACATATTGGATGCACAAGATTGGTTAAAAACCCTTATTGGATTAGAATAAGCCTAGGGAGGACGAAAGTGACCTAAATATTCAACTAATGACACAAAATGACACAAAATCACATATTGGATGCACAAGATTGGTTAAAAACCCTAATTGGATTAGAATAAGCCTAGGGAGGACGAAAATGACCTAAATGTTCAACCAATGACACAAAATCACATGTTGGATGCACAAGATTGGTTAAAAACCCTAATTGGATTAGAATTAGCCTAGGGAGGACGAAAATGACCTAAATGTTCAACCAATGACACAAAATGACACAAAATCACATATTGGATGCACAAGATTGGTTAAAAACCCTAATTGGATTAGAATAAGCCTAGGGAGGACGAAAGTGACCTAAATATTCAACTAATGACACAAAATGACACAAAATCACATATTGGATGCACAAGATTGGTTAAAAACCCTAATTGGATTAGAATTAGCCTAGGGAGGACGAAAATGACCTAAATGTTCAACCAATGACACAAAATGACACAAAATCACATATTGGATGCACAAGATTGGTTAAAAACCCTAATTGGATTAGAGTAAGCCTAGGGAGTACGAAAATGACCTAAATATTCAACTAATGACACAAAATGACACAAAATCACATATTGGATGCACAAGATTGGTTAAAAACCCTAATTGGATTAGAATAGGCCTAGGGAGGACGAAAATGACCTAAATGTTCAACCAATGACACAAAAGGACACAAAATCACATATTGGATGCACAAGATTGGTTAAAAACCCTAATTGATTAGAATAAGCCTAGGGAGGACGAAAATGACCTAAATGTTCAACCAATGACACAAAAGACACAAAATCACATATTGAATACACAAGATAGGTTAAAAACCCTAATTGGATTAGAATAAGCCTAGGGAGGACGAAAATTACCTAAATGTTCAAACAATGACACAAAAGGACACAAAATCACATATTGGATGCACAAGATTGGTTCAAAACACTAATTGGATTAGAATAAGCCTAGGGAGGACGAAAATGACCTAAATGTTCAACCAATGACACAAAAGGACACAAAATCACATATTGGATGCACAAGATTGGTTAAAAACCCTAATTGGAATAGAATAAGCCTAGGGAGGATGAAAATGACCTAAATGTTCAATCAATGACACAAAATGACACAAAATCACATATTGGATGCACAAGATTGGTTAAAAACCCAAATTGGATTAGAATAAGCCTAGGGAGGACGAAAATGACCTAAATATTCAACTAATGACACAAAATGACACAAAATCACATATTGGATGCACAAGATTGGTTAAAAACCCTAATTGGATTAGAATTAGCCTAGGGAGGATGAAAATGACCTAAGTGTTCAACCAATGACACAAAATGACACAAAATCACATATTGGATGCACAAGATTGGTTAAAAACCCTAATTGGATCAGAATAAGCCTAGGTAGGACGAAAATGACGTAAATGTTCAACCAATGACACAAAATGACACAAAATCACATATTGGATGCACAAGATTGGTTAAAAACCCTAATTGGAATAGAATAAGCCTAGGGAGGACGAAAATGACCTAAATGTTCAACCAATGACACAAAATGACACAAAATCACATATTGGATGCACAAGATTGGTTAAAAACCCTAATTGGATTAGAATAAGCCTAGGGAGGACGAAAATGACCTAAATGTTCAACCAATGATACAAAATGACGCAAAATCACATATTGGACGCACAAGATTGGTTAAAAACCCTAATTGGATTAGAATAAGCCTAGGGAGGACGAAAATGACCTAAATGTTCAACCAATGACACAAAATGACACAAAATCACATATTGGATGCACAAGATTGGTTAAAAACCCTAATTGGATTAGAATAAGCCTCGGGAAGACGAAAATGACCTAAATGTTCAACCAATGACACAAAATGACACAAAATCACATATTGGATGCACAAGATTGGTTAAAAACCCTAATTGGATTAGAATAAGCCTAGGGAGGACGAAAATGACCTAAATGTTCAACCAATGACCCAATATGACACAAAATCACATATTGGATGCACAAGATTGTTGTTAAAAACCCTAATTCGATTAGAATAAGCCTAGGGAGGACGAAAATGACCTAAATGTTCAACCAATGACACAAAATGACACAAAATCACATATTGGATGCACAAGATTGGTTAAAAACCCTAATTGGATTAGAATAAGCCTAGGGAGGACGAAAGTGACCTAAATATTCAACTAATGACACAAAATGACACAAAATCACATATTGGATGCACAAGATTGGTTAAAAACCCTAATTGGATTAGAATTAGCCTAGGGAGGACGAAAATGACCTAAATGTTCAACCAATGACACAAAATGACACAAAATCACATATTGGATGCACAAGATTGGTTAAAAACCCTAATTGGATTAGAGTAAGCCTAGGGAGTACGAAAATGACCTAAATATTCAACTAATGACACAAAATGACACAAAATCACATATTGGATGCACAAGATTGGTTAAAAACCCTAATTGGATTAGAATAGGCCTAGGGAGGACGAAAATGACCTAAATGTTCAACCAATGACACAAAAGGACACAAAATCACATATTGGATGCACAAGATTGGTTAAAAACCCTAATTGATTAGAATAAGCCTAGGGAGGACGAAAATGACCTAAATGTTCAACCAATGACACAAAAGGACACAAAATCACATATTGAATACACAAGATAGGTTAAAAACCCTAATTGGATTAGAATAAGCCTAGGGAGGACGAAAATTACCTAAATGTTCAAACAATGACACAAAAGGACACAAAATCACATATTGGATGCACAAGATTGGTTAAAAACACTAATTGGATTAGAATAAGCCTAGGGAGGACGAAAATGACCTAAATGTTCAACCAATGACACAAAATGACACAAAATCACATATTCGATGCACAAGATTGGTTAAAAACCCTAATTGGAATAGAATAAGCCTAGGGAGGATGAAAATGACCTAAATGTTCAACCAATGACACAAAATGACACAAAATCACATATTGGATGCACAAGATTGGTTAAAAACCCTAATTGGAGTAGAATAAGCCTAGGGAGGACGAAAATGACCTAAATGTTCAACCAATGACACAAAAGGACACAAAATCACATATTGGATGCACAAGATAGGTTAAAAACCCTAATTGGATTAGAATAAGCCTAGGGAGGACGAAAATGACCTAAATGTTCAACCAATGACACAAAAGGACACAAAATCACATATTGGATGCACAAGATTGGTTAAAAACCCTAATTGGAATAGAATAAGCCTAGGGAGGACGAAAATGACCTAAATGTTCAACCAATGACACAAAATCACATATTGGATGCACAAGATTGGTTAAAAACCCTAATTGGATTAGAATAAGCCTAGGGAGGGCGAAAATGACCTAAATGTTCAACCAATGACACAAAATGATACAAAATCACATATTGGATGCACAAGATTGGTTAAAAACCCTAATTGGATTAGAATAAGCCTAGGGAGGATGAAAATGACCTAAATGTTCAACCAATGACACAAAATGACACAAAATCACATATTGGATGCACAAGATTGGTTAAAAACCCTAATTGGAATAGAATAAGCCTAGGGAGGACGAAAATGACCTAAATGTTCAACCAATGACACAAAATGACACAAAATCACATATTGGATGCACAAGATTGCTTAGAAACCCTAATTGGATTAGAATAAGCCTAGGGAGGACGAAAATGACCTAAATGTTCAACCAATGACACAAAATCACATATTGGATGCACAAGATTGGTTAAAAACCCTAATTGGATTAGAATAAGCCTACGGATGACGAAAATGACCTAAATGTTCAACCAATGACACAAAATGACACAAAATCACATATTGGATGCACAAGATTGGTTAAAAACCCTAATTGGATTAGAATAAGCCTAGGGAGGACGAAAACGACCTAAATGTTCAATTGATGACACAAAATGACACAAAATCACATATTGGATGCACAAGATTGGTTAAAAACCCTAATTGGAATAGAATAAGCCTAGGGAGGACGAAAATGACCTAAATGTTCAACCAATGACACAAAATGACACAAAATCACATATTGGATGCACAAGATTGGTTAAAAACCCTAATTATATTAGAATAAGCCTAGGGAGGACGAAAATTACCTAAATGTTCCACCAATGACACAAAATGACACAAAATAACATATTGGATGCACAAGATTGGTTAAAATCCAAATTGGATTAGAATAAGCTTAGGGAGGACGAAAATGACCTAAATGTTCAACTTATGACACAAAAGGACACAAATCACATATTGGACGCACAAGATTGGTTAAAAACCCTAATTGGATTAGAATAAGCTTAGGGAGGCAAAAATGACCTAAATGTTCAACCAACGACACAAAATGACACAAAATAACATATTGGATGCACTAGATTGGTTAAAAACCTAATTGGATTAGAATAAGCTTAGGGAGGACGAAAATGACCTAAATGTTCAACCAATGACACAAAAGGACACAAAATCACATATTGGATGCACAAGATTGGTTAAAAACCCTAATTGGATTAGAATAAGCTTAGGGAGGACGAAAATGACCTAAATGTTCAAACAATGACACAAAAGGACACAAAATCACATACTGGATGCACAAGATTGGTTAAAAACCCTAATTGGATTAGAATAAGCCTAGGGAGGACGAAAATGACCTAAATGTTCAACCAATGACACAAAAGGACACAAAATCACATATTGGATGCACAAGATTGGTTAAAAACCCTAATTGGATTAGAATAAGCCTAGGGAGGACCCAAATGACCTAAATGTTCAACCAATGACATAAAAGGACACAAAATCACATATTGGATGCACAAGATTGGTTAAAAACCCTAATTGGATTAGAATAGGCCTAGGGAGGACGAAAATGACCTAAATGTTCAACAAATGACACAAAATGACACAAAATCACATATTGGATGCACAAGATTGGTTAAAAACCCTAATTGGATTAGAATAGGCCTAGGGAGGACGAAAATGACCTAAATGTTCAACCAATGACACAAAAGGACACAAAATCACATATTGGATGCACAAGATTGGTTAAAAACCCTAATTGATTAGAATAAGCCTAGGGAGGACGAAAATGACCTAAATGTTCAACCAATGACACAAAAGGACACAAAATCACATATTGAATACACAAGATAGGTTAAAAACCCTAATTGGATTAGAATAAGCCTAGGGAGGACGAAAATTACCTAAATGTTCAAACAATGACACAAAAGGACACAAAATCACATATTGGATGCACAAGATTGGTTAAAAACACTAATTGGATTAGAATAAGCCTAGGGAGGACGAAAATGACCTAAATGTTCAACCAATGACACAAAATGACACAAAATCACATATTCGATGCACAAGATTGGTTAAAAACCCTAATTGGAATAGAATAAGCCTAGGGAGGATGAAAATGACCTAAATGTTCAACCAATGACACAAAATGACACAAAATCACATATTGGATGCACAAGATTGGTTAAAAACCCTAATTGGAGTAGAATAAGCCTAGGGAGGACGAAAATGACCTAAATGTTCAACCAATGACACAAAAGGACACAAAATCACATATTGGATGCACAAGATAGGTTAAAAACCCTAATTGGATTAGAATAAGCCTAGGGAGGACGAAAATTACCTAAATGTTCAACCAATGACACAAAAGGACACAAAATCACATATTGGATGCACAAGATTGGTTAAAAACCCTAATTGGATTAGAATAAGCCTAGGGAGGACGAAAATGACCTAAATGTTCAACCAATGACACAAAAGGACACGAAATCACATATTGGATGCACAAGATTGGTTAAAAACCCTAATTGGATTAGAATAAGCCTAGGGAGGACGAAAATGACCTAAATGTTCAACCAATGACACAAAATGACACAAAATAACATATTGGATGCACAAGATTGGTTAAAAACCCTAATTGGATTGTAATAAGCCTAGGGAGGACGAAAATGACCTAATTGGATTACCAATGACATAAAATCACTTATCATATGCACAAGATTGGTTAAAAACCCTAATTGGATTAGAATAAGCCTAGGGAGGACGAAAATGACCTAAATGTTCAACCAATGACACAAAATGACACAAAATCACATATTGGATGCACAAGATTGGTTAAAAACCCTAATTGGATTAGAATAAGCCTAGGGAGGACGAAAATGACCTAAATGTTCAACCAATGATACAAAATGACGCAAAATCACATATTGGACGCACAAGATTGGTTAAAAACCCTAATTGGATTAGAATAAGCCTAGGGAGGACGAAAATGACCTAAATGTTCAACCAATGACACAAAATGACACAAAATCACATATTGGATGCACAAGATTGGTTAAAAACCCTAATTGGATTAGAATAAGCCAAGGGAGGATGAAAATGACCTAAATGTGCAACCAATGACACAAAATCACATATTGGATGCACAAGATTGGTTAAAAACCCTAATTGGATTAGAATAAGCCTAGGGAGGACGAAAATGACCTAAATGTTCAACCAATGACATAAAATCACATATTGGATGCACAAGATTGGTTAAAAACCCTAATTCGATTAGAATAAGCCTAGGGAGGACGAAAATGACCTAAATGTTCAACCAATGACACAAAATGACACAAAATCACATATTGGATGCACAAGATTGGTTAAAAACCCTAATTGGATTAGAATAAGCCTAGGGAGGACGAAAATGACCTAAATGTTCAACCAATGACACAAAATGACACAAAATCACATATTGGATGCACAAGATTGGTTAAAAACCCTAATTGGATTAGAATAAACCTAGGGAGGACGAAAAAGACCTAAATGTTCAACCAATGACACAAAATGACACAAAATCACATATTGGATGCACAAGATTGGTTAAAAACCCTAATTGGATTAGAATAAGCCTAGGGAGGACGAAAATGACCTAAATGTTCAACCAATGACACAAAATGACACAAAATCACATATTGGATGCATAAGATTGGTTAAAAACCTTAATTGGATTAGAATAAGCCTAGGGAGGACTAAAATGACCTAAATGTTCCACCAATGACACAAAATGACACAAAATCACATATTGGACGCACAAGATTGGTTAAAAACCTTAATTGGATTAGAATAAGCCTAGGGAGGACGAAAATGACCTAAATGTTCAACCAATGACACAAAAGGACACAAAATCACATATTGGATGCACAAGATTGGTTAAAAACCCTAATTGGATTAGAATAAGCCTAGGGAGGACGAAAATGACCTAAATGTTCAACCAATGACAAAAAATCACATATTGGATGCACAAGATTGGTTAAAAACCCTAATTGGATTAGAATAAGCCAATGGAGGACGAAAATGACCTAAATGTTCAATCAATGACACAAAATCACATATTGGATGCACAAGATTGGTTAAAAACCCTAATTGGATTATAATAAGCCTAGGGAGGACGAAAATGACCTAAATGTTCAACCAATGACACAAAATCACATATTGGATGCACAAGATTGGTTACAAACCCTAATTGGAGTAGAATAAGCCTAGGGAGGACGAAAATGACCTAAATGTTCAACCAATGACACAAAAGGACACAAAATCACATATTCGATGCACAAGATTGGTTAAAAACCCTAATTGGAATTGAATAAGCCTAGGGAGGACAAAAATGACCTAAATGTTCAACCAATCACACAAAATGACACAAAATCACATATTGGATGCACAAGATTGGTTAAAAACCCTAATTGGAGTAGAATAAGCCTAGGGAGGACGAAAATGACCTAAATGTTCAACCAATGACACAAAAGGACACAAAATCACATATTGGATGCACAAGATAGGTTAAAAACCCTAATTGGATTAGAATAAGCCTAGGGAGGACGAAAATTACCTAAATGTTCAACCAATGACACAAAAGGACACAAAATCACATATTGGATGCACAAGATTGGTTAAAAACCCTAATTGGATTAGAATAGGCCTAGGGAGGACGAAAATGACCTAAATGTTCAACCAATGACACAAAAGGACACAAAATCACCTATTGGATGCACAAGATTGGTTAAAAATCCTAATCGGATTAGAATAAGCCTAGGGAGGACGAAAATGACCTAAATGTTCAACCAATGACACAAAAGGACACAAAATCACATATTGAATACACAAGATTGGTTAAAAACCCTAATTGGATTAGAATAAGCCTAGGGAGGATGAAAATCACCTAAATGTTCAAACAATGACACAAAAGGACACAAAATCACATATTGGATGCACAAGATTGGTTAAAAACCCTAATTGGATTAGAATAAGCCTAGGGAGGACGAAAATTACCTAAATGTTCAACCAATGACACAAAAAAAACAAAATAACATATTGGATGCACAAGATTGGTTAAAAACCAAATTGGATTAGAATAAGCTTAGGGAGGACGAAAATGACCTAAATGTTCAACCAATGACACAAAAGCACACAAACTCACATATTGGATGCACAAGATTGGTTAAAAACCTTAATTGAATTAGAATATCCCTAGGGAGGACGAAAATGACCTAAATGTTCAACCAATGACACAAAATGACACAAAATCACATATTGGATGCACAAGATTGGTTAAAAACCCTAATTGGATTA
>JBBPBQ010000008.1:8257371-8280035 GCA_037974755.1 Cicer yamashitae | reverse complement strand
TGGTTGAACATTTAGGTCATTTTCGTCCTCCTTAGGCTTATTCTAATCCAATTAGGGTTTTTAACCAATCTTGTGCATCCAATATATGATTTTGTGTCATTTTGTGTCATTGGTTGAACATTTAGGTCATTTTCGTCCTCCTTATGCTTATTCTAATCCAATTAGGGATTTTAACATATCTTGTGCATCCAATATGTGATTTTGTGTCATTTTGTGTCATTGGTTGAACATTTAGGTCATTTTCGTCCTCCCTAGGCTTATTCTAATCCAATTAGGGTTTTTAACCAATCTTGTGCATCCAATATGTGATTTTTTGTAATTTTGTGTCATTGGTTGAACATTTAGGTCATTATCGTCCTCCCTAGGCTTATTCTAATCCAGTTAGGGTTTTTAACCAATCTTGTGCATCCAATATGTGATTTTGTGTCATTTTGTGTCATTGGTTGAACATTTAGGTCATTATCGTCCTCCCTAGGCTTATTCTAATCCAGTTAGGGTTTTTAACCAATCTTATGCATCCAATATGTGATTTTGTGTCGTTGGTTGAACATTTAGGTCATTTTCGTCCTCCCTAGGCTTATTCTAATCCAATTAGGGTTTTTAACCAATCTTGTGCATCCAATATGTGATTTTGTGTCATTTTGTGTCATTGGTTGAACATTTAGGTCATTTTCGTCCTCCCTAGGCTTATTCTAATCCAATTAGGGTTTTTAACCAATCTTGTGCATCCAATATGTGATTTTGTGTCCTTTTGTGTCATTGGTTGAACATTTAGGTCATTTTGGTCCTCCCTAGGCTTATTCTAATCCAATTAGGGTTTTTATCCGATCATGTGCATCCAATATGTGATTTTGTGTCATTTTGTGTCATTGGTATAACATTTAGGTCATTTTCGTCCTCCCTAGGCCTATTCTAATCCAATTAGGGTTTTTAACCAATCTTGTGCATGCAATATGTGATTTTGTGTCATTTTGTGTCATTGGTTGAACATTTAGGTCATTTTCGTCCTCCCTAGGCTTATTCTAATCCAATTAGGGTTTTTAATTAATCTTGTGCATCCAATATGTGATTTTGTGTCATTTTGTGTCATTGGTTGAACATTTAGGTCATTTTCGTCCTCCCTAGGCTTATTCTAATCCAATTAGGGTTTTTAACCAATCTTGTGCATCCAATATGTGATTTTGTGTCATTGGTTGAACATTTAGGTCATTTTCGTCCTCCCTAGGCTTATTATAATCCAACTAGGGTTTTTAACCAATCTTGTGCATCCAATATGTGATTTTGTGTCATTTTGTGTCATTGGTTGAACATTTAGGTCATTTTCGTCCTCCCTAGGCTTATTCTAATCCAATTAGGGTTTTTAACCAATCTTGTGCATCCAATATGTGATTTTGTGTCATTGGTTGAACATTTAGGTCATTTTTGTCCTCCCTAGGCTTATTCTAATCCAATTAGGGTTTTTAACCAATCTTGTGCATCCAATATGTGATTTTGTGTCATTTTGTGTCATTGGTTGAACATTTAGGTCATTTTCGTCCTTGCTAGGCTTATTCTAATCCAATTAGGGTTTTTAACCAATCTTGTGCATCCAATATGTGATTTTGTGTCATTGGTTGAACATTTAGGTCATTTTCGTCCTCCCTAGGCTTATTCTAATCCAATTAGGGTTTTTAACCAATCTTGTGCATCCAATATGTGATTTTGTGTCATTTTGTGTCATCGGTTAAACATTTAGGTCATTTTCGTCCTCCCTAGGCTAATTCTAATCCAATTAGGGTTTTTAACCAATCTTGTGCATCAAATATGTGATTTTGTGTCATTTTGTGTCATTGGTTGAACATTTAGGTCATTTTCGTCCTCCCTAGGCTTATTCTAATCATATTAGGGTTTTTAACCAATCTTGTGCATCCAATATGTGATTTTGTGTCATTTTTTGTCATTTGTTGAACATTTAGGTCATTTTCGTCCTCCCTAGGCTAATTCTAATCCAATTAGGGTTTTTAACCAATCTTGTGCATCCAATATGTGATTTTGTGTCATTTTGTGTCATTGGTTGAACATTTAGGTCATTTTCGTCCTCCCTAGGCTTATTCTAATCCAATTAGGGTTTTTAACCAATCTTGTGCATCCAATATGTGATTTTGTGTCATTGGTTGAACATTTAGGTCATTCTCGTCCTCCCTAGGCTTATTCTAATCCAATTAGGGTTTTAACCAATCTTATGCATCCAATATGTGATTTTGTGTCATTTTGTGTCATTGGTTGAACATTTAGGTCATTTTCGTCCTCCCTAGGCTTATTCTTTTCCAATAAGGGTTTTTAACCAATCTTGTGCATCCAATATGTGATTTTGTGTCATTTTGTGTCATTGGTTGAACATTTAGGTCATTTTCGTCCTCCCTAGGCTTATTCTAATCCAATTAGGGTTTTTAACCAATCTTGTGCATCCAATATGTGATTTTGTGTCATTTTGTGTCATTGGTTGAACATTTAGGTCATTTTCGTCCTCCCTAGGCTTATTCTAATCCAATTAGGGTTTTTAACCAATCTTGTGCATCCAATATGTGATTTTGTGTCATTTTGTGTCATTGGTTGAACATTTGGGTCATTTTCGTCCTCCCTCGGCTTATTCTAATCCAATTAGGGTTTTTAACCAATCTTGTGCATCCAATATGTGATTTTGTGTCATTTTGTGTCATTGGTTGAACATTTAGGTCATTTTCGTCCTCCCTAGGCTTATTCTAATCCAATTAGGGTTTTTAACCAATCTTGTGCATTCAATATGTGATTTTGTGTCATTTTGTGTTTTAGGTCATTTTCGTCCTCCCTAGGCTTATTCTAATCCAATTAGGGTTTTTAACCAATCTTGTGCATCCAATATGTGATTTTGTGTCATTTTGTGTCATTGGTTGAACATTTAGGTCATTTTCGTCCTCCCTAAGCTTATTCTAATCCAATTAGGGTTTTTAACCAATCTTGTGCATCGAATATGTGATTTTGTGTCCTTTTGTGTCATTGGTTGAACATTGAGGTCATTTTCGTACTCCCTAAGCTTATTCTAATCCAATCAGGTTTTTAACCAATCTTGTGCATCCAATATTTTATTTTGTGTCATTTTGTGTCATTGGTTGAACATTTAGGTCATTTTCGTCCTCCCTAGGCTTATTCTAATCCAATTAGGGTGTTTAACCTATCTTGTGCATCCAATATGTGATTTTGTGTCCTTTTGTGTCATTGGTTTAAACATTTAGGTCATTTTCGTCCTCCCTAGGCTTATTCTAATCCAATTAGGGTTTTTAACCAATCTTGTGCATCCAATATGTGATTTTGTGTCATTCTGTGTCATTAGTTGAATATTTAGGTCATTTTCGTCCTCCCTATGCTTATTCTAATCCAATTAGGGTTTTTAACCAATCTTGTGCATCCAATATGTGATTTTGTGTCATTTTCTGTCATTGGTTCAACATTTAGGTCATTTTCGTCCTCCCTAGGCTTATTCTAATCCAATTAGTGTTTTTAACCAATCTTGTGCATCCAATATGTGATTTTGTGTCATTTTCTGTCATTGGTTGAACATTTAGGTCATTTTCGTCCTCCCTAGGCTTTTTCTAATCCAATTAGTGTTTTTAACCAATCTTGTGCATCCAATATGTGATTTTGTGTCATTTTGTGTCATTGGTTGAACATTTAGGTAATTTTCGACCTCCCTACGCTTATTCTAATCCAATTAGGGTTTTTAACCAATCTTGTGCATCCAATATGTGATTTTTTGTCCTTTTGTGTCACTGGTTGAACATTTAGGTCATTTTCGTCCTCCCTAGGCTTATTCTAATCAAATTAGGGTTTTTAACCTATCTTGTGCATCCAATATGTGATTTTGTGTCATTGGTTGAACATTTAGGTCATTTTCGTCCTCCCAAGGCTTATTCTAATCCAATTAGGGTTTTTAACCAATCTTGTGCATCCAATATGTGATTTTGTGTCCTTTTGTGTCATTGGTTGAACATTTAGGTCATTTTCGTCCTCCCTAAGCTTATTCTAATCCAATTAGGTTTTTAACCAATCTTGTGCATCCAATATGTTATTTTGTGTCCTTTTGTGTCATTGGTTGAACATTTAGGTCATTTTCGTCCTCCCTAGGGTTATTCTAATCCAATTAGGGTTTTTAACCAATCTTGTGCATCGAATATGTGATTTTGTGTCCTTTTGTGTCATTGGTTGAACATTGAGGTCATTTTCGTACTCCCTAAGCTTATTCTAATCCAATCAGGTTTTTAACCAATCTTGTGCATCCAATATTTTATTTTGTGTCATTTTGTGTCATTGGTTGAACATTTAGGTCATTTTCGTCCTCCCTAGGCTTATTGTAATCTAATTAGGGTGTTTAACCTATCTTGTGCATCCAATATGTGATTTTGTGTCCTTTTGTGTCATTGGTTTAAACATTTAGGTCATTTTCGTCCTCCCTAGGCTTATTCTAATCCAATTAGGGTTTTTAACCAATCTTGTGCATCCAATATGTGATTTTGTGTCATTCTGTGTCATTAGTTGAATATTTAGGTCATTTTTGTCCTCCCTATGCTTATTCTAATCCAATTAGGGTTTTTAACCAATCTTGTGCATCGAATATGTGATTTTGTGTCATTTTCTGTCATTGGTTGAACATTTAGGTCATTTTCGTCCTTCCTAGGCTTATTCTAATCCAATTAGTGTTTTTAACCAATCTTGTGCATCCAATATGTGATTTTGTGTCATTTTCTGTCATTGGTTGAACATTTAGGTCATTTTCGTCCTCCCTAGACTTATTCTAATCCAATTAGTGTTTTTAACCAATCTTGTGCATCCAATATGTGATTTTGTGTCCTTTTGTGTCATTTGTTGAACATTTAGGTCATTTTCGTCCTCCTTAGGCTAATTCTAATCATATTAGGGTTTTTAACCAATCTTGTGCATCCAATATGTGATTTTGTGTCCTTTTGTGTCATTGGTTGAACATTTAGGTCATTTTCGTCCTCCCTAGGCTTATTCTAATACAATTAGGGTTTTTAACCAATCTTGTGCATCCAATATGTGATAGTGTGTCCTTTTGTGTCATTGGTTGAACATTTAGGTCATTTTCGTCCTCCCTAGGCTTATTCTAATCCAATTAGGGTTTTTAACCTATCTTGTGCATCCAATATGTGATTTTGTGTCATTTTGTGTCATTGGTTTGAACATTTAGGTCATTTTCGTCCTCCCTAGGCTTATTCTAATCCAATTAGGGTTTTTAACCAATCTTGTGCATCCAATATGTGATTTTGTGTCATTCTGTGTCATTAGTTGAATATTTAGGTCGTTTTCGTCCTCCCTATGCTTATTCTAATCCAATTAGGGTTTTTAACCAATCTTGTGCATCCAATATGTGATTTTGTGTCATTTTCTGTCATTGGTTCAACATTTAGGTCATTTTCGTCCTCCCTAGGCTTATTCTAATCCAATTAGTGTTTTTAACCAATCTTGTGCATCCAATATGTGATTTTGTGTCATTTTCTGTCATTGGTTGAACATTTAGGTCATTTTCGTCCTCCCTAGGCTTTTTCTAATCCAATTAGTGTTTTTAACCAATCTTGTGCATTCAATATGTGATTTTGTGTCCTTTTGTGTCATTGGTTGAACATTTTGGTAATTTTCGACCTCCCTAAGCTTATTCTAATCCAATTAGGGTTTTTAACCAATCTTGTGCATCCAATATGTGATTTTTTGTCCTTTTGTGTCACTGGTTGAACATTGAGGTCATTTTCGTCCTCCCTAGGCTTATTCTAATCAAATTAGGGTATTTAACCAACCTTGTGCATCCAATATGTGATTTTGTGTCATTGGTTGAACATTTAGGTCATTTTCGTCCTCCCTAGGCTTATTCTAATCCAATTAGGGTTTTTAACCAATCTTGTGCATCCAATATGTGATTTCGTGTCCTTTTGTGTCATTGGTTGAACATTTAGGTCATTTTCGTCCTCCCTAGGCTTATTCTAATCCAATTAGGGTTTTTAACCAATCTTGTGCATCCAATATGTGATTTTATGTCCTTTTGTGTCAATTGTTGAACATTTAGGTCATTTTCGTCCTCCCTAAACTTATTCTAATCAAATTAGGGTTTTTAACCAATCTTGTGCATCCAATATGTGATTTTGTGTCATTTTGTGTCATTGGTTGAACATTTAGGTCATTTTCGTCCTCCCTAGGCTAATTCTAATCCAATTAGGGTTTTTAACTAATCTTGTGCATCCAATATATGATTTTGTGTCATTTTGTGTCATTGGTTGAACATTTAGGTCATTTTCGTCCTCCCTAGGCTTATTCTAATACAATTAGGGTTTTTAACCAATCTTGTGCATCCAATATGTGATTTTGTGTCCTTTTGTGTCATTGGTTGAACATTTAGGTCATTTTCGTCCTCCCTAAGCTTATTCTAATCCAATTAGGGTTTTTAACCAATCTTGTGCATCCAATATGTTATTTTGTGTAATTTTGTGTCATTGGTTGAACATTTAGGTCATTTTCGTCCTCCCTAGGGTTATTCTAATCCAATTAGGGTTTTTAACCAATCTTGTGCATCCAATATGTGATTTTGTGTCATTTTGTGTCATTGGTTGAACATTTAGGTCATTTTCGTCCTCCCTAGGCTTATTCTAACCCAATTAGGGTTTTTAAACAATCTTGTGCATCCAATATGTGATTTTGTGTCATTGGTTGAACATTTAGGTCATTTTCGTCCTCCCTAGGCTTATTCTAATCCAATTAGGGTTTTTAACCAATCTTGTGCATCCAATATGTGATTTTGTGTCATTTTGTGTCATTAGTTGAATATTTAGGTCATTTTCGTCCTCCCTAGGCTTATTCTAATCCAATTAGGGTTTTTAACCAATCTTGTGCATCCAATATGTGATTTTGTGTCCTTTTGTGTCATTGGTTGAACATTTAGGTCATTTTCGTCCTCCCTAGGGTTATTCTAATCCAATTAGGGTTTTTAACCAATCTTGTGCATCCAATATGTGATTTTGTGTCATTTTGTGTCATTGGTTGAACATTTAGGTCATTTTCGTTCTCCCTAGGCTTATTCTAATCCAATTAGGGTTTTTACCCAATCTTGTGCATCCAATATGTGATTTTGTGTCCTTTTGTGTCATTGGTTGAACATTTAGGTCATTTTCGTCCTCCCTAGGCTTATTCTAATCCAATTAGGGTTTTTAACCTATCTTGTGCATCCAATATGTTAATTTGTGATACTTTGTGTCATTTGTTGAACATTTAGGTCATTTTCGTCCTCCCTAGGCTTATTCTAATCCAATTAGGGTTTTTAACTAATCTTGTGCATCCAATATTTGATTTTGAGTCCTTTTGTGTCATTGGTTGAACATTTAGGTCATTTTCGTCCTCCCTAAGCTTATTCTAATCCAATTAGGTTTTTAACCAATCTTGTGCATCCAATATGTTATTTTGTGTCATTTTGTGTCATTGGTTGAACATTTAGGTCATTTTCGTCCTCCCTAAGCTTATTCTAATCCAATTAGGGTTTTTAACCAATCTTGTGCATCGAATATGTGATTTTGTGTCCTTTTGTGTCATTGGTTGAACATTTAGGTCATTTTCGTCCTCCCTAGGCTTATTCTAATCCAATTAGGGTTTTTAACCAATCTTGTGCATCCAATATTTGATTTTGTGTCCTTTTGTGTCATTGGTTGAACATTTAGGTCATTTTCGTCCTCCCTAAGCTTATTCTAATCCAATTAGGTTTTTAACCAATCTTGTGCATCCAATATGTTATTTTGTGTCATTTTTTGTCATTGGTTGAACATTTAGGTCATTTTCGTCCTCCCTAAGCTTATTCTAATCCAATTAGGGTTTTTAACCAATCTTGTGCATCGAATATGTGATTTTGTGTCCTTTTGTGTCATTGGTTGAACATTGAGGTCATTTTCGTACTCCCTAAGCTTATTCTAATCCAATCAGGTTTTTAACCAATCTTGTGCATCCAATATTTTATTTTGTGTCATTTTGTGTCATTGGTTGAACATTTAGGTCATTTTCGTCCTCCCTAGGCTTATTCTAATCCAATTAGGGTTTTTAACCTATCTTGTGCATCCAATATGTGATTTTGTGTCCTTTTGTGTCATTGGTTTGAACATTTAGGTCATTTTCGTCCTCCCTAGGCTTATTCTAATCCAATTAGGGTTTTTAACCAATCTTGTGCATCCAATATGTGATTTTGTGTCATTCTGTGTCATTAGTTGAATATTTAGGTCATTTTCGTCCTCAATATGCTTATTCTAATCCAATTAGGGTTTTTAACCAATCTTGTGCATCGAATATGTGATTTTGTGTCATTTTGTGTCATTGGTTGAACATTTAGGTCATTTTCGTCCTCCCTAGGCTTATTCTAATCCAATTAGGGGTATTAACCAATCTTGTGCATCCAATATGTGATTTTGTGTCATTTTCTGTCATTGGTTGAACATTTAGGTCATTTTCGTCCTCCCTAGACTTATTCTAATCCAATTAGTGTTTTTAACCAATCTTGTGCATCCAATATGTGATTTTGTGTCCTTTTGTGTCATTAGTTGAACATTTAGGTCATTTTCGTCCTCCCTAGGCTAATTCTAATCATATTAGGTTTTTTAACCAATCTTGTGCATCCAATATGTGATTTTGTGTCCTTTTGTGTCATTGGTTGAACATTTAGGTCATTTTCGTCCTCCCTAGGCTTATTCTAATACAATTAGGGATTTTAACCAATCTTGTGCATCCAATATGTGATAGTGTGTACTTTTGTGTCATTGGTTGAACATTTAGGTCATTTTCGTCCTACCTAGGCTTATTCTAATCCAATTTGGGTTTTTAACCTATCTTGTGCATCCAATATGTGATTTTGTGTCCTTTTGTGTCATTGGCTTGAACATTTAGGTCATTTTCGTCCTCCCTAGGCTTATTCTAATCCAATTAGGGTTTTTAACCAATCTTGTGCAACCAATATGTGATTTTGTGTCATTCTGTGTCATTGGTTGAACATTTAGGTCATTTTCGTCCTCCCTAGGCTAATTCTAATCCAATTAGGGTTTTTAACTAATCTTGTGCATCCAATATATGATTTTGTGTCATTTTGTGTCATTGGTTGAACATTTAGGTCATTTTCGTCCTCCCTAGGCTTATTCTAATACAATTAGGGTTTTTAACCAATCTTGTGCATCCAATATGTGATTTTGTGTCCTTTTGTGTCATTGGTTGAACATTTAGGTCATTTTCGTCCTCCCTAAGCTTATTCTAATCCAATTAGGGTTTTTAACCAATCTTGTGCATCCAATATGTTATTTTGTGTAATTTTGTGTCATTGGTTGAACATTTAGGTCATTTTCGTCCTCCCTAGGGTTATTCTAATCCAATTAGGGTTTTTAACCAATCTTGTGCATCCAATATGTGATTTTGTGTCATTTTGTGTCATTGGTTGAACATTTAGGTCATTTTCGTCCTCCCTAGGCATATTCTAATCCAATTAGGGTTTTTAACCAATCTTGTGCATCCAATATGTGATTTTGTGTCATTTTGTGTCATTGGTTAAACATTTAGGTCATTTTCGTCCTCCGTAGGCTTATTCTAATCCAATTAGGGTTTTTAACCAATCTTGTGCATCCAATATGTGATTTTGTGTCATTTTGTGTCATTGGTTGAACATTTAGGTCATTTTCGTCCTCCATAGGCTTATTCTAATCCAATTAGGGTTTTTAACCAATCTTTGCATCCAATATGTGATTTTGTGTCATTGGTTGAACATTTAGGTCATTTTCGTCCTCCCTAGGCTTATTCTAATCCAATTAGGGTTTTTAACCAATCTTGTGCATCCAATATGTGATTTTGTGTCATTTTGTGTCATTGGTTGAACATTTAGATGATTTTCGTACTCCCTAGGCTTATTCTAATCCAATTAGGGTTTTTAACCAATCTTGTGCCTCCAATATGTGATTTTGTGTCATTGGTTGAACATTTAGGTCATTTTCGTCCTCCCTAGGGTTATTCTAATCCAATTAGGGTTTTTAACCAATCTTGTGCATCCAATATGTGATTTTGTGTCATTTTGTGTCATTGGTTGAACATTTAGGTCATTTTCGTCCTCCCTAGGCTTATTCTAATCCAGTTAGGGTTTTTAACCAATCTTGTGCATCCAATATTTGATTTTGTGTCCTTTTGTGTCATTGGTTGAACATTTAGGTCATTTTCGTCCTCCCTAAGCTTATTCTAATCCAATTAGGTTTTTAACCAATCTTGTGCATCCAATATGTTATTTTGTGTCATTTTGTGTCATTGGTTGAACATTTAGGTCATTTTCGTCCTCCCTAAGCTTATTCTAATCCAATTAGGGTTTTTAACCAATCTTGTGCATCGAATATGTGATTTTGTGTCCTTTTGTGTCATTGGTTGAACATTTAGATCATTTTCGTCCTCCCTAGGCTTATTCTAATCCAATTAGGGTTTTTAACCTATCTTGTGCATCCAATATGTTATTTTGTGTCATTTTGTGTCATTTGTTGAACATTTAGGTCATTTTCGTCCTCCCTAGGCTTATTCTAATCCAATTAGGGTTTTTAACCAATCTTGTGCATCCAATATTTGATTTTGTGTCCTTTTGTGTCATTGGTTGAACATTTAGGTCATTTTCGTCCTCCCTAAACTTATTCTAATCCAATTAGGTTTTTAACCAATCTTGTGCATCCAATATGTTATTTTGTGTCATTTTGTGTCATTGGTTGAACATTTAGGTCATTTTCGTCCTCCCTAAGCTTATTCTAATCCAATTAGGGTTTTTAACCAATCTTGTGCATCGAATATGTGATTTTGTGTCCTTTTGTGTCATTGGTTGAACATTGAGGTCATTTTCGTACTCCCTAAGCTTTTTCTAATCCAATCAGGTTTTTAACCAATCTTGTGCATCCAATATTTTATTTTGTGTCATTTTGTGTCATTGGTTGAACATTTAGGTCATTTTCGTCCTTCCTAGGCTTATTCTAATCCAATTAGGGTTTTTAACCTATCTTGTGCATCCAATATGTGATTTTGTTTCCTTTTGTGTCATTGGTTTGAACATTTAGGTCATTTTCGTCCTCCCTAGGCTTATTCTAATCCAATTAGGGTTTTTAACCAATCTTGTGCATCCAATATGTGATTTTGTGTCATTCTGTGTCATTAGTTGAATATTTAGGTCATTTTCGTCCTCCCTATGCTTATTCTAATCCAATTAGGGTTTTTAACCAATCTTGTGCATCCAATATGTGATTTTGTGTCATTTTCTGTCATTGGTTCAACATTTAGGTCATTTTCGTCCTCCCTAGGCTTATTCTAATCCAATTAGTGTTTTTAACCAATCTTGTGCATCCAATATGTGATTTTGTGTCATTTTCTGTCATTGGTTGAACATTTAGGTCATTTTCGTCCTCCCTAGGCTTTTTCTAATCCAATTAGTGTTTTTAACCAATCTTGTGCATTCAATATGTGATTTTGTGTCCTTTTGTGTCATTGGTTGAACATTTAGGTAATTTTCGACCTCCCTAAGCTTATTCTAATCCAATTAGGGTTTTTAACCAATCTTGTGCATCCAATATGTGATTTTTTGTCCTTTTGTGTCACTGGTTGAACATTGAGGTCATTTTCGTCCTCCCTAGGCTTATTCTAATCAAATTAGGGTTTTTAACCAACCTTGTGCATCCAATATGTGATTTTGTGTCATTGGTTGAACATTTAGGTCATTTTCGTCCTCCCTAGGCTTATTCTAATCCAATTAGGGTTTTTAACCAATCTTGTGCATCCAATATGTGATTTCGTGTCCTTTTGTGTCATTGGTTGAACATTTAGGTCATTTTCGTCCTCCCTAGGCTTATTCTAATCCAATTAGGGTTTTTAACCAATCTTGTGCATCCAATATGTGATTTTGTGTCCTTTTGTGTCATTGGTTGAACATTTAGGTCATTTTCGTCCTCCCTAAGCTTATTCTTATCCAATTAGGGTTTTTAACCAATCTTGTGCATCCAATATGTGATTTTGTGTACTTTTGTGTCATTGGTTGAACATTTAGGTCATTTACGTCCTCCCTAAGCTTATTCTAATCCAATTAGGTTTTTAACCAATCTTGTGCATCCAATATGTGATTTTGTGTCATTTTGTGTCATTGGTTGAACATTTAGGTCATTTTCGTCCTCCCTAGGCTTATTCTAATCCAATTAGGGTTTTTAACCAATCTTGTCCATCCAATATGTGATTTTGTGTCATTTTGTGTTATTGGTTGAACATTTAGGTCATTTTCGTCCTCCCTAGGCTTATTCTAATCCAATTAGCGTTTTTAACCAATCTTGTGCATCCAATATGTGATTGTGTCATTGGTTGAACATTTAGGTCATTTTCGTCCTCCCTAGGGTTATTCTAATCCAATTAGGGTTTTTAACCAATCTTGTGCATCCAATATGTGATTTTGTGTCATTTTGTGTCATTGGTTGAACATTTAGGTCATTTTCGTCCTCCCTAGGCTTATTCTAATCCAATTAGGGTTTTTAACCAATCTTGTCCATCCAATATGTGATTTTGTGTCATTTTGTGTCATTTGTTGAACATTTAGGTCATTTTCGTCCTCCCTAGGCTTATTCTAATCCAATTAGGGTTTTTAACCAATCTTGTGCATCCAATATGTGATTTTGTGTCATTTTGTGTCATTGGTTGAACATTTAGGTCATTTTCGTCCTCCCTAGGCTTATTCTAATCCAATTAAGGTTTTTAACCAATCTGATGCATCCAATATGTGATTTTGTGTCATTTTGTGTCATTGGTTGAACATTTAGGTCATTTTCGTCCACCCTAGGCTTATTCTAATCCAATTAGGGTTTTTAACCAATCTTGTGCATCCAGTATGTGATTTTGTGTCATTGGTTGAACATTTAGGTCATTTTTGTCCTCCCTAGGCTTATTCTAATCCAATTAAGGTTTTTAACCAATCTTGGGAATCCAATATGTGATTTTGCGTCATTGGTTGAACATTTAGGTCATTTTCGTCCTCCCTAGGCTTATTCTAATCCAATTAGGGTTTTTAACCAATCTTGTGCATCCAATATGTGATTTTGTGTCATTGGTTGAACATTTAGGTCATTTTCGTCCTCCTAGGCTTATTCTAATCCAATTAGGGTTTTTAACCAATCTTGTGCATCCAATATGTGATTTTGTGTCATTTTGTGTCATTGGTTGAACATTTAGGTCATTTTCGTCCTCCCAAGGCTTATTCTAATCCAATTTGGGTTTTTTACCAATCTTGTGCATCCAATATGTGATTTTGTGTCATTTTGTGTCATTTGTAATCCAATTAGGTCATTTTCGTCCTCCCTAGGCTTATTCTAATCCAATTAGGGTTTTTAACCTATCTTGTGCATCCAATATGTGATTTTGTGTCATTTTGTGTCATTGGTTGAACATTTAGGTCATTTTCGTCCTCCCTAGGCTTATTCTAATCCAATTAGGGTTTTTAACCAATCTTGTGCATCCAATATGTGATTTTGTGTCATTTTGTGTCATTGGTTGAACATTTAGGTCATATTCGTCCTCCCTAGGCTTATTCTAATCCAATTAAGGTTTTTAACCAATCTTGTGCATCCAATATGTGATTTTGTGTCATTTTGTGTCATTGGTTGAACATTTAGGTCATTTTCGTCCTCCCTAGGCTTATTCTAATCCAATTAGGGTTTTTAACCAATCTTGTGCATCCAATATGTGATTTTGTGTCATTTTGTGTCATTGGTTGAACATTTAGGTCATTTTCGTCCTCCCTTGGCTTATTCTTATCCAATTAAGGTTCTTAACCAATCTAGTGCATCCAATGTGTGATTTTGTGTCATTTTGGGTCATTGGTTGAACATTTAGGTCATTTTCGTCCTCCCTAGGCTTATTCTAATCCAATTAGGGTTTTTAACCAATCTTGTGCATCCAATATGTGATTTTGTGTCATTTTGTGTCATTGGTTGAACATTTAGGTCATTTTCGTCCTCCCTAGGTTTATTCTAAACCAATTAGGGTTTTTAACCAATCTTGTGCATCCAATATGTGATTTTGTGTCATTTTGTGTCATTGGTTGAACATTTAGGTCATTTTCGTCCTCCCTAGGCTTATTCTAATCCAATTAGGGTTTTTACCCAATCTTGTGCATCCAATATGTGATTTTGTGTCCTTTTGTGTCATTGGTTGAACATTTAGGTCATTTTCGTCCTCCCTAGGGTTATTCTAATCCAATTAGGGTTTTTAACCAATCTTGTGCATCCAATATGTGATTTTGTGTCATTTTGTGTCATTGGTTGAACATTTAGGTCATTTTCGTTCTCCCTAGGCTTATTCTAATCCAATTAGGGTTTTTACCCAATCTTGTGCATCCAATATGTGATTTTGTGTCCTTTTGTGTCATTGGTTGAACATTTAGGTCATTTTCGTCCTCCCTAGGCTTATTCTAATCCAATTAGGGTTTTTAACCTATCTTGTGCATCCAATATGTTAATTTGTGATATTTTGTGTCATTTGTTGAACATTTAGGTCATTTTCGTCCTCCCTAGGCTTATTCTAATCCAATTAGGGTTTTTAACCAATCCTTTGCATCCAATATTTGATTTTGTGTCCTTTTGTGTCATTGGTTGAACATTTAGGTCATTTTCGTCCTCCCAAAGCTTATTCTAATCCAATTAGGTTTTTAACCAATCTTGTGCATCCAATATGTTATTTTGTGTCCTTTTGTGTCATTGGTTGAACATTTAGGTCATTTTCGTCCTCCCTAGGGTTATTCTAATCCAATTAGGGTTTTTAACCAATCTTGTGCATCGAATATGTGATTTTGTGTCCTTTTGTGTCATTGGTTGAACATTGAGGTCATTTTCGTACTCCCTAAGCTTATTCTAATCCAATCAGGTTTTTAACCAATCTTGTGCATCCAATATTTTATTTTGTGTCATTTTGTGTCATTGGTTGAACATTTAGGTCATTTTCGTCCTCCCTAGGCTTATTCTAATCCAATTAGGGTTTTTAACCAATCTTGTGCATCCAATATGTGATTTTGTGTCATTTTGTGTTATTGGTTGACCATTTAGGTCATTTTCGTCCTCCCTAGGCTTATTCTAATCCAATTAGGGTTTTTAACCAATCTTTTGCATCCAATATGTGATTTTGTGTCATTTTGTGTCATTGGTTGAACATTTAGGTCATTTTCGTCCTCACTAGGCTTATTCTAATCCAATTAGGGTTTTTAACCAATCTTGTGCATCCAATATGTGATTTTGTGTCATTGGTTAAACATTTAGGTCATTTTCGTCCACCCTAGGTTTATTCTAATCCAATTAGGGTTTTTATCCAATCTTGTGCATCCAATATGTGATTTTGTGTCATTTTGTGTCATTGGTTGAACATTTAGGTCATTTTCGTCCTCCCTAGGCTTATTCTAATCCAATTAGGGTTTTTAACCAATCTTTTGCATCCAATATGTGATTTTGGGTTATTGGTTGCACACTTAGGTCATTTTCGTCCTCCCTAGGATTATTCTAATCCAATTAGGGTTTTTAACCAATCTTGTGCATATAATAAGTGATTTTTTGTCATTGGTAAACCAATAAGTTCATTTTCGTCCTCGCTAGACTTATTCTAATCAAATTAGGGTTTTTAACTAATCTTGTGTATCCAATATGTGACTTTGTGTCATTGGTTGTACATTTAAGTCATTTTGGTCTTCCCTAGGCTTATTCTAATCCAATTAGGGTTTTTAACCAATCTTGTGCATCCAATATGTGATTTTGTGTCATTGGTTGAACATTTAGGTCATTTTCGTCCTCCCCAGGCTTATTCTTATCCAATTAGGTTTTTTATCCAATCTTGTGCATCCCATATGTGATTTTGTGTCAATTTGTGTCATTGGTTGCACATTTAGGTCATTTTGGTCCTCCCTAGGCTTATTCTAATCCAATTAGGGTTGTTAACCAATCTTGTTCTTATAATAAGTGATTTTGTGTCATTTGTAATCCATTTAGGTCATTTTCGTCCTCGCTAAACTTATTCTAATCAAATTAGGGTTTTTAACCAATCATGTGCATCCAATATGTGATTTTGTGTCATTGGTAATCCAATAAGTTCATTTTCGTCCTCGCTAGACTTATTCTAATCCAATTAGGGTTTTTAACCAATCTTGTGCATCCAATATGTGATTTTGTGTCATTGGTTGAACATTTAGGTCATTTTCGTCCTCCCTAGGCTTATTCTAATCCAATTAGGGTTTTTAACCTATCTTGTGCATCCAATATGTGATTTTGTGTCATTTTGTGTCATTGGTTGAACATTTAGGTCATTTTCGTCCTCCCTAGGCTTATTCTAATCCAATTAGGGTTTTTAACCAATCTTTGCATCCAATATGTGATTTTGTGTCATTTTGTGTCATTGGTTGAACATTTAGGTCATTTTCGTCCTCCCTAGGCTTATTCTAATCCAATTAGGGTTTTTAACCTATCTTGTGCATCCAATATGTGATTTTGTGTCATTTTGTGTCATTGGTTGAACATTTAGGTCATTTTCGTCCTCCCTAGGCTTATTCTAATCCAATTAGGGTTCTTAACCAATCTTGTGTATCCAATATGTGATTTTGTGTCATTGGTTGAATATTTAGGTGATTTTCATCCTCCCTAGGCTTATTCTAATCCAATTAGGGTTTTTAACCAATCTTGTGCATCCAATATGTGATTTTGTGTCATTTTGTGTCATTGGTTGAACATTTAGGTTATTTTCGTCCTCCCTAGGCTTATTCGAATCCAATTAGGGTTTTTAACCAATCTTGTGCATCCAATATGTGATTTTGTGTCATTTTGTGTCATTGGTTGAACATTTAGGTCATTTTCGTCCTCCCTAGGCTTATTCTAATCCAATTACGGTTTTTAACCAATCTTGTGCATCCAATATGTGATTTTGTGTAATTGGTTGAACATTTAGGTCATTTTCGTCGTCCCTAGGCTTATTCTAATCCAATTAGGGTTTATAACCAATCTTGTGCATCCAATATGTGATTTTATGTCATTGGTTGAACATTTAGGTCATTTTCGTCCTCCCTAGGGTTATTCTAATCCAATTAGGGTTTTTAACCAATCTTGTGCATCCAATATGTGATTTTGTGTCATTTTGTGTCATTGGTTGAACATTTAGGTCATTTTCGTCCTCCCTAGGCTTATTCTAATCCAATTAGGGTTTTTACCAATCTTGTGTATTCAATATGTGATTTTGTGTCATTGGTTCAACATTTAGGTCATTTTCGTCCTCCCTAGGCTTATTCTAATCCAATTAGGGTTTTTAACCAATCTTGTGCATCCAATATGTGATTTTGTGTCATTTTGTGTCATTGGTTGAACATTTAGGTCATTTTCGTCCTCCCTAGGTTTATTCTAAACCAATTAGGGTTTTTAACCAATCTTGTGCATCCAATATGTGATTTTGTGTCATTTTGTGTCATTGGTTGAACATTTAGGTCATTTTCGTCCTCCCTAGGCTTATTCTAATCCAATTAGGGTTTTTACCCAATCTTGTGCATCCAATATGTGATTTTGTGTCCTTTTGTGTCATTGGTTGAACATTTAGGTCATTTTCGTCCTCCCTAGGCTTATTCTAATCCAATTAGGGTTTTTAACCTATCTTGTGCATCCAATATGTTAATTTGTGATACTTTGTGTCATTTGTTGAACATTTAGGTCATTTTCGTCCTCCCTAGGCTTATTCTAATCCAATTAGGGTTTTTAACTAATCTTGTGCATCCAATATTTGATTTTGAGTCCTTTTGTGTCATTGGTTGAACATTTAGGTCATTTTCGTCCTCCCTAAGCTTATTCTAATCCAATTAGGTTTTTAACCAATCTTGTGCATCCAATATGTTATTTTGTGTCATTTTGTGTCATTGGTTGAACATTTAGGTCATTTTCGTCCTCCCTAAGCTTATTCTAATCCAATTAGGGTTTTTAACCAATCTTGTGCATCCAATATGTGATTTTGTGTCCTTTTGTGTCATTGGTTGAACATTTAGATCATTTTCGTCCTCCCTAGGCTTATTCTAATCCAATTAGGGTTTTTAACCTATCTTGTGCATCCAATATGTTATTTTGTGTCATTTTGTGTCATTTGTTGAACATTTAGGTCATTTTCGTCCTCCCTAGGCTTATTCTAATCCAATTAGGGTTTTTAACCAATCTTGTGCATCCAATATTTGATTTTGTGTCCTTTTGTGTCATTGGTTGAACATTTAGGTCATTTTCGTCCTCCCTAAGCTTATTCTAATCCAATTAGGTTTTTAACCAATCTTGTGCATCCAATATGTTATTTTGTGTCATTTTTTGTCATTGGTTGAACATTTAGGTCATTTTCGTCCTCCCTAAGCTTATTCTAATCCAATTAGGGTTTTTAACCAATCTTGTGCATCGAATATGTGATTTTGTGTCCTTTTGTGTCATTGGTTGAACATTGAGGTCATTTTCGTACTCCCTAAGCTTATTCTAATCCAATCAGGTTTTTAACCAATCTTGTGCATCCAATATTTTATTTTGTGTCATTGGTTGAACATTTAGGTCATTTTCGTCCTCCCTAGGCTTATTCTAATCCAATTAGGGTTTTTAACCTATCTTGTGCATGCAATATGTGATTTTGTGTCCTTTTGTGTCATTGGTTTGAACATTTAGGTCATTTTCGTCCTCCCTAGGCTTATTCTAATCCAATTAGGGTTTTTAACCAATCTTGTACATCCAATATGTGATTTTGTGTCATTCTGTTTCATTAGTTGAATATTTAGGTCATTTTCGTCCTCCCTATGCTTATTCTAATCCAATTAGGGTTTTTAACCAATCTTGTGCATCGAATATGTGATTTTGTGTCATTTTCTGTCATTGGTTGAACATTTAGGTCATTTTCGTCCTCCCTAGGCTTATTCTAATCCAATTAGTGTTTTTAACCAATCTTGTGCATCCAATATGTGATTTTGTGTCCTTTTGTGTCATTGGTTGAACATTTAGGTCATTTTCGTCCTCCCTAGGCTTATTCTAATCCAATTAGGGTTTTTAACCTATCTTGTGCATCCAATATGTGATTTTGTGTCCTTTTGTGTCATTGGTTGAACATTTAGGTCATTTTCGTTCTCCCTAGGCTTATTCTAATCCAATTAGGGTTTTTGACCAATCTTGTGCATCCAATATGTGATTTTGTGTCCTTTTGTGTCATTAGTTGAATATTTAGGTCATTTTCGTCCTCCCTAGGCTTATTTTAATCCAATTAGGGTTTTTAACCAATCTTGTGCATCCAATATGTGATTTTGTGTCCTTTTGTGTCATTGGTTGAACATTTAGGTAATTTTCGACCTCCCTAAGCTTATTCTAATCCAATTAGGGTTTTTAACCTATCTTGTGCATCCCATATGTGATTTTGTGTCCTTTTGTGTCATTGGTTGAACATTTAGGTCATTTTCGTCCTCCCTAGGCTTATTCTAATCCAATTAGGTTTTTAACCAATTTTGTGCATCCAATATGTGATTTTGTGTCATTTTGTGTCATTGGTTGAACATTTAGGTCATTTTCATCCTCCCTAGGCTTATTCTAATCCAATTAGGATTTTTAACCAATCTTGTGCATCCAATATGTGATTTTGTGTCATTTTGTGTCATTGGTTGAACATTTAGGTCATTTTCGTCCTCCCTAGGCTAATTCAAATCCAATTAGGGTTTTTAACCAATCTTGTGCATCCAATATGTGATTTTGTGTCATTTTGTGTCATTGGTTGAACATTTAGGTCATTTTCGTCCTCCCTAGGCTTATTCTAATCCAATTAGGGTTTTTAACCAATCTTGTGCATCCAATATGTGATTTTGTGTCATTTTGTGTCATTGGTTGAACATTTCGGTTATTTTTGCCTCCCTAGGCTTATTTTAATCCAATTAGGGTTTTTAACCAATCTTGTGCATCCAATATGTGATTTTGTGTCATTTTGTGTCATTGGTTGAACATTTAGGTCATTTTCGTCCTCCCTAGGCTTATTCTAATCCAATTAGGGTTTTTACCCAATCTTGTGCATCCAATATGTGATTTTGTGTCCTTTTGTGTCATTGGTTGAACATTTAGGTCATTTTCGTCCTCCCTAGGCTTATTCTAATACAATTAGGGTTTCTAACCAATCTTGTGCATCCAATATGTGATAGTGTGTCCTTTTGTGTCATTGGTTGAACATTTAGGTCATTTTCGTCCTCCCTAGGCTTATTCTAATCCAATTAGGGTTTTTAACCTATCTTGTGCATCCTTTATGTGATTTTGTGTCCTTTTGTGTCATTGGTTTGAACATTTAGGTCATTTTCGTCCTCCCTAGGCTTATTCTAATCCAATTAGGGTTTTTAACCAATCTTGTGCATCCAATATGTGATTTTGTGTCATTCTGTGTCATTAGTTGAATATTTAGGTCGTTTTCGTCCTCCCTATGCTTATTCTAATCCAATTAGGGTTTTTAACCAATCTTGTGCATCCAATATGTGATTTTGTGTCATTTTCTGTCATTGGTTCAACATTTAGGTCATTTTCGTCCTCCCTAGGCTTATTCTAATCCAATTAGTGTTTTTAACCAATCTTGTGCATCCAATATGTGATTTTGTGTCATTTTCTGTCATTGGTTGAACATTTAGGTCATTTTCGTCCTCCCTAGGCTTTTTCTAATCCAATTAGTGTTTTTAACCAATCTTGTGCATTCAATATGTGATTTTGTGTCCTTTTGTGTCATTGGTTGAACATTTTGGTAATTTTCGACCTCCCTAAGCTTATTCTAATCCAATTAGGGTTTTTAACCAATCTTGTGCATCCAATATGTGATTTTTTGTCCTTTTGTGTCACTGGTTGAACATTGAGGTCATTTTCGTCCTCCCTAGGCTTATTCTAATCAAATTAGGGTATTTAACCAACCTTGTGCATCCAATATGTGATTTTGTGTCATTGGTTGAACATTTAGGTCATTTTCGTCCTCCCTAGGCTTATTCTAATCCAATTAGGGTTTTTAACCAATCTTGTGCATCCAATATGTGATTTCGTGTCCTTTTGTGTCATTGGTTGAACATTTAGGTCATTTTCGTCCTCCCTAAGCTTATTCTAATCCAATTAGGTTTTTAACCAATCTTGTGCATCCAATATGTTATTTTGTGTCATTGGTTGAACATTTAGGTCATTTTCGTCCTCCCGAGGCTTATTCTAATCCAATTAGGGTTTTTAACCAATCTTGTGCATCGAATATGTGATTTTGTGTCATTTTGTTTCATTGGTTGAACATTTAAGTCATTTTCATCCTCCCTAGGCTTATTCTAATCCAATTAGGGTTTTTAACCAATCTTGTGCATCCAATATGTGATTTTGTGTCCTTTTGTGTCATTGGTTGAACATTTAGGTCATTTTCGTCCTCCCTAAGCTTATTCTAATCCAATTAGGTTTTTAACCAATCTTGTGCATCCAATATGTTATTTTGTGTCCTTTTGTGTCATTGGTTGAACATTTAGGTCATTTTCGTCCTCCCTAGGGTTATTCTAATCCAATTAGGGTTTTTAACCAATCTTGTGCATCGAATATGTGATTTTGTGTCCTTTTGTGTCATTGGTTGAACATTGAGGTCATTTTCGTACTCCCTAAGCTTATTCTAATCCAATCAGGTTTTTAACCAATCTTGTGCATCCAATATTTTATTTTGTGTCATTTTGTGTCATTGGTTGAACATTTAGGTCATTTTCGTCCTCCCTAGGCTTATTCTAATCCAATTAGGGTTTTTAACCTATCTTGTGCATCCAATATGTGATTTTGTGTCCTTTTGTGTCATTGGTTTGAACATTTAGGTCATTTTCGTCCTCCCTAGGCTTATTCTAATCCAATTAGGGTTTTTAACCAATCTTGTGCATCCAATATGTGATTTTGTGTCATTCTGTGTCATTAGTTGAATATTTAGGTCATTTTCGTCCTCCCTATGCTTATTCTAATCCAATTAGGGTTTTTAACCAATCTTGTGCATCCAATATGTGATTTTGTGTCATTTTCTGTCATTGGTTCAACATTTAGGTCATTTTCGTCCTCCCTAGGCTTATTCTAATCCAATTTGTGTTTTTAACCAATCTTGTGCATCCAATATGTGATTTTGTGTCATTTTCTGTCATTGGTTGAACATTTAGGTCATTTTCGTCCTCCCTAGACTTATTCTAATCCAATTAGTGTTTTTAACCAATCTTGTGCATCCAATATGTGATTTTGTGTCCTTTTGTGTCATTAGTTGAACATTTAGGTCATTTTCGTCCTCCCTAGGCTAATTCTAATCATATTAGGTTTTTTAACCAATCTTGTGCATCCAATATGTGATTTTGTGTCCTTTTGTGTCATTGGTTGAACATTTAGGTCATTTTCGTCCTCCCTAGGCTTATTCTAATACAATTAGGGATTTTAACCAATCTTGTGCATCCAATATGTGATAGTGTGTACTTTTGTGTCATTGGTTGAACATTTAGGTCATTTTCGTCCTACCTAGGCTTATTCTAATCCAATTTGGGTTTTTAACCTATCTTGTGCATCCAATATGTGATTTTGTGTCCTTTTGTGTCATTGGCT
>JBBPBQ010000008.1:8232775-8255616 GCA_037974755.1 Cicer yamashitae | reverse complement strand
CATTTTCGTCCTCCCTAGGCTTATTCTAATCCAATTAGTGTTTTTAACCAATCTTGTGCAACCAATATGTGATTTTGTGTCATTCTGTGTCATTGGTTGAACATTTAGGTCATTTTCGTCCTCCCTAAGCTTATTCTAATCCAATTAGGGTTTTTAACCAATCTTGTGCATCGAATATGTGATTTTGTGTCCTTTTGTGTCATTGGTTGAACATTGAGGTCATTTTCGTACTCCCTAAGCTTATTCTAATCCAATCAGGTTTTTAACCAATCTTGTGCATCCAATATTTTATTTTGTGTCATTTTGTGTCATTGGTTGAACATTTAGGTCATTTTCGTCCTCCCTAGGCTTATTCTAATCCAATTAGGGTTTTTAACCTATCTTGTGCATCCAATATGTGATTTTGTGTCCTTTTGTGTCATTGGTTTGAACATTTAGGTCATTTTCGTCCTCCCTAGGCTTATTCTAATCCAATTAGGGTTTTTAACCAATCTTGTGCATCCAATATGTGATTTTGTGTCATTCTGTGTCATTAGTTGAATATTTAGGTCATTTTCGTCCTCCCTATGCTTATTCTAATCCAATTAGGGTTTTTAACCAATCTTGTGCATCCAATATGTGATTTTGTGTCATTTTCTGTCATTGGTTCAACATTTAGGTCATTTTCGTCCTCCCTAGGCTTATTCTAATCCAATTAGTGTTTTTAACCAATCTTGTGCATCCAATATGTGATTTTGTGTCATTTTCTGTCATTGGTTGAACATTTAGGTCATTTTCGTCCTCCCTAGGCTTTTTCTAATCCAATTAGTGTTTTTAACCAATCTTGTGCATTCAATATGTGATTTTGTGTCCTTTTGTGTCATTGGTTGAACATTTTGGTAATTTTCGACCTCCCTAAGCTTATTCTAATCCAATTAGGGTTTTTAACCAATCTTGTGCATCCAATATGTGATTTTTTGTCCTTTTGTGTCACTGGTTGAACATTGAGGTCATTTTCGTCCTCCCTAGGCTTATTCTAATCAAATTAGGGTATTTAACCAACCTTGTGCATCCAATATGTGATTTTGTGTCATTGGTTGAACATTTAGGTCATTTTCGTCCTCCCTAGGCTTATTCTAATCCAATTAGGGTTTTTAACCAATCTTGTGCATCCAATATGTGATTTTGTGTCATTCGTTGATCATTTAGGTCATTTTCGTCCTCCCTAGGCTTATTCTAATCCAATTAGGGTTTTTAACCAATCTTGTGCATCCAATATGTGATTTTGTGTCATTTTGTGTCATTGGTTGAACATTTAGGTCATTTTCATCCTCCCTATGCTTATTCTAATTCAATTAGGGTTTTTAACCAATCTAGTGCATCCAATATGTGATTTTGTGTCATTAGTTGAACATTTAGATCATTTTCGTCCTCCCTAGGCTTATTCTAATCCAATTAGGGTTTTTAACCAATCTTGTGCATCCAATATGTGATTTTGTGTCATTTTGTGTCATTGGTTGAACATTTAGGTCATTTTCGTCCTCCCTAGGCTTATTCTAATCCAATTAGGGTTTTTAACCAATCATGAGCATCCAATATGTGATTTTGTGTCATTTTGTGTCATTGGTTGAACATTTAGGTCATTTTCGTCCTCCCTAGGCTTATTCTAATCCAATTAGGGTTTTTAACCAATCTTGTGCATCCAATATGTGATTTTGTGTCATTGGTTGAACATTTAGGTCATTTTGGACCTCCCTATGCTTATTCTAGTCCAATTAGGGTTTTTAACCAATCTTGTGCATCCAATATGTGATTTTGTGTCATTGGTTGAACATTTAGATCATTTTCGTCCTCCCTAGGCTTATTCTAATCCAATTAGTGTTTTTAACCAATCTTGTGCATCCAATATGTGATTTTGTGTCATTTTGTGTCATTGGTTGAACATTTAGGTCATTTTCGTCCTCCCTCGACTTATTCTAATCCAATTAGTGTTTTTAACCAATCTTGTGCATCCAATATGTGATTTTGTGTCCTTTTGTGTCATTTGTTGAACATTTAGGTCATTTTCGTCCTCCCTAGGCTAATTCTAATCATATTAGGGTTTTTAACCAATCTTGTGCATCCAAAATGTGATTTTCTGTCCTTTTGTGTCATTGGTTGAACATTTAGGTCATTTTCGTCCTCCCTAGGCTTATTCTAATACAATTAGGGTTTTTAACCAATCTTGTGCATCCAATATGTGATAGTGTGTCCTTTTGTGTCATTGGTTGAACATTTAGGTCATTTTCGTCCTCCCTAGGCTTATTCTAATCCGATTAGGGTTTTTAACCTATCTTGTGCATCCAATATGTGATTTTGTGTCCTTTTGTGTCATTGGTTTGAACATTTAGGTCATTTTCGTCCTCCCTAGGCTTATTCTAATCCAACTAGGGTTTTTAACCAATCTTGTGCATCCAATATGTGATTTTGTGTCATTCTGTGTCATTAGTTGAATATTTAGGTCATTTTCGTCCTCCCTATGCTTATTCTAATCCAATTAGGGTTTTTAACCAATCTTGTGCATCCAATATGTGATTTTGTGTCATTTTCTGTCATTGGTTCAACATTTAGGTCATTTTCGTCCTCCCTAGGCTTATTCTAATCCAATTAGTGTTTTTAACCAATCTTGTGCATCCAATATGTGATTTTGTGTCATTTTCTGTCATTGGTTGAACATTTAGGTCATTTTCGTCCTCCCTAGGCTTTTTCTAATCCAATTAGTGTTTTTAACCAATCTTGTGCATTCAATATGTGATTTTGTGTCCTTTTGTGTCATTGGTTGAACATTTAGGTAATTTTCGACCTCCCTAAGCTTATTCTAATCCAATTAGGGTTTTTAACCAATCTTGTGCAGCCAATATGTGATTTTTTGTCCTTTTGTGTCACTGGTTGAACATTGAGGTCATTTTCGTCCTCCCTAGGCTTATTCTAATCAAATTAGGGTTTTTAACCAACCTTGTGCATCCAATATGTGATTTTGTGTCATTGGTTGAACATTTAGGTCATTTTCGTCCTCCCTAGGCTTTTTCTAATCCAATTAGGGTTTTTAACCAATCTTGTGCATCCAATATGTGATTTTGTGTCATTTTGTGTCATTGGTTGAACATTTAGGTCATTTTCGTCCTCCCTAGGCTTATTCTAGTCCAATTAGGGTTTTTAACCAATCTTGTGCATCCTATATGTGATTTTGTGTCATTGGTTGAACATTTACGTCATTTTTGTCCTCCCTAGGCTTATTCTAATCCAATTAGGGTTTTTAACCAATCTTGTGCATCCAATATGTGATTTTGTGTCATTTTGTGTCATTGGTTGAACATTTAGGTCATTTTCGTCCTCCCTAAGCTTATTCTAATCCAATTAGGGTTTTTAACCAATCTTGTGCATCGAATATGTGATTTTGTGTCCTTTTGTGTCATTGGTTGAACATTGAGGTCATTTTCGTACTCCCTAAGCTTATTCTAATCCAATCAGGTTTTTAACCAATCTTGTGCATCCAATATTTTATTTTGTGTCATTGGTTGAACATTTAGGTCATTTTCGTCCTCCCTAGGCTTATTCTAATCCAATTAGGGTTTTTAACCTATCTTGTGCATGCAATATGTGATTTTGTGTCCTTTTGTGTCTTTGGTTTGAACATTTAGGTCATTTTCGTCCTCCCTAGGCTTATTCTAATCCAATTAGGGTTTTTAACCAATCTTGTGCATCCAATATGTGATTTTGTGTCATTCTGTTTCATTAGTTGAATATTTAGGTCATTTTCGTCCTCCCTATGCTTATTCTAATCCAATTAGGGTTTTTAACCAATCTTGTGCATCCAATATGTTATTTTGTGTCATTTTGTGTCATTGGTTGAACATTTAGGTCATTTTCGTCCTCCCTAGGGTTATTCTAATCCAATTAGGGTTTTTAACCAATCTTGTGCATCCAATATGTGATTTTGTGTCATTTTGTGTCATTGGTTGAACATTTAGGTCATTTTCGTCCTCCCTAGGCATATTCTAATCCAATTAGGGTTTTTAACTAATCTTGTGCATCCAATATGTGATTTTGTGTCATTTTCTGTCATTGGTTGAACATTTAGGTCATTTTCGTCCTCCCTAGGCTTATTCTAATCCAATTACGGTTTTTAACAAATCTTGTGCATCCAATATGTGATTTTGTGTAATTGGTTGAACATTTAGGTCATTTTCGTCGTCCCTAGGCTTATTCTAATCCAATTAGGGTTTTTAACCAATCTTGTGCATCCAATATGTGATTTTGTGTCATTGGTTGAACATTTAGGTCATTTTCGTCGTCCCTAGGCTTATTCTAATCCAATTAGGGTTTTTAACCAATCTTGTGCATCGAATATGTGATTTTGTGTCATTGGTTGAAAATTTAGGTCATTTTCGTCGTCCCTAGGCTTATTCTAATCCAATTAGGGTTTTTAACCAATCTAGTGCATCCAATATGTGAATTTGTGTCATTGGTTGAACATTTAGGTCATTTTCGTCCTCCCTAGGCTTATTCTAATCCAATTAGGGTTTTTAACCAATCTTGTGCATCCAATATGTGATTTTGTGTCATCTTGTGTCATTGGTTGAACATTATGTCATTTTCGTCCTCCATAGGCTTATTCTAATCCAATTAGGGTTTTTAACCAATCTTGTGCATCCAATATGTGATTTTGTGTCATTGGTTGAACATTTAGGTCATTTTCGTCGTCCCTAGGCTTATTCTAATCCAATTAGGGTTTTTAACCAATCTTGTGCATATAATAAGTGATTTTGTGTCATTGGTAATCCAATTAGGTCATTTTCGTCCTCGCTAGGCTTATTCTAATCCAATTAGGGTTTTTAACCAATCTTGTGCATCCAATATGTGATTTTGTGTCATTGGTTGAACATTTAGGTCATTTTCGTCGTCCCTAGGCTTATTCTAATCCAATTAGGGTTTTTAACCAATCTTGTGCATCCAATATGTGATTTTGTGTCATTGGTTGAACATTTAGGTCATTTTCGTCCTACCTAGGCTTATTCCAATCCAATTAGGGGTTTTAACCAATCTTGTGCATCCAATATGTGATTTTGTGTCATTGGTTGAACATTTAGGTCATTTTCGTCCTCCCTAGGCTTATTCTAATCCAATTAGGGTTTTTAACCAATCTTGTGCATCCAATATGTGATTTTGTGTCATTTTGGGTCACTGGTTGAACATTTAGGTCATTTTCGTCCTCCCTAGGCTTATTCTAATCCAATTAGGGTTTTTAACCTATCTTGTGCATCCAATATGTGATTTTGTGTCATTTTGTGTCATTGGTTGAACATTTAGGTCATTTTCGTCCTCCCTAGGTTTATTCTAATCCAATTAGGGTTTTTAACCAATCTTGTGCATCCAATATGTGATTTTGTGTCATTTTGTGTCATTGGTTGAACATTTAAGTCATTTTCGTCCTCCCTAGGCTTATTCTAATCCAATTAGGGTATATAACCAATCTTGTGCATCCAATATGTGATTTTGTGTCCTTTTGTGTCATTGGTTGAACATTTAGGTCATTTTCGTCCTCCCTAGGCTTATTCTAATCCAATTAGGGTTTTTAACCAATCTTGTGCATCCAATATGTGATTTTGTGTCATTGGTTGAACATTTAGGTCAATTTCGTCCTCCCTAGGCTTATTCTAATCCAATTAGGGTTTTTAACCAATCTTGTGCATCCAATATGTAATTTTGTATCATTTTGTGTCATTGGTTGAACATTTAGGACATTTTCGTCTTCCCTAGGCTTATTCTAATCCAATTAGGGTTTTTATCCAATCTTGTGCATCCAATATGTGATTTTGTGTCATTGGTTGAACATTTAGGTCATTTTCGTCCTCCCTAGGCTTATTCTAATCCAATTAGGGTTTTTAACCAATCATGTGCATCGAATATGTGATTTTGTGTCATTGGTTGAACATTTAGGTCATTTTCGTCCTCTCTGGACTTATTCTAATCCAATTAGGGTTTTTATCCAATCTTGTGCATCCAATATGTGATTTTGTGTCATTTTGTGTCATTTTGTGTCATTGGTTGAACATTTAGGTCATTTTCGTCCTCCCTAGGCTTATTGTAATCCAATTAGGGTTTTTAACCAATCTTGTGCATCCAATATGTGATCTTCTGTCATTGGTTGAAAATTTAGGTCATTTTCGTCCTCCCTAGGCTTATTCTAATCCTATTAGGGTTTTTAACCAATCTTGTGCATCCAATATGTGATTTTGTGTCATTGGTTGAACATTTAGGTCAATTTCGTCCTCCCTAGGCTTATTCTAATCCAATTAGGGTTTTTAACCAATCTTGTGCATCCAATATGTGATATTGTATCATTTTGTGTCATTGGTTGAACATATAGGTCATTTTCGTCCTCCCTAGGCTTATTCTAATCCAATTAGCGTTTTTAACCAATCTTGTGCATCCAATATGTGATTTTGTGTCATTGGTTGAACATTCAGGTCATTTTCGTCCTCCCTAGGCTTATTATAATCTAATTAGGGTTTTTAACCAATCTTGTGCAACCAAATTGTGATTTTGTGTCATTGGTTGAACATTTAGGTCATTTTCGTCCTCCCTAGGCTTATTCTAATCCAATTAGGGTTTTTAACCAATCTTGTGCATCCAATATGTGATTTTGTGTCATTGGTTGAACATTTAGGTCATTTTCGTCGTCCCTAGGCTTATTCTAATCCAATTAGGGTTTTTAACCAATCATGTGCATCCAATATGTGATTTATTGTCATTGGTTGAACATTTAGGTCATTTTCGTCCTCCCTAGGCTTATTCTAATCCAATTAGGGTTTTTAACCAATCTTGTGCATCCAATATGTGATTTTGTGTCATTGGTTGAACATTTAGGTCATTTTCGTCCTCCCTAGGCTTATTCTAATCCAATTAGGGTTTTTAACCAATCTTGTGCATCCAATATGTGATTTTGTGTCATTGGTTAAACATTTAGGTCATTTTCGTCCTCCCTATGCTTATTCTAATCCAATTAGGGTTTTTAACCAATCTTGTGCATCGAATATGTGATTTTGTGTCATTTTGTGTCATTGGTTGAACATTTAGGTCATTTTCGTCCTCCCTAGGCTTATTCTAATCCAATTAGGGGTATTAACCAATCTTGTGCATCCAATATGTGATTTTGTGTCATTTTCTGTCATTGGTTGAACATTTAGGTCATTTTCGTCCTCCCTAGACTTATTCTAATCCAATTAGTGTTTTTAACCAATCTTGTGCATCCAATATGTGATTTTGTGTCCTTTTGTGTCATTAGTTGAACATTTAGGTCATTTTCGTCCTCCCTAGGCTAATTCTAATCATATTAGGGTTTTTAACCAATCTTGTGCATCCAATATGTGATTTTGTGTCCTTTTGTGTCATTGGTTGAACATTTAGGTCATTTTCGTCCTCCCTAGGCTTATTCTAATACAATTAGGGTTTTTAACCAATCTTGTGCATCCAATATGTGATAGTGTGTCCTTTTGTGTCATTGGTTGAACATTTAGGTCATTTTCGTCCTCCCTAGGCTTATTCTAATCCAATTTGGGTTTTTAACCTATCTTGTGCATCCAATATGTGATTTTGTGTCCTTTTGTGTCATAGGTTTGAACATTTAGGTCATTTTCGTCCTCCCTAGGCTTATTCTAATCCAATTAGGGTTTTTAACCAATCTTGTGCAACCAATATGTGATTTTGTGTCATTCTGTGTCATTAGTTGAATATTTAGGTCATTTTCGTCCTCCCTATGCTTATTCTAATCCAATTAGGGTTTTTAACCAATCTTGTGCATCCAATATGTGATTTTGTGTCATTTTGTGTCATTGGTTGAACATTTAGGTCATTTTCGTCTTCCCTAGGCTTATTCTAATCCAATTAGGGTTTTTAACCAATCTTGTGCATCCAATATGTGATTTTGTCTCATTGGTTGAACATTTAGGTCATTTTCGTCCTCCCTAGGCTTATTCTAATCCAATTAGGGTTTTTAACCAATCTTGTGCATCCAATATGTGATTTTGTGTCATTGGTTGAACATTTAGGTCATTTTCGTCCTCCCTAGGCTTATTCTAAAGCAATTAGGGTTTTTAACCAATCTTGTGCATCCAATATGTGATTTTGTGTCATTGATTGAACATTTAGGTCATTTTCGTCCACTTTAGGCTCTTTTTAATCCAATTAGGGTTTTTAACCAATCTTGTGCATCCAATATGTGATTTTGTGTCATTGGTTAAACATTTAGGTCATTTTCGTCCTCCCTATGCTTATTCTAATCCAATTAGGGTTTTTAACCAATCTTGTGCATCGAATATGTGATTTTGTGTCATTTTGTGTCATTGGTTGAACATTTAGGTCATTTTCGTCCTCCCTAGGCTTATTCTAATCCAATTAGGGGTATTAACCAATCTTGTGCATCCAATATGTGATTTTGTGTCATTTTCTGTCATTGGTTGAACATTTAGGTCATTTTCGTCCTCCCTAGACTTATTCTAATCCAATTAGTGTTTTTAACCAATCTTGTGCATCCAATATGTGATTTTGTGTCCTTTTGTGTCATTAGTTGAACATTTAGGTCATTTTCGTCCTCCCTAGGCTAATTCTAATCATATTAGGGTTTTTAACCAATCTTGTGCATCCAATATGTGATTTTGTGTCCTTTTGTGTCATTGGTTGAACATTTAGGTCATTTTCGTCCTCCCTAGGCTTATTCTAATACAATTAGGGTTTTTAACCAATCTTGTGCATCCAATATGTGATAGTGTGTCCTTTTGTGTCATTGGTTGAACATTTAGGTCATTTTCGTCCTCCCTAGGCTTATTCTAATCCAATTAGGGTTTTTAACCTATCTTGTGCATCCAATATGTGATTTTGTGTCCTTTTGTGTCATTGGTTTGAACATTTAGGTCATTTTCGTCCTCCCTAGGCTTATTCTAATCCAATTAGGGTTTTTAACCAATCTTGTGCATCCAATATGTGATTTTGTGTCATTCTGTGTCATTAGTTGAATATTTAGGTCATTTTCGTCCTCCCTATGCTTATTCTAATCCAATTAGGGTTTTTAACCAATCTTGTGCATCCAATATGTGATTTTGTGTCCTTTGGTGTCATTGGTTGAACATTTAGGTCATTTTCGTCCTCCCTAGGCTTATTCTAATCCAATTAGGGTTTTTAACCTATCTTGTGCATCCAATATGTTATTTTGTGTCATTTTGTGTCATTTGTTGAACATTTAGGTCATTTTCGTCCTCCCTAGGCTTATTCTAATCCAATTAGGGTTTTTAACCAATCTTGTGCATCCAATATGTGATTTTGTGTCATTGGTTGAACATTTCGGTCATTTTTGTCCTCCCTAGGCTTATTCTAATCCAATTAGGGTTTTTAACCAATCTTGTGCATCCAATATGTGATTTTGTGTCATTTTGTGTCATTGGTTGAACATATAGGTCATTTTCGTCCTCCCTAGGCTTATTCTAATCCAATTAGGGTTTTTAAGCAATCTTGTGCATCCAATATGTGATTTTGTGTCATTGGTTGAACATTTAGGTCATTTTCGTCCTCCGTAGGCTTATTCTAATCCAATTAGGGTTTTTAACCAATCTTGTGCATCCAATATGTGATTTTGTGTCATTGGTTGAACATTTAGGTCAATTTCGTCCTCCCTAGGCTTATTCTAATCCAATTAGGGTTTTTAACCAATCTTGTGCATCCAATATGTGATTTTGTGTCATTGGTTGAACATTTAGGTCAATTTCGTCCTCCCTAGGCTTATTCTAATCCAATTAGGGTTTTTAACCAATCTTGTGCATCCAATATGTAACTTTGTATCATTTTGTGTCATTGGTTGAACATTTAGGACATTTTCGTCCTCCCTAGGCTTATTCTAATCCAATTAGGGTTTTTATCCAATCTTGTGCATCCAATATGTGACTTTGTGTCATTGGTTGAACATTTAGGTCATTTTCGTCCTCCCTAGGCTTATTCTAATCCAATTAGGATTTTTAACCAATCTTGTGCATCCAATATGTGATTTTGTGTCATTGGTTGAACATTTAGGTCATTTTCGTCCTCCCTAGGCTTATTCTAATCCATTTAGGGTTTTTAACCAATCTTGTGCATCCAATATGTGATTTTGTGTCATTTTGTGTCATTGGTTGAACATTTAGGTCATTTTCGTCTTCCCTAGGCTTATTCTAATCCAATTAGGGTTTTTAACCAATCTTGTGCATCCAATATGTGATTTTGTGTCATTGGTTGAACATTTAGGTCATTTTTGTCCTCCTTTGGCTTATTCTAATCCAATTAGGGTTTTTAACCAATCTTGTGCATCCAATATGTGATTTTGTGTCATTTTGTGTCATTGGTTGAACATTTAGGTCATTTTCGTCCTCCCTAGGCTTATTCTAATCCAATTAGGGTTTTTAACCAATCTTGTGCATCCAATATGTGATTTTGAGTCATTTTGTGTCATTATTTGAACATTTAGGTCATTTTCGTCCTCCCTAGGCTTATTCTAATCCAATTAGGGTTTTTAACCAATCTTGTGCATCCAATATGTGATTTTGTGTCATTATGTGTCATTGGTTGAACATTTAGGTCATTTTCGTCTTCCCTAGGCTTATTCTAATCCAATTAGGGTTTTTAACCAATCTTGTGCATCCAATATGTGATTTTGTGTCATTTTGTGTCATTGGTTGAACATTTAGGTCATTTTCGTCCTCCCTAGGCTTATTCTAATCCAATTAGGGTTTTTAACCAATCTTGTGCATCCAATATGTGATTTTGTGTCATTATGTGTCATTGGTTGAACATTTAGGTCATTTTGGTCCTCCCTAGGCATATTCTAATCCAATTAGGGTTTTTAACCAATCTTGTGCATCCAATATGTGATTTTGTGTCATTTTGTGTCATTGGTTGAACATTTAGGTCATTTTCGTCCTCCCTAGGCTTATTCTAATCCAATTAGGGTTTTTAACCAATCTTGTGCATCCAATATGAGATTTTGTGTCCTTTTGTGTCATTGGTTGAACATTTAGGTCATTTTCGTCCTCCCTAAGCTTATTCTAATCCAATTAGGTTTTTAACCAATCTTGTGCATCCAATATGTTATTTTGTGTCATTTTGTGTCATTGGTTGAACATTTAGGTCATTTTCGTCCTCCCTAGGGTTATTCTAATCCAATTAGGGTTTTTAACCTATCTTGTGCATCCAATATGTGATTTTGTGTCCTTTTGTGTCATTGGTTGAACATCTAGCTAATTTTTCGACCTCCCTAAGCTTATCTAATCCAATTAGGGTTTTTAACCAATCTTGTGCATCCAATATGTGATTTTGTGTCATTGGTTGAACATTTAGGTCATTTTCGTCCTCCCTAGGCTTATTCTAATCCAATTAGGGTTTTTAACCAATCTTGTGCATCCAATATGTGATTTTGTGTCATTTGTTGAACATTTAGTTCATTTTCGTCCTCCCTAGGCTTATTCTAATCCAATTAGGGTTTTTAACCAATCTTGTGCATCCAATATGTGATTTTGTGTCATTGGTTGAACATTTAGGTCATTTTCGTCCTCCCTAGGCTTATTCTAATCCAATTAGAGTTTTAACCAATCTTGTGCATCCAATATTGATTTTGTGTCATTTTGTGTCATTGGTTGAACATTTAGGTCATTTTCGTCCTCTCTAGGCTTATTCTAATCCAATTAGGGTTTTTAACCAATCTTGTGCATCCAATATGTGATTTTGTGTCATTTTGTGTCATTGGTTGAACATTTAGGTCATTTTCGTCTTCCCTAGGCTTATTCTAATCCAATTAGGGTTTTTAACCAATCTTGTGCATCCAATATGTGATTTTGTGTCATTTTGTGTCATTGGTTGAACATTTAGGTCATTTTCGTCCTCCCTAGGCTTATTCTAATCCTATTAGGGTTTTTAACCAATCTTGTGCATCCAATGTGTGATTTTGTGTCATTTTGTGTTATTGGTTAAACATTTAGGTCATTTTCGTCCTCCCTATGCTCTTTTTAATCCAATTTGGGTTTTTAACCAATTTTGTGCATCCAATATGTGATTTTGTGTCATTGGTTCAACATTTAGGTCATTTTCGTCTTCCCTAGGCTTATTCTAATCCAATTAGGGTTTTTAACCAATCTTGTGCATCCAATATGTGATTTTGTGTCATTTTGTGTCATTGGTTGAACATTTAGGTCATTTTCGTCATCCCTAGGCTTATTCTAATCCAATTAGGGTTTTTAACCAATCTTGTGTTTCCAATATGTGATTTTGTGTCATTTTGTATCATTGGTTGAACATTTAGGTCATTTTCATCCTCCCTAGGCTTATTCTAATCCAATTAGGGTTTTTAACCAATCTTGTGCATCCAATATGTGATTTTGTGTCATTTTGTGTCATTGGTTGCACATTTAGGTCATTTTCGTCCTCCCTAGGCTTATTCTAATCCAATTAGGGTTTTTAACCAATCTTGTGCATCCAATATGTGATTTTGTGTCATTGGTTGAACATTTAGTTCATTTTCGTTCTCCCTAGGCTTATTCTAATCCAACTAGGGTTTTTAACCAATCTTGTGCATCCAATATGTGATTTTGTGTCATTTTGTGTCATTGGTTGAACATTTAGGTCATTTTCGTCCTCCCTAGGCTTATTCTAATCCAATTAAGGTTTTTAACCAATCTTGTCCATCCAATATGTGATTTTGTGTCATTTTGTGTCATTGGTTGAACATTTAGGTCATTTTCGTCCTCCCTAGGCTTATTCTAATCCAATTAGGGTTTTTAACCAATCTTGTGCATCCAATATGTGATTTTGTGTCATTTTGTGTCATTGGTTGAACATTTAGGTCATTTTCGTCCTCCCTAGGCTTATTCTAATCCAATTAGGGTTTTTAACCAATCTTGTGCATCCAATATTTGATTTTGTGTCATTTTGTGTTATTGGTTGACCATTTAGGTCATTTTCGTCCTCCCTAGGCTTATTCTAATCCAATTAGGGTTTTTAACCAATCTTGTGCATCCAATATGTGATTTTGTGTAATTTTGTGTCATTGTTTGAACATTTAGGTCATTTTCGTCCTCCCTAGGCTTATTCTAATCCAATTAGGGTTTTTAACCAATCTTTTGCAACCAATATGTGATTTTGTGTCATTTTGTGTCATTGGTTTAACATTTAGGTCATTTTCGTCCTCCCTAGGCTTATTCTAATCCAATTAGGGTTTTTAACCAATCTTGTGCATCCAATATGTGATTTTGTGTCATTTTGTGTCGTTGGTTGAACATTTAGGTCATTTTCGTCTTCCCTAGGCTTATTCTAATCCAATTAGGGTTTTTAACCAATCTTGTGCACCCAATATGTCATTTTGTGTCATTGGTTGAACATTTAGGTCATTTTCGTCTTCCCTAGGCTTATTCTAATCCAATTAGGGTTTTTAACCAATCTTGTGCATCCAATATGTGATTTTGTGTCATTTTGTGTCATTGGTTGAACATTTAGGTCATTTTCGTCATCCCTAGGCTTATTCTAATCCAATTAGGGTTTTTAACCAATCTTGTGCATCCAATATATGATTTTGTGTCATTGGTTGAACATTTAGGTCATTTTCGTCCTCCCTAGGCTTATTCTAATCCAATTAGGGTTTTTAACCAATCTTGTGCATCCAATATGTGATTTTGTGTCATTGGTTGTACATTTAGGTCATTTTCGTCCTCCCTAGACTTATTCTAATCCAATTAGGGTTTTTAACCAATCTTGTGCATCCAATATGTGATTTTGTGTCATTTTGTGTCATTGGTTGAACATTTAGGTCATTTTCGTCCTCCCTAGGCTTATTCTAATCCAATTAGGGTTTTTAACCAATCTTGTGCATCCAATATGTGATTTTGTGTCATTGGTTGAACATTTAGTTCATTTTCGTCCTCCCTAGGCTTATTCTATTCCATTTAGGGTTTTTAACCAATCTTCTGCATCCAATATGTGATTTTGTGTCATTTTGTGTCATTGGTTCAACATTTAGGTCATTTTCGTCCTCCCTAGGGTTATTTTAATCCAATTAGGATTTTTAACCAATCTTGTGCATCCAATATGTGATTTTGTGTCATTTTGTGTCATTGGTTGAACATTTAGGTCATTTTCGTCCTCCCTAGGCTTATTCTAATCCAATTAGGGTTTTTAACCAATCTTGTGCATCCAATATGTGATTTTGTGTCATTTTGTGTCATTGGTTGAATATTAAGTTCATTTTCGTCCTCGCTAGGCTTATTCTAATCCAATTAGGGTTTTTAACAAATCTTGTGGATATAATAAGTGATTTTGTGTCATTGGTAATCCAATTTGGTCATTTTCGTCCTCGCTAGGCTTATTCTAATCCAATTAGGGTTTTTAACCAATCTTGTGCATCCAATATGTGATTTTGTGTCATTTTGTGTCATTGGTTGAACATTTAGGTCATTTTCGTCCTCCCTAGGCTTATTCTAATCCAATTAGGGTTTTTAACCAATCTTGTGCATCCAATATGTGATTTTGTGTCATTTTGTGTCATTGGTTGAACATTTAGGTCATTTTCGTCCTCCTTAGGCTTATTCTAATCCAATTAGGGTTTTTAACCAATCTTGTGCATCCAATATTTGATTTTGTGTCATTGGTTGAACATTTAGGTCATTTTCGTCCTCCCTAGGCTTATTCTAATCCAATTAGGGTTTTTAACCAATCTTGTGAATCCAATATGTGATTTTGTGTCATTGGTTGAACATTTAGGTCATTTTCGTCCTCCCTAGGCTTATTCTAATCCAATTAGGGTTTTTAACCAATATTGTGAATCCAATATGTGATTTTGTGTCATTTTGTGTCATTGGTTGAACATTTAGGTCATTTTCGTCCTCCCTAGGCTTATTCTAATCCAATTAGGGTTTTTAACCAATCTTGTGCATCCAATATGTGATTTTGTGTCATTGGTTGAACATTTGGGTCATTTTTGTCCTCCCTAGGCTTATTCTAATCCAATTAGGGTTTTTAACCAATCTTGTGCATCCAATATGTGATTTTGTGTCATTTTGTGTCATTGGTTGAACATTTAGGTCATTTTCGTCCTCCCTAGGCTTATTCTAATCCAATTAGGGTTTTTAACCAATCTTGTGCATCCAATATGTGATTTTGAGTCATTTTGTGTCATTATTTGAACATTTAGGTCATTTTCGTCCTCCCTAGGCTTATTCTAATCCAATTAGGGTTTTTAACCAATCTTGTGCATCCAATATGTGATTTTGTGTCATTATGTGTCATTGGTTGAACATTTAGGTCATTTTCGTCTTCCCTAGGCTTATTCTAATCCAATTAGGGTTTTTAACCAATCTTGTGCATCCAATATGTGATTTTGTGTCATTTTGTGTCATTGGTTGAACATTTAGGTCATTTTCGTCCTCCCTAGGCTTATTCTAATCCAATTAGGGTTTTTAACCAATCTTGTGAATCCAATATGTGATTTTGTGTCATTGGTTGAACATTTAGGTCATTTTCGTCCTCCTTGGGATTATTCTAATCCAATTAGGGTTTTTAACCAATCTTGTGGATCGAATATGTCATTTTGTGTCATTGGTTGAACATTTGGGTCATTTTCGTCTTCCATAGGCTTATTCTAATCCAATTAGGGTTTTTAACCAATCTTGTGCATCCAATATGTGATTTTGTGTCATTTTGTGTCATTGGTTGAACATTTAGGTCATTTTCGTCCTCCCTAGGCTTATTCTAATCCAATTAGGGTTTTTAACCAATCTTGTGCATCCAATATGTGATTTTTTTGTCATTTTGTGTCATTGGTTGAACATTTAGGTCATTTTCGTCCTCCCAAGGCTTATTCTAATCCAATTAGGATTTTTAACCAATCTTGTGCATCCAATATGTGATTTTGTGTCATTCGTTGAAAATTTTTGTCATTTTCGTTCTCCCAAGGCTTATTCTAATCCAATTAGGGTTTTTAACCAATCTTGTGCATCCAATATGTGATTTTGTGTCATTTTGTGTCATTGGTTGAACATTTAGGTCATTTTCGTCCTCCCTAGGCTTATTCTAATCCAATTAGGGTTTTTAACCAATCTTGTGCATCCAATATGTGATTTTGTGTCATTGGCTTAACATTTAGGTCATTTTCGTCCTCCCTAGGCTTATTCTAATCCAATTAGGATTTTTAAACAATCTTGTGCATCCAATATCTGATTTTTTGTCATTTTGTGTCATTGGTTGAACATTTAGGTCATTTTCGTCCTCCCTAGGCTTATTCTAATCCAATTAGGATTTTTAACCAATCTTGTGCATCCAATATGTGATTTTGTGTCATTCGTTGAAAATTTTTGTCATTTTCGTTCTCCCAAGGCTTATTCTAATCCAATTAGGGTTTTTAACCAATCTTGTGCATCCAATATGTGATTTTGTGTCATTTTGTGTCATTGGTTGAACATTTAGGTCATTTTCGTCCTCCCTAGGCTTATTCTAATCCAATTAGGGTTTTTAACCAATCTTGTGCATCCAATATGTGATTTTGTGTCATTGGTTGAACATTTAGGCAAATTTCGTCCTCCCCAGGCCTATTCTAATCCAATTAGCATTTTTATCCAATCTTGTGCATCCCATATGTGATTTTGTGTCATTGGTTGAACATTTAGGTCATTTTCGTCCTCCCTAGGCTTATTCTAATCCAATTAGGGTTTTTAACCAATCTTGTGCATCCAATATGTGATTTTGTGTCATTGGTTGCACATTTAGGTCATTTTTGTCCTCCCTAGGCTTATTATAATCCAATTAGGGTTTTTAACCAATCTTGTGCATATAATAAGTGATTTTATTTCATTGGTAACCCAATTAGGTCATTTTCGTCCTCGCTAGGCTTATTCTAATCCAATTAGGGTTTTTAACCAATCTTGTGCATCCAATATGTGATTTTGTGTCATTTTGTGTCATTGGTTGCACATTTAGGTCATTTTCGTCCTCCCTAGGCTTATTCTAATCCAATTAGGGTTTTTAACCAATCTTGTGCATCCAATATGTGATTTTGTGTCGTTTTGTGTCATTGGTTGAACATTTAGGTCATTTTCGTCCTCTCTAAGCTTATTCTTATCCAATTAGGGTTTTTAACCAATCTTGTGCAACCAATATGTGATTTTGTGTCATTTTGTGTCATTGGTTGAACATTTAGGTCATTTTCGTCCTCCGTAGGCATATTCTAATCCAATTAGGGTTTTTAACAAATCTTGTCAATCCAATATGTGATTTTGTGTCATTGGTTGAACATTTAGGTCATTTTCGTCCTCCCTAGGCTTATTCTAATCCAATTAGGGTTTTTAACCAATCTTGTGCATCCAATATGTGATTTGGTGTCATTGGTTGAACATTTAGGTCATTTTCGTCGTCCCTAGGCTTATTCTAATCCAATTAGGGTTTTTAACTAATCTTGTGCATCCAATATGTGATTTTGTGTCATTTTGTGTCATTGGTTGAACATTTAGGTCATTTTCGTCAACCCTAGACTTATTTTACTCCAATTAGGGTTTTTAACCAATCTTGTGCATCCAATATAAGATTTTGTGACATTTTGTATCATTGGTTGAACATTTAGGTCATTTTCGTCCTCCGTAGGCATATTCTAATCCAATTAGGGTTTTTAACAAATCTTGTCAATCCAATATGTGATTTTGTGTCATTGGTTGAACATTTAGGTCATTTTCGTCCTCTCTAGGATTATTCTAATCCAATTAGGGTTTTTAACCAATCTTGTGCATCCAATATGTGATTTGGTGTCATTGGTTGAACATTTAGGTCATTTTCGTCCTCCCTAAGCTTATTCATATCCAATTAGGGTTTTTAACCAATCTTGTACAACCAATATGTGATTTTGTGTCATTTTGTGTCATTGGTTGAACATTTACGTCATTTTCGCCCTCCGTAGGCATATTCTAATCCAATTAGGGTTTTTAACAAATCTTGTCAATCCAATATGTGATTTTGTGTCATTGGTTGAACATTTAGGTCATTTTCGTCCTCCCTAGGCTTATTCTAATCCAATTAGGGTTTTTAACCAATGTTGTGCATCCAATAAGTGATTTGGTGTCATTTTGTGTCATTGGTTGAAGATTTAGGTCATTTTCGTCGTCGCAAGGCTTATTCTAATCCAATTAGGGTTTTTAACTAATCTTGTGCATCCAATATGTGATTTTGTGTCATTTTGTGTCATTGGTTGAACATTTAGGTCATTTTCGTCGTCCCTAGACTTATTCTACTCCAATTAGGGTTTTTAACCAATCTTGTGCATCCAATTTATGATTTTGTGACATTTTGTGTCATTGGTTGAACATTTAGGTCATTTTCATCCTCCCTAGGCTTATTCTATTCCAATTAGGCTTTTTAACCAATCTTGTGCATCGAATATGTGATTTTGTGTCATTTTGTGTCATTTGTTGAACATTTATGTCATTTTCATCCTCCCTAGGCTTATTCTAATCCAATTAGTGTTTTTAACCAATCTTGTGCATCCAATATGTGATTTTGTGTCCTTTTGTGTCATTAGTTGAACATTTAGGTCATTTTCGTCCTCCCTAGGCTAATTCTAATCCAATTAGGGTTTTTAACCTATCTTGTGCATCTAATATGTGATTTTGTGTCCTTTTGTGTCATTGGTTGAACATTTAGGTCATTTTCGTCCTCCCTAGGCTTATTCTAATCCAATTAGGGTTTTTAACCTATCTTGTGCATCCAATATGTGATTTTGTGTCCTTTTGTGTCATTGGTTGAACATTTAGGTCATTTTCGTTCTCCCTAGGCTTATTCTAATCCAATTAGGGTTTTTGACCAATCTTGTGCATCCAATATGTGATTTTGTGTCCTTTTGTGTCATTAGTTGAATATTTAGGTCATTTTCGTCCTCCCTAGGCTTATTTTAATCCAATTAGGGTTTTTAACCAATCTTGTGCATCCAATATGTGATTTTGTGTCCTTTTGTGTCATTGGTTGAACATTTAGGTAATTTTCGACCTCCCTAAGCTTATTCTAATCCAATTAGGGTTTTTAACCTATCTTGTGCATCCCATATGTGATTTTGTGTCCTTTTGTGTCATTGGTTGAACATTTAGGTCATTTTCGTCCTCCCTAGGCTTATTCTAATCCAATTAGGTTTTTAACCAATTTTGTGCATCCAATATGTGATTTTGTGTCATTTTGTGTCATTGGTTGAACATTTAGGTCATTTTCATCCTCCCTAGGCTTATTCTAATCCAATTAGGGTTTTTAACCAATCTTGTGCATCCAATATGTGATTTTGTGTCATTTTGTGTCATTGGTTGAACATTTAGGTCATTTTCGTCCTCCCTAGGCTAATTCAAATCCAATTAGGGTTTTTAACCAATCTTGTGCATCCAATATGTGATTTTGTGTCCTTTTGTGTCATTGGTTGAACATTTAGGTCATTTTCGTCCTCCCTAAACTTATTCTAATCAAATTAGGGTTTTTAACCAATCTTGTGCATCCAATATGTGATTTTGTGTCCTTTTGTGTCATTGGTTGAACATTTATGTCATTTTCTTCCTCCCTAAGCTTATTCTAATCCAATTAGATTTTTAACCAATCTTGTGCATCCAATATGTTATTTTGTGTCATTTTGTGTCATTGGTTGAACATTTAGGTTATTTTCGTCCTCCCTAGGCTTATTCTAATCCAATTAGGGTTTTTAACCTATCTTGTGCATCCAATATGTGATTTTTTGTCCTTTTGTGTCATTGGTTGAACATTTAGGTCATTTTCGTCCTCCCTAGACTTATTGTAATCCAATTAGGGTTTTTGACCAATCTTGTGCATCCAATATGTGATTTTGTGTCATTTTGTGTCATTAGTTGAATATTTAGGTCATTTTCGTCCTCCCTAGGCTTATTTTAATCCAATTAGGGTTTTTAACCAATCTTGTGCATCCAATATGTGATTTTGTGTCCTTTTGTGTCATTGGTTGAACATTTAGGTAATTTTCGACCTCCCTAAGCTTATTCTAATCCAATTAGGGTTTTTAACCTATCTTGTGCATCCCATATGTGATTTTGTGTCCTTTTGTGTCATTGGTTGAACATTTAGGTCATTTTCGTCCTCCCTAGGCTTATTCTAATCCAATTAGGTTTTTAACCAATTTTGTGCATCCAATATGTGATTTTGTGTCATTTTGTGTCATTGGTTGAACATTTAGGTCATTTTCATCCTCCCTAGGCTTATTCTAATCCAATTAGGATTTTTAACCAATCTTGTGCATCCAATATGTGATTTTGTGTCATTTTGTGTCATTGGTTGAACATTTAGGTCATTTTCGTCCTCCCTAGGCTAATTCAAATCCAATTAGGGTTTTTAACCAATCTTGTGCATCCAATATGTGATTTTGTGTCATTTTGTGTCATTGGTTGAACATTTAGGTCATTTTCGTCCTCCCTAGGCTAATTCAAATCCAATTAGGGTTTTTAACCAATCTTGTGCATCCAATATGTGATTTTGTGTCCTTTTGTGTCATTGGTTGAACATTTAGGTCATTTTCGTCCTCCCTAAACTTATTCTAATCAAATTAGGGTTTTTAACCAATCTTGTGCATCCAATATGTGATTTTGTGTCCTTTTGTGTCATTGGTTGAACATTTATGTCATTTTCTTCCTCCCTAAGCTTATTCTAATCCAATTAGATTTTTAACCAATCTTGTGCATCCAATATGTTATTTTGTGTCATTTTGTGTCATTGGTTGAACATTTAGGTTATTTTCGTCCTCCCTAGGCTTATTCTAATCCAATTAGGGTTTTTAACCTATCTTGTGCATCCAATATGTGATTTTTTGTCCTTTTGTGTCATTGGTTGAACATTTAGGTCATTTTCGTCCTCCCTAGACTTATTGTAATCCAATTAGGGTTTTTGACCAATCTTGTGCATCCAATATGTGATTTTGTGTCATTTTGTGTCATTAGTTGAATATTTAGGTCATTTTCGTCCTCCCTAGGCTTATATTAATCCAATTAGGGTTTTTAACCAATCTTGTGCATCCAATATGTGATTTTGTGTCATTTTCTGTCATTGGTTGAACATTTAGGTCATTTTCGTCCTCCCTAGGCTTTTTCTAATCAATTAGTGTTTTTAACCAATCTTGTGCATCCAATATGTGATTTTGTGTCCTTTTGTGTCATTGGTTGAACACTTAGGTAATTTTTTGACCTCCCTAAGCTTATTCTAATCCAATTAGGGTTTTTAACCAATCTTGTGCATCCAATATGTGATTTTTTGTCCTTTTGTGTCACTGGTTGAAAATTTAGGTCATTTTCGTCCTCCCTAGGCTTATTCTAATCAAATTAGGATTTTTAACCAATCTTGTGCATCCAATATGTGATTTTGTGTCATTGGTTGAACATTTAGGTCATTTTCGTCCTCCCTAGGCTTATTCTAATCCAATTAGGGTTTTTAACCAATCTTGTGCATCCAATATGTGATTTTGTGTCATTTTGTGTCATTGGTTGAACATTTAGGTCATTTTCGTTCTCCCTAGGCTTATTATAATCCAATTAGGGTTTTTAACCAATCTTGTGCATCCAAAATGTGATTTTGTGTCATTGGTTGAACATTTAGGTCATTTTCGTGTCCCTAGGCTTATTCTAATCCAACTAGGGTTTTTAACCAATCTTGTGCATCCAATATGTGATTTTGTGTCATTTTGTGTCATTGGTTGAACATTTAGGTCATTTTCGTCCTTCCTAGGCTTATTCTAATCCAATTAGGGTTTTTAACCAATCTTGTGCATCCAATATGTGATTTTGTGTCATTTTGTGTCATTGGTTGAACATTTAGGTCATTTTAGTCCTCCCTAGGCTTATTCTAATCCAATTAGGGTTTTTAACCAAACTTGTGCATACAATATCTGATTTTGTGTCATTGGTTGAACATTTAGGTCATTTTCGTCCTCCCTAGGCTTATTCTAATCCAATTAGGGTTTTTAACCAATCTTGTGCATCCAATATGTGATTTTGTGTCATTGGTTGAACATTTAAGTTATTTTCGTCCTCCCTAGGCTTATTCTAATCCAATTAGGGTTTTTAACCAATCTTGTGCATCCAATATGTGATTTTGTGTCATTTTGTGTCATTGGTTGAACATTTAGGTCATTTTCGTCCTCCCTAGGCTAATTCAAATCCAATTAGGGTTTTTAACCAATCTTGTGCATCCAATATGTGATTTTGTGTCCTTTTGTGTCATTGGTTGAACATTTAGGTCATTTTCGTCCTCCCTAAACTTATTCTAATCAAATTAGGGTTTTTAACCAATCTTGTGCATCCAATATGTGATTTTGTGTCCTTTTGTGTCATTGGTTGAACATTTATGTCATTTTCTTCCTCCCTAAGCTTATTCTAATCCAATTAGATTTTTAACCAATCTTGTGCATCCAATATGTTATTTTGTGTCATTTTGTGTCATTGGTTGAACATTTAGGTTATTTTCGTCCTCCCTAGGCTTATTCTAATCCAATTAGGGTTTTTAACCTATCTTGTGCATCCAATATGTGATTTTTTGTCCTTTTGTGTCATTGGTTGAACATTTAGGTCATTTTCGTCCTCCCTAGGCTTATTGTAATCCAATTAGGGTTTTTGACCAATCTTGTGCATCCAATATGTGATTTTGTGTCATTTTGTGTCATTAGTTGAATATTTAGGTCATTTTCGTCCTCCCTAGGCTTATATTAATCCAATTAGGGTTTTTAACCAATCTTGTGCATCCAATATGTGATTTTGTGTCATTTTCTGTCATTGGTTGAACATTTA
>JBBPBQ010000008.1:8210365-8232538 GCA_037974755.1 Cicer yamashitae | reverse complement strand
ATTTTGTGTCATTGGTTGAACATTTAGGTCATTTTCGTCCTCCCTAGGCTTATTCTAATCCAATTAGGGTTTTTAACCAATCTTGTGCATCCAATATGTGATTTCGTGTCCTTTTGTGTCATTGGTTGAACATTTAGGTCATTTTCGTCCTCCCTAGGCTTATTCTAATCCAATTAGGGTTTTTAACCAATCTTGTGCATCCAATATGTGATTTTGTGTCCTTTTGTGTCATTGGTTGAACATTTAGGTCATTTTCGTCCTCCCTAAACTTATTCTATTCAAATTAGGGTTTTTAACCAATCTTGTGCATCCAATATGTGATTTTGTGTCATTTTGTGTCATTGGTTGAACATTTAGGTCATTTTCGTCCTCCCTAGGCTAATTCTAATCCAATTAGGGTTTTTAACTAATCTTGTGCATCCAATATGTGATTTTGTGTCATTTTGTGTCATTGGTTGAACATTTAGGTCATTTTCGTCCTCCCTAGGCTTATTCTAATACAATTAGGGTTTTTAACCAATCTTGTGCATCCAATATGTGATTTTGTGTCCTTTTGTGTCATTGGTTGAACATTTAGGTCATTTTCGTCCTCCCTAAGCTTATTCTAATCCAATTAGGGTTTTTAACCAATCTTGTGCATCCAATATGTGATTTTGTGTCCTTTTGTGTCATTGGTTGAACATTTAGGTCATTTTCGTCCTCCCTAAACTTATTCTAATCAAATTAGGGTTTTTAACCAATCTTGTGCATCCAATATGTGATTTTGTGTCATTTTGTGTCATTGGTTGAACATTTAGGTCATTTTCGTCCTCCCTAGGCTAATTCTAATCCAATTAGGGTTTTTAACTAATCTTGTGCATCCAATATATGATTTTGTGTCATTTTGTGTCATTGGTTGAACATTTAGGTCATTTTCGTCCTCCCTAGGCTTATTCTAATACAATTAGGGTTTTTAACCAATCTTGTGCATCCAATATGTGATTTTGTGTCCTTTTGTGTCATTGGTTGAACATTTAGGTCATTTTCGTCCTCCCTAAGCTTATTCTAATCCAATTAGGGTTTTTAACCAATCTTGTGCATCCAATATGTTATTTTGTGTAATTTTGTGTCATTGGTTGAACATTTAGGTCATTTTCGTCCTCCCTAGGGTTATTCTAATCCAATTAGGGTTTTTAACCAATCTTGTGCATCCAATATGTGATTTTGTGTCATTTTGTGTCATTGGTTGAACATTTAGGTCATTTTCGTCTTCCCTAGGCTTATTCTAATCCAGTAAGGGTTCCTAACCAATCTTGTGCACCGAATATGTCATTTTGTGTCATTGGTTGAACATTTAGGTCATTTTCGTCCTCCCTAGGCTTATTCTAATCCAATTAGGGTTTTTAACCCATCTTGTGCATCCAATATGTGATTTTGTGTCATTGGTTGAACATTTAGGTCATTTTCGTCCTCCCTAGGCTTATTCTAATCCAATTAGGGTTTTTAACCAATCTTGTGCATCCAATATGTGATTTTGTGTCCTTTTGTGTCATTGGTTGAATATTTAAGTCATTTTCATTCTCCCTAGGGTTATTCTAATCCAATTAGGGTTTTTAACCAATCTTGTGTATCCAATATGTGATTTTGTGTCATTGGTTGAACATTTAGGTCATTTTCGTACTCCCTAGGCTTATTCTAATCCAATTAGGGTTTTTAACCAATCTTGTGCATCCAATATGTGATTTTGTGTCATTGGTTGAACATTTAGGTCATTTTCGTCCTCCCAAGGCTTATTCTAATCCAATTAGGGTTTTTAACCAATCCTGTGCATCCAATATGTGATTTTGTGTCATTGGTTGAACATTTAGGTCATTTTCGCATTCCAAAGGCTTATTCTCATCCAATTAGGGTTTTTAACCAATCTTGTGCATCCAATATGTGATTTTGTGTCATTGGTTGAACATTTAGGTCATTTTCGTCCTCCCTAGGCTTATTCTAATCCAATTAGGGTTTTTAACCAATCTTGTGCATCCAATATGTGATTTTGTGTCATTGGTTGAACATTTAGGTCATTTTCGTCCTCCCTAGGCTGATTGTAATCCAATTAGGGTTTTTAACCAATCTTGTGCATCCAATATGTGATTTTGTGTCCTTTTGTGTCATTGGTTGAACATTTAGGTCATTTTCGTCCTCCCTAAGCTTATTCTAATCCAATTAGGTTTTTAACCAATCTTGTGCATCCAATATGTGATTTTGTGTCCTTTTGTGTCACTGGTTGAACATTTAGGTCATTTTCGACCTCCCTAGGCTTATTCTAATCCAATTAGGGTTTTTAATGAATCTTGTGCATCCAATATGTGATTTTGTGTCATTTTGTGTCATTGGTTGAACATTTAGGTCATTTTCGTCCTCCCTAGGCTTATTCTAATCCAATTAGGGTTTTTAACCAATCTTGTGCATCCAATATGTGATTTTGTGTCCTTTTGTGTCATTGGTGGAACATTTAGGTCATTTTCGTCCTCCCTAGGCTTATTCTAATCCAATTAGGGTTTTTAACCAATGTTGTGCATCCAATATGTGATTTTGTTTCATTTTGTGTCATTGGTTGAACATTTAGGTCATGTTCGTCCTCCCTAGGCTTATTCTAATCCAATTAGGGTTTTTAACCAATCTTGTGCATCCAATATGTGATTTTGTGTCATTTTGTGTCATTGGTTGAACATTTAGGTCATTTTCGTCCTCCCTAGGCTTATTCTAAAGCAATTAGGGTTTTTAACCAATCTTGTGCATCCAATATGTGATTTTGTGTCATTGGTTGAACATTTAGGTCATTTTCGTCCTCCCTAGGCTTATTCTAATCCAATTAGGGTTTTTAACCAATCTTGTGCATCCAATATGTGATTTTATGTCATTTTGTGTTGTTGGTTGAACATTTAAGTCATTTTCATCCTCCCTAGGCTTATTCTAATCCTATTAGGGTTTTTAACCAATGTTGTGCATCCAATATGTGATTTTGTGTCATTGGTTGAACATTTAGGTCATTTTCGTCCTCCCTAGGCTTATTCTAATCCAATTAGGGTTTTTAACCAATCTTGTGCATCCAATATGTGATTTTGTGTCATTGGTTGAACATTTAGGTCATTTTCGTCCTCCGTAGGCTTATTCTAATCCAATTAGGGTTTTTAACCAATCCTGTGCATCCCATATGTGATTTTGTGTCATTTGTTGAACATTTAGGTCATTTTTGTCCTCCCTAGGATTATTCTAATCCAATTAGAGTTATTAACCAATCTTCTGCATCCAATTACTGATTTTGTGTCATTGGTTGAACATTTAGGTCATTTTCGTCTTCCAAAGGCTTATTCTAATCCAATTAGGGTTTTTAACCAATCTTGTGCATCCAATATGTGATTTTGTGTCATTGGTTGAACATTTAGGTCATTTTCGTCCTCCCTAGGCTTATTCTAATCCAATTAGGGTTTTTAACCAATCTTGTGCATCCAATATGTGATTTTGTGTCATTGGTTGAACACTTAGGTCATTTTCGTCCTCCCTAGGCTTATTCTAATCCAATTAGGGTTTTAAACCAATCTTGTGCATCGAATATGTGATTTTGTGTCATTTTGTGTCATTGGTTGAACATTTAGGTCATTTTCGTCCTCCCTAGGCTTATTCTAATCCAATTAGGGTTTTTAACCAATCTTGTGCATCCAATATGTGATTTTATGTCATTTTGTGTCATTGGTTGAACATTTAGATCATTTTCGTCCTCCCTAGGCTTATTGTAATCCAATTAGGGTTTTTAACCAATCTTGTGCATCCAATATGTGATTTTGTGTCATTTTGTGTCATTGGTTGAACATTTAGGTCATTTTCGTCCTCCTTAGGCTTATTCTAATCCAATTAGGGTTTTTAACCAATCTTGTGCATCCAATATGTGATTTTGTGTCCTTTTGTGTCATTGGTTGAACATTTAGGTCATTTTCGTCCTCCCTAAGCTTATTCTAATCCAATTAGGTTTTTAACCAATCTTGTGCATCCAATATGTTATTTTGTGTCATTTTGTGTCATTGGTTGAACATTTAGGTCATTTTCGTCCTCCCTAGGGTTATTCTAATCCAATTAGGGTTTTTAACCTATCTTGTGCATCCAATATGTGATTTTGTGTCCTTTTGTGTCATTGGTTGAACATCTAGCTAATTTTTCGACCTCCCTAAGCTTATCTAATCCAATTAGGGTTTTTAACCAATCTTGTGCATCCAATATGTGATTTTGTGTCATTGGTTGAACATTTAGGTCATTTTCGTCCTCCCTAGGCTTATTCTAATCCAATTAGGGTTTTTAACCAATCTTGTGCATCCAATATGTGATTTTGTGTCATTTTGTGTCATTGCTTGAACATTTAGGTCATTTTCGCCCTCCCTAAGCTTATTCTAATCCAATTAGGGTTTTTAACCAATCTTGTGCATCCAATATGTGATTTTGTGTCATTGGTTGAACATTTAGGTCATTTTCGTCCTCCCTAGGCTTATTCTAATCCAATTAGGGTTTTTAACCAATCTTGTGCATCCAATATGTGATTTTGTGTCATATTGTGTCATTGGTTGAACATTTAGGTCATTTTCGTCCTCCCTAGGCTTATTCTAATCCAATTAGGGTTTTTAACCAATCTTGTGCATCCAATATGTGATTTAGTGTCATTTTGTGTCATTGGTTGAACATTTAGGTCATTTTCGTCCTCCCTAGGCTTATTCTAATCCAATTAGGGTTTTTAACCAATCTTGTGCATCCAATATCTGATTTTGTGTCATTTTGTGTCATTGGTTGAACATTTAGGTCATTTTCGTCCTCCCTAGGCTTATTCTAATCCAATTAGGGGTTTTAACCAATCTTATGCATCCAATATGTGATTTTGTGTCATTTTGTGTGATTGGTTGAACATTTAGGTCATTTTCGTCCTCCCAAGGCTTATTCTATTCCAATTAGGGTTTTTAACCAATCTTGTGCATCCAATATGTGATTTTGTGTCATTTTGTGTCATTGGTTGAACATTTAGGTCATTTTCGTCCTCCCTAGGCTTATTCTAATCCAATTAGGGTTTTTAACCAATCTTGTGCATCCAATATGTCATTGTGTGTCCTTTTGTGTCATTGGTTGAACATTTAGGTCATTTTCGTCCTCCCTAAGCTTATTCTAATCCAATTAGGTTTTTAACCAATCTTGTGCATCCAATATGTTATTTTGTGTCATTTTGTGTCATTGGTTGAACATTTAGGTCATTTTCGTCCTCCCTAGGCTTATTCTAATCCAATTAGGGTTTTTAACCAATCTTGTGCATCCAATATGTGATTTTGTGTCCTTTTGTGTCATTGGTTAAATATTTAGGTCATTTTCGTCCTCCCCAGGCCTATTCTAATCCAATTAGGGTTTTTAACCAATCTTGTGCATCCAATATGTGATTTTGTGTCATTGGTTGAACATTTAGGTCATTTTCGTCCTCCCTAGGCTTATTCTAATCCAATTAGGGTTTTTAACCAATCTTGTGCATCCAATATGTGATTTTGTGTCCTTTTGTGTCATTGGTTGAACATTTAGGTCATTTTCGTCCTCCCTAAGCTTATTCTAATCCAATTAGGTTTTTAACCAATCTTGTGCATCCAATATGTTATTTTGTATCATTTTGTGTCATTGGTTGAACATTTAGGTCATTTTCGTCCTCCCTAGGCTTATTCTATTCCAATTAGGGTTTTTAACCAATCTTGTGCATCGAATATGTGATTTTGTGTCATTTTGTGTCATTGGTTGAACATTTAGGTCATTTTCGTCCTCCCTAGGCTTATTCTAATCCAAATAGTGTTTTTAACCAATCTTGTGCATCCAATATGTGATTTTGTGTCCTTTTGTGTCATTGGTTGAACATTTAGGTCATTTTCGTTCTCCCTAGGCCTATTCTAATCCAATTAGGGTTTTTGACCAATCTTGTGCATCCAATATGTGATTTTGTATCATTTTGTGTCATTAGTTGAATATTTAGGTCATTTTCGTCCTCCCTAGGCTTATTTTAAACCAATTTGGGTTTATAACCAATCTTGTGCATCCAATATGTGATTTTGTGTCATTTTCTGTCATTGGTTGAACATTTAGGTCATTTTCATCCTCCCTAGGGTTTTTCTAATCCAATTAGTGTTTTTAACCAATCTTGTGCATCCAATATGTGATTTTGTGTCATTTTGTGTCATTGGTTGAACATTTAGGTAATTTTCGACCTCCCTACGCTTATTCTAATCCAATTAGGGTTTTGAACCAATCTTGTGCATCCAATATGTGATTTTTTGTCCTTTTGTGTCACTGGTTGAACATTTAGGTCATTTTCGTCCTCCCTAGGCTTATTCTAATCTAATTAGGGTTTTTAACCAATCTTGTGCATCCAATATGTGATTTTGTGTCATTGGTTGAACATTTAGATCATTTTCGTCCTCCCTAGGCTTATTCTAATCCAATTAGGGTTTTTAACCAATCTTGTGCATCCAATATGTGATTTTGTGTCATTTTTTGTCATTGGCTGAACATTTAGGTCATTTTCGTCCTTCCTAGGCTTATTCTAATCCGATTAGGGTTTTTAACCAATCTTGTGCATCCAATATGTAATTTTGTGTCATTTTGTGTCATTGGTTGAACATTTAGGTCATTTTCGTCCTCCATAGGCTTATTCTAATCCAATTACGGTTTTTAACCAATCTTGTGCATCCAATATGTGATTTTGTGTCATTTTGTGTCATTGGTTGAACATTTAGGTCATTTTCGTCCTCCCTAGGCTTATTCTAATCCAATTAGTGTTTTTAACCAATCTTGTGTATCCAATATGTGATTTTGTGTCATTTTGTGTCATTGGTTGAACATTTAGGTCATTTTCGTCCTCCCTAGGCTTATTCTAATCCAATTAAGGTTTTTAACCAATCTTGTGCATCCAATATGTGATTTTGTGTCATTTTGTGTCATTGGTTGAACATTTAGGTCATTTTCGTCCTCCCTTGGCTCTTTTTAATCCAATTAGGTTTTTTAACCAATCTTGTGCATCCAATATGTGATTTTGTGTCATTGGTTGAACATTTAGGTCATTTTCGTCCTCCCTAGGCTTATTCTAATCCAATTAGGGTTTTTAACCAATCTTGTGCATCCAATATGTGATTTTGTGTCCTTTTGTGTCATTGGTTGAACATTTAGGTCATTTTCGTCCTCCCTAAGCTTATTCTAATCCAATTAGGTTTTTAACCAATCTTGTGCATCCAATATGTTATTTTGTATCATTTTGTGTCATTGGTTGAACATTTAGGTCATTTTCGTCCTCCCTAGGCTTATTCTATTCCAATTAGGGTTTTTAACCAATCTTGTGCATCGAATATGTGATTTTGTGTCATTTTGTGTCATTGGTTGAACATTTAGGTCATTTTCGTCCTCCCTAGGCTTATTCTAATCCAATTAGGATATTTAACCTATCTTGTGCATCCAATATGTGATTTTGTGTCCTTTTGTGTCATTGGTTGAACATTTAGGTCATTTTCGTTCTTCCTAGGCTTATTCTAATCCAATTAGGGGTTTTGACCAATCTTGTGCAACCAATATGTGATTTTGTGTCATTTTGTGTCATTAGTTGAATATTTAGGTCATTTTCGTCATCCCTAGGCTTATTTTAATCCAATTTGGGTTTATAACCAATCTTGTGCATCCAATATGTGATTTTGTGTCATTTTCTGTCATTGGTTGAACATTTAGGTCATTTTCATCCTCCCTAGGGTTTTTCTAATCCAATTAGTGTTTTTAACCAATCTTGTGCATCCAATATGTGATTTTGTGTCATTTTGTGTCATTGGTTGAACATTTAGGTAATTTTCGACCTCCCTACGCTTATTCTAATCCAATTAGGGTTTTTAACCAATCTTGTGCATCCAATATGTGATTTTTTGTCCTTTTGTGTCACTGGTTGAACATTTAGGTCATTTTCGTCCTCCCTAGGCTTATTCTAATCAAATTAGGGTTTTTAACCTATCTTGTGCATCCAATATGTGATTTTGTGTCATTGGTTGAACATTTAGGTCATTTTCGTCCTCCCAAGGCTTATTCTAATCCAATTAGGGTTTTTAACCAATCTTGTGCATCCAATATGTGATTTTGTGTCCTTTTGTGTCATTGGTTGAACATTTAGGTCATTTTCGTCCTCCCTAAGCTTATTCTAATCCAATTAGGTTTTTAACCAATCTTGTGCATCCAATATGTTATTTTGTGTGATTTTGTGTCATTGGTTGAACATTTAGGTCATTTTCGTCCTCCCTAGGCTTATTCTATTCCAATTAGGGTTTTTAACCAATCTTGTGCATCCAATATGTGATTTTGTGTCATTTTGTGTCATTGGTTGAACATTTAGGTCATTTTCGTCCTCCCTAAGCTTATTCTAATCCAATTAGGGTTTTTAACCAATCTTGTGCATCCAATATGTGATTTTGTGTCCTTTTGTGTCATTGGTTGAACATTTAGGTCATTTTCGTCCTCCCTAAACTTATTCTAATCAAATTAGGGTTTTTAACCAATCTTGTGCATCCAATATGTGATTTTGTGTCATTTTGTGTCATTGGTTGAACATTTAGGTCATTTTCGTCCTCCCTAGGCTTATTCTAATCCAATTAGGGTTTTTAACCAATCATGAGCATCCAATATGTGATTTTGTGTCATTTTGTGTCATTGGTTGAACATTTAGGTCATTTTCGTCCTCCCTAGGCTTATTCTAATCCAATTAGGGTTTTTAACCAATCTTGTGCATCCAATATGTGATTTTGTGTCATTGGTTGAACATTTAGGTCATTTTCGTCGTCCCTAGGCTTATTCTAATCCAATTAGGGTTTTTAACCAATCATGTGCATCCAATATGTGATTTATTGTCATTGGTTGAACATTTAGGTCATTTTCGTCCTCCCTAGGCTTATTCTAATCCAATTAGGGTTTTTAACCAATCTTGTGCATCCAATATGTGATTTTGTGTCATTGGTTGAACATTTAGGTCATTTTCGTCCTCCCTAGGCTTATTCTAATCCAATTAGGGTTTTTAACCAATCTTGTGCATCCAATATGTGATTTTGTGTCATTGGTTGAACATTTAGGTCATTTTCATCCTCCCTAGGCTTATTCTAATCCAATTAGGGTTTTTAACCAATCTTGTGCATCCAATATGTGATTTTGTGTTATTTTGTGTCATTGGTTGAACATTTAGGTCATTTTCGTCCTCCCTAGGCTTATTCTAATCCTATTAGGGTTTTTAACCAATCTTGTGCATCCAATATGTGATTTTGTGTCATTTTGTGTCATTGGTTGAACATTTAGGTCATTTTCGTCCTCCTTAGGCTTATTCTAATCCAATTAGGGTTTTTAACCAATCTTGTGCATCCAATATGTGATTTTGTGTCCTTTTGTGTCATTGGTTGAACATTTAGGTCATTTTCGTCCTCCCTAAGCTTATTCTAATCCAATTAGGTTTTTAACCAATCTTGTGCATCCAATATGTTATTTTGTGTCATTTTGTGTCATTGGTTGAACATTTAGGTCATTTTCGTCCTCCCTAGGGTTATTCTAATCCAATTAGGGTTTTTAACCTATCTTGTGCATCCAATATGTGATTTTGTGTCCTTTTGTGTCATTGGTTGAACATCTAGCTAATTTTTCGACCTCCCTAAGCTTATCTAATCCAATTAGGGTTTTTAACCAATCTTGTGCATCCAATATGTGATTTTGTGTCATTGGTTGAACATTTAGGTCATTTTCGTCCTCCCTAGGCTTATTCTAATCCAATTAGGGTTTTTAACCAATCTTGTGCATCCAATATGTGATTTTGTGTCATTTTGTGTCATTGGTTGAACATTTAGGTCATTTTCGTCCTCCCTAGGCTTATTTTAATCCAATTAGGGTTTTTAACCAATCTTGTGCATCCAATATGTGATTTTGTATCATTTTGTGTCATTGGTTGAACATTTAGGTCATTTTCGTCCTCCCTAGGCTTATTCTAATCCAATTAGGGTTTTTAACCAATCTTGTGCATCCAATATGTGATTTTGTGTCATTGGTTGAATATTTAGGTAATTTTCGTCCTCCTTAGGCTTATTCTAATCCAATTAGGGTTTTTAACCAATCTTGTGCATCCAATATGTGATTCTGTGTCATTTTGTGTCATTGGTTGACATTTAGGTCATTTTCGTCCTCCCTAGGCTTATTCTAATCCAATTAGGGTATTTAACCAATCTTGTGCATCCAATATGTGATTTTGTGTCATTAGTTGAACATTTAGGTCATTTTCGTCCTCCCTATGCCTATTCTAATCCAACTAGAGTTTTTAACCAATCTTGTGCATCCATTATGTGATTTTGTGTCATTGGTTGAACATTTAGGTCACTTTCGTCCTCCTTAGGCTTATTCTAATCCAATTAGGGTTTTTAACCAATCTTGTGCATCCAATATGTGATTTTGTGTCATTGGTTGAACATTTAGGTCATTTTCGTCCTCCCTAGGCTTATTCTAATCCAATTAGGGTTTTTAACCAATCTTGTGCATCCAATATGTGATTTTGTGTCATTGGTTGAACATTTAGGTCATTTTCGTCCCCCCTAGGCTTATTCTAATCCAATTAGGGTTTTTAACCAATCTTGTGCATCCAATATGTGATTTTGTGTCATTGGTTGAACATTTAGGTCATTTTCGTCCTCCCTAGGCTTATTCTAATCCAATTAGGGTTTTTAACCAATCTTGTGCATCCAATATGTGATTTTGTGTCATTGGTTGAACATTTAGGTCATTTTCGTCCTCCCTAGGCTTATTCTAATCCAATTAGGGTTTTTAACCAATCTTGTGCATCCAATATGTGAATTTGTGTCATTGGTTGAACATTTAGGTCATTTTGGTCCTCCCTAGGCTTATTCTAATCCAATTAGGGTTTTTAACCAATCTTGTGCATCCAATATGTGATTTTGTGTCATTGGTTGAACATTTAGATCATTTTCGTCCTCCCTAGGCTTATTCTAATCCAATTAGGGTTTTTAACCAATCTTGTGCATCCAATATGTGATTTTGTGTCCTTTTGTTTCATTGGTTGAACATTTAGGTCATTTTCGTCCTCCCTAAGCTTATTCTAATCCAATTAGGTTTTTAACCAATGTTGTGCATCCAATATGTTATTTTGTGTCATTTTGTGTCATTGGTTGAACATTTAGGTCATTTTCGTCCTCCCTAGGCTTATTCTATTCCAATTAGGGTTTTTAACCAATCTTGTGCATCGAATATGTGATTTTGTGTCATTTTGTGTCATTGGTTGAACATTTAGGTCATTTTCGTCCTCCCGAGGCTTATTCTAATCCAATTAGGATTTTTAACCTATCTTGTGCATCCAATATGTGATTTTGTGTCATTAGTTGAATATTTAGGTCATTTTCGTCCTCCCTAGGCTTATTTTAATCCAATTTGGGTTTTTAACCAATCTTGTGCATACAATATGTGATTTTGTGTCATTTTCTGTCATTGGTTGAACATTTAGGTCATTTTCGTCCTCCCTAGGCTTTTTCTAATCCAATTAGGGTTTTTAACCAATCTTGTTCATCCAATATGTGATTTTAGGTCCTTTTGTGTCATTGGTTGAACATTTAGATCATTTTCGTCCTCCCTAAGCTTATTCTAATCCAATTAGGTTTTTAACCAATCTTGTGCATCCAATATGTGATTTTGTGTCATTGGTTGAACATTTAGATCATTTTCGTCCTCCCTAAGCTTATTCTAATCCAATTAGGTTTTTAACCAATCTTGTGCATCCAATATGTTATTTTGTGTCATTTTGTGTCATTGGTTGAACATTTATGTCATTTTCGTCCTCCCAAGGCTTATTCTATTCCAATTAGGGTTTTTAACCAATCTTGTGCATCCAATATGTGATTTTGTGTCATTTTGTGTCATTGGTTGAACATTTAGGTCATGTTCGTCCTCCCTAAGCTTATTCTAATCCAATTAGGTTTTTAACCAATCTTGTGCATCCAATATGTTATTTTGTGTCATTTTGTGTCATTGGTTGAACATTTAGGTCATTTTCGTCCTCCCTAGGCTTATTCTAATCCAATTAGGGTTTTTAACCTATCTTGTGCATCCAATATGTGATTTTGTGTCCTTTTGTGTCATTGGTTGAACATTTAGGTCATTTTCGTCCTCCCTAGGCTTATTCTAATCCAATTAGGGTTTTTAACCAATCTTGTGCATCCAATATGTGATTTTGTGTCATTTTGTGTCATTAGTTGAATATTTAGGTCATTTTCGTCCTCCCTAGGCTTATTCTAATCCAATTAGGGTTTTTAACCAATCTTGTGCATCCAATATGTGATTTTGTGTCCTTTTGTGTGATTGGTTGAACATTTAGGTCATTTTCGTCCTCCCTAGGCCTATTCTAATCCAATTAGGGTTTTTAACCAATCTTGTGCATCCAATATGTAATTTTGTGTCATTTTGTGTCATTGGTTGAACATTTAGGTCATTTTCGTCCTCCCTAGGCTTATTCTAATCCAATTAGTGTTTTTAACCAATCTTGTGCATCCAATATGTGATTTTGTGTCATTGGTTGAACATTTAGGTTATTTTCGTCCTCCCTAGGCTTATTCTAATCCAATTAGGGTTTTTAACCAATCTTGTACATCCAATATGTGATTTTGTGTCATTGGTTGAACATTTAGGTCATTTTCGTCCTCCTTAGAGTTATTCTAATCCAATTAGTGTTTTTAACCAATCTTGTGCATCCAATATGTGATTTTGTGTCATAGGTTGATCATTTAGGTCATTTACGTCCTCCCTAGGCTTATTCTAATCCAATTAGGGTTTTTAACCAATCTTGTGCATCCAATATGTGATTTTGTGTCATTTTGTGTCATTGGTTGAACATTTAGGTCATTTTCGTCCTCCCTAGGCTTATTCTAATCCAATTAGGGTTTTTAACCAATCTTGTGCATCCAATATGTGATTTTGTGTCCTTTTGTGTCATTGGTTGAACATTTAGGTCATTTTGGTCCTCCCTAGGCTTATTCTAATCCAATTAGGGTTTTTATCCGATCATGTGCATCCAATATGTGATTTTGTTTCATTTTGTGTCATTGGTATAACATTTAGGTCATTTTCGTCCTCCCTAGGCCTATTCTAATCCAATTAGGGTTTTTAACCAATCTTGTGCATGCAATATGTGATTTTGTGTCATTTTGTGTCACTGGTTGAACATTTAGGTCATTTTCGTCCTCCCTAGGCTTATTCTAATCCAATTAGGGTTTTTAACCAATCTTGTGCATCCAATATGTGATTTTGTGTCCTTTTGTGTCATTGGTTGAACATTTAGGTCATTTTCGTCCTCCCTAAACTTATTCTAATCAAATTAGGGTTTTTAACCAATCTTGTGCATCCAATATGTGATTTTGTGTCATTTTGTGTCATTGGTTGAACATTTAGGTCATTTTCGTCCTCCCTAGGCTTATTCTAATCCAATTAGCGTTTTTAACCAATCTTGTGCATCCAATATGTGATTTTGTGTCATTTTCTGTCATTGGTTGAACATTTAGGTCATTTTTGTCCTCCCTAGGCTAATTCTAATCCAATTAGGGTTTTTAACCAATCTTGTGCATCCAATATCTGATTTTGTGTCATTTTGTGTCATTGGTTGAACATTTAGGTCATTTTCGTCCTCCCTAGGCTTATTCTAATCCAATTAGGGTTTTTAACCAATCTTGTGCATCCAATATGTGATTTTGTGTCATTTTGTGTCATTGGTTGAACATTTAGGTAATTTTCGACCTCCCTACGCTTATTCTAATCCAATTAGGGTTTTTAACCAATCTTGTGCATCCAATATGTGATTTTTTGTCCTTTTGTGTCACTGGTTGAACATTTAGGTCATTTTCGTCCTCCCTAGGCTTATTCTAATCAAATTAGGGTTTTTAACCTATCTTGTGCATCCAATATGTGATTTTGTGTCATTGGTTGAACATTTAGGTCATTTTCGTCCTCCCAAGGCTTATTCTAATCCAATTAGGGTTTTTAACCAATCTTGTGCATCCAATATGTGATTTTGTGTCCTTTTGTGTCATTGGTTGAACATTTAGGTCATTTTCGTCCTCCCTAAGCTTATTCTAATCCAATTAGGTTTTTAACCAATCTTGTGCATCCAATATGTTATTTTGTGTGATTTTGTGTCATTGGTTGAACATTTAGGTCATTTTCGTCCTCCCTAGGCTTATTCTATTCCAATTAGGGTTTTTAACCAATCTTGTGCATCCAATATGTGATTTTGTGTCATTTTGTGTCATTGGTTGAACATTTAGGTCATTTTCGTCCTCCCTAGGCATATTCTAATCCAATTAGGGTTTTTAACCAATCTTGTGCATCCAATATGTGATTTTGTGTCATTGGTTGAACATTTAGGTCATTTTCGTCGTCCCTAGGCTTATTATATTCCAATTAGGGTTTTTAACCAATCTTGTGCAACCAATTTGTGATTTTGTATCATTGGTTGAACATTTAGGTCATTTTCGTCCTCCCTAGGCTTATTCTAATCCAATTAGGGTTTTTAACCAATCTTGTGCATCCAATATGTGATTTTGTGTCATTGGTTGAACATTTAGGTCATTTTCGTCCTCCCTAGGCTTATTCTAATTTAATTAGGGTTTTTATCCAATCTTGTGCATCCAATATGTGATTTTGTGTCATTGGTTGAACATTTAGGTCATTTTCGTCCTCCCTAGGCTTATTCTAATCCAATTAAGGTTTTTAACCAATCTTGTGCATCCAATGTGTGATTTTGTGTCATTTTGTGTCATTGGTTGAACATTTAGGTCATTCGTCCTCCCTACGCTCTTATTAATCCAATTAGGGTTTTTAACCAATCTTGTGCATCCAATATGTGATTTTGTGTCATTGGTTGAACATTTAGGTCATTTTCGTCCTCCCTAGGCTTATTCTAATCCAATTAGGGTTTTTAACCAATCTTGTGCATCCAATATGTGATTTTGTGTCATTTTGTGTCATTGGTTGAACATTTAGGTCATTTTCGTCCTCGATAGGCATATTCTAATCCAATTAGGGTTTTTAACCAATCTTGTGCATCCAATATGTGATTTTGTGTCATTGGTTGAACATTTAGGTCATTTTCGTCCTCCCTAGGCTTATTCTAATCCAATTAGGGTTTTTAACCAATCTTGTGCATCCAATATGTGATTTTGTGTCCTTTTGTGTCATTGGTTGAACATTTAGGTCATTTTCGTCCTCCCTAAGCTTATTCTAATCCAATTAGGTTTTTAACCAATCTTGTGCATCCAATATGTTATTTTGTATCATTTTGTGTCATTGGTTGAACATTTAGGTCATTTTCGTCCTCCCTAGGCTTATTCTATTCCAATTAGGGTTTTTAACCAATCTTGTGCATCGAATATGTGATTTTGTGTCATTTTGTGTCATTGGTTGAACATTTAGGTCATTTTCGTCCTCCCTAGGCTTATTCTAATCCAATTAGGATTTTTAACCTATCTTGTGCATCCAATATGTGATTTTGTGTCCTTTTGTGTCATTGGTTGAACATTTAGGTCATTTTCGTTCTCCCTAGGCTTATTCTAATCCAATTAGGGTTTTTGACCAATCTTGTGCATCCAATATGTGATTTTGTGTCATTTTGTGTCATTAGTTGAATATTTAGGTCATTTTCGTCCTCCCTAGGCTTATTTTAATCCAATTTGGGTTTATAACCAATCTTGTGCATCCAATATGTGATTTTATGTCATTTTCTATCATTGGTTGAACATTTAGGTCATTTTCATCCTCCCTAGGCTTTTTCTAATCCAATTAGTGTTTTTAACCAATCTTGTGCATCCAATATGTGATTTTGTGTCATTTTGTGTCATTGGTTGAACATTTAGGTAATTTTCGACCTCCCTACGCTTATTCTAATCCAATTAGGGTTTTTAACCAATCTTGTGCATCCAATATGTGATTTTGTGTCCTTTTGTGTCATTGGTTGAACATTTAGGTCCTTTTCGTCCTCCCTAAGCTTATTCTTATCCAATTAGGTTTTTAACCAATCTTATGCATTTAATATGTTATTTTGTGTCATTTTGTGTCATTGGTTGAACATTTAGGTCATTTTCGTCCTCCCTAAGCTTATTCTAATCCAATTAGGTTTTTAACCAATCTTGTGCATCCAATATGTTATTTTGTGTCATTTTGTGTCATTGGTTGAACATTTAGGTCATTTTCGTCCTCCCTAGGGTTATTCTAATCCAATTAGGGTTTTTAACCTATCTTGTGCATCCAATATGTGATTTTGTGTCCTTTTGTGTCATTGGTTGAACATCTAGCTAATTTTTCGACCTCCCTAAGCTTATCTAATCCAATTAGGGTTTTTAACCAATCTTGTGCATCCAATATGTGATTTTGTGTCATTGGTTGAACATTTAGGTCATTTTCGTCCTCCCTAGGCTTATTCTAATCCAATTAGGGTTTTTAACCAATCTTGTGCATCCAATATGTGATTTTGTGTCCATTTGTGTCATTGGTTGAACATTTAGGTCATTTTCGTCCTCCCTAAGCTTATTCTAATCCAATTAGGTTTTTAACCAATCTTGTGCATCGAATATGTTATTTTGTATCATTTTGTGTCATTGGTTGAACATTTAGGTCATTTTCGTTCTCCCTAGGCTTATTCTAATCTAATTAGGGTTTTTGACCAATCTTGTGCATCCAATATGTGATTTTGTGTCATTTTGTGTCATTAGTTGAATATTTAGGTCATTTTCGTCCTCCCTAGGCTTATTTTAATCCAATTTGGGTTTATAACCAATCTTGTGCATCCAATATGTGATTTTGTGTCATTTTCTGTCATTGGTTGAACATTTAGGTCATTTTCATCCTCCCTAGGGTTTTTCTAATCCAATTAGTGTTTTTAACCAATCTTGTGCATCCAATATGTGATTTTGTGTCATTTTGTGTCATTGGTTGAACATTTAGGTGATTTTCGACCTCCCTACGCTTATTCTAATCCAATTAGGGTTTTTAACCAATCTTGTGCATCCAATATGTGATTTTTTGTCCTTTTGTGTCACTGGTTGAACATTTAGGTCATTTTCGTCCTCCCTAGGCTTATTCTAATCAAATTAGGGTTTTTAACCAATCTTGTGCATCCAATATGTGATTTTTTGTCATTGGTTGAACATTTAGGTCATTTTCGTCCTCCCTAGGCTTATTCTAATCCAATTAGGGTTTTTAACCAATCTTGTGCATCCAATATGTGATTTTGTGTCCTTTTGTGTCATTGGTTGAACATTTAGGTCATTTTCGTCCTCCCTAAGCTTATTCTAATCCAATTAGGTTTTTAACCAATCTTGTGCATTCAATAAGTTATTTTGTGTCATTTTGTGTCATTGGTTGAACATTTAGCTCATTTTCGTCCTCCCCAGGCTTATTCTAATCCAATTAGGGTTTTTAACCAATCTTGTACATCCAATATGTGATTTTGTGTCCTTTTGTGTCATTGGTTTAACATTTAGGTCATTTTCGTCCTCCCTAAGCTTATTCTAATCCAATTAGGTTTTTAACCAATCTTGTGCATCCAATAAGTTATTTTGTGTCATTTTGTGTCATTGGTTGAACATTTAGGTCATTTTCGTCCTCCCTAAGCTTATTCTATTCCAATTAGGTTTTTAACCAATCTTGTGCATCCAATATGTGATTTTGTGTCATTGGTTGAACATTTAGGTTATTTTCGTCCTCCCTAGGCTTATTCTAATCCAATTAGGGTTTTTAACCAATCTTGTGCATCCAATATGTGATTTTGTGTCATTGGTTGAACATTTAGGTCATTTTCCTCCTCCCTAGGCTTATTCTAATCCAATTAGGGTTTTTAACCAATCTTGTGCATCCAATATGTGATTTTGTGTCATTGGTTGAACATTTAGGTCATTTTCGTCCTCCCTAGGCTTATTCTAATCCAATTAGGGTTTTTAACCAATCTTGTGCATCCAATATGTGATTTTGTGTCATTGGTTGAACATTTAGGTCATTTTCGTCCTCCCTAGGCTTATTCTAATCCAATTAGGGTTTTTAACCAATCTTGTGCATCCAATATGTGATTTTGTGCATTTTGTGTCATTGGTTGAACAGTTAGGTCATTTTGGTCCTCCCTAGGCTTATTCTAATCCAATTAGGGTTTTTAACCAATCTTGTGCATCCAATATGTGATTTTGTGTCATTGGTTGAACATTTAGGTCATTTTCGTCCTCCCTAGGCTTATTCTAATCCAATTAGGGTTTTTAACCAATCTTGTGCATCCAATATGTGATTTAGTGTCATTGGTTGAACATTTAGGTCATTTTCGTCCTCCCTAGGCTTATTCTAATCGAATTAGGGTTTTTAACCAATCTTGAGCATCCAATATGTGATTTTGTGTCATTTTGTGTCATTGGTTGAACATTTAGGTCATTTTCGTCCTCCCTAGGCTTATTCTAATCCAATTAGGGTTTTTAACCAATCTTGTGCATCCACTATGTGATTTTGTGTCATTTTGTGTCATTGGTTGAACATTTAGGTCATTTTCGTCCTCCCTAGGCATATTCTAATCCAATTAGGGTTTTTAACCAATCTTGTGCATCCAATATGTGATTTTGTGTCATTGGTTGAACATTTAGGTCATTTTCGTCCTCCCTAGGCTTATTCTAATCCAATTACGGTTTTTAACCAATCTTGTGCATCCAATATGTGATTATGTGTCATTTTGTGTCATTGGTTGAACATTTAGGTCATTTTCGTCCACCCTAGGCTCATTCTAATCCAATTAGGGTTTTTAACCAATCTTGTGCATCCAATATGTGATTTTGTGTCATTGGTTGAACATTTAGGTCATTTTCGTCCTCCCTAGGCTTATTCTAATCCAATTAGGGTTTTTAACCAATCTTGTGCATCCAATATGTGATTTTGTGTCATTTTGTGTCATTGGTTGAACATTTAAGTCATTTTCGTCCTCCATAGACTTATTCTAATCCAATTAGGGTTTTTAACCAATCTTGTGCATCCAATATGTGATTTTGTGTCATTGGTTGAACATTTAGGTCATTTTCGTCCTCCCTAGGCTTATTCTAATCCAATTAGGGTTTTTAACCAATCTTGTGCATCCAATATGTGATTTTGTGTCATTTTGTGTCATTGGCTAAACTTTTAGGTCATTTTCGTCCTCCTAGGCTTATTCTAATCCAATTAGGGTTTTTAACCAATCTTGTGCATCCAATATGTGATTTTGTGTCATTTTGTGTCATTGGTTGAACATTTAGGTCATTTTCGTCCTCCCTAGGCTTATTCTAATCCAAGTAGGGTTTTTAACCAATCTTGTGCATCCAATATGTGATTTTGTGTCATTGGTTGAACATTTAGGTCATTTTCGTCCTCCCTAGGCTTATTCTAATCCAATTAGGGTTTTTAACCAATCTTGTGCATCCAATATGTGATTTTGTGTCATTTGTTGAACATTTAGTTCATTTTCGTCCTCCCTAGGCTTATTCTAATCCAATTAGGGTTTTTAACCAATCTTGTGCATCCAATATGTGATTTTGTGTCATTGGTTGAACATTTAGGTCATTTTCGTCCTCCCTAGGCTTATTCTAATCCAATTAGGGTATTTAACCAATCTTGTGCAACCAATATGTGATTCTGTGTCATTGGTTGAACATTAAGGTCATTTTCGTCCTCCCTAGGCTTATTCTAATCCAATTAGGGTTTTTAACCAATCTTGTGCATCCAATATGTGATTTTGTGTCATTGGTTGAACATTTAGGTCATTTTCGTCCTCCCTAGGCTTATTCTAATCCAATTAGGGTTTTTAACCAATCTTGTGCATCCAATATGTGATTATGTGTTGTTTTGTGTCATTGGTTGAACATTTAGGTCATTTTCGTCCTCCCTAGGCTTATTCTAATCCAATTAGGGTTTTTAACCAATCTTGTGCATCCAATATGTGATTTTGTGTCATTTTGTGTCATTGGTTGAACATTTAGGTCATTTTGGTGCTCCCTAGGCTTATTCTAATCCAATTAGGGTTTTTAACCGATCATGTGCATCCAATATGTGATTTTGTTTCATTTTGTGTCATTGGTTTAACATTTAGGTCATTTTCGTCTTCCCAAGCCCTATTCTAATCCAATTAGGGATTTTAACCAATCTTGTGCATGCAATATGTGATTTTGTGTCATTGGTTGAACATTTAGGTCATTTTCGTCCTCCCTAGGCTTATTCTAATCCAATTAGGGTTTTTAACCAATCTTGTGCATCCAATATGTGATTTTGTGTCCTTTTGTGTCATTGGTTGAACATTTAGGTCCTTTTCGTCCTCCCTAAGCTTATTCTTATCCAATTAGGTTTTTAACCAATCTTATGCATTTAATATGTTATTTTGTGTCATTTTGTGTCATTGGTTGAACATTTAGGTCATTTTCGTCCTCCCTAAGCTTATTCTAATCCAATTAGGTTTTTAACCAATCTTGTGCATCCAATATGTTATTTTGTGTCATTTTGTGTCATTGGTTGAACATTTAGGTCATTTTCGTCCTCCCTAGGGTTATTCTAATCCAATTAGGGTTTTTAACCTATCTTGTGCATCCAATATGTGATTTTGTGTCCTTTTGTGTCATTGGTTGAACATCTAGCTAATTTTTCGACCTCCCTAAGCTTATCTAATCCAATTAGGGTTTTTAACCAATCTTGTGCATCCAATATGTGATTTTGTGTCATTGGTTGAACATTTAGGTCATTTTCGTCCTCCCTAGGCTTATTCTAATCCAATTAGGGTTTTTAACCAATCTTGTGCATCCAATATGTGATTTTGTGTCATTGCTTGAACATTTAGTTCATTTTCGTTCTCCCTAGGCTTATTCTAATCCAATTAGGGTTTTTAACCAATCTTGTGCATCCAATATGTGATTTTGTGTCATTTTGTGTCATTGGTTGAACATTTAGGTCATTTTCGTCCTCCCTAGGCTTATTCTAATCCAATTAGGGTTTTTAACCAATCTTGTGCATCTAATATGTGATTTTGTGTCATTGGTTGAACATTTAGGTCATTTTCGTCCTCCCTAGGCTTATTCTAATCCAATTAGGGTTTTTAACCAATCTTGTGTATCCAAAATGTGATTTTGTGTCATTGGTTGAACATTTAGGTCATTTTTGTCCTCCCTAGGCTTATTCTAATCCAATTAGGGTTTTTAACCAATCTTGTGCATCCAATATGTGATTTTGTGTCATTGGTTGAACATTTAGGTCATTTTTGTCCTCCCTAGGCTTATTCTAATCCAATTAAGGTTTTTAACCAATCTTGTGCATCCAATATGTGATTTTGTGTCATTGGTTGAACATTTAGGTCATTTTCGTCCTCCCTAGGCTTATTCTAATCCAATTAGGGTTTTTAACCAATCTTGTGCATCCAATATGTGATTTTGTGTCATTTTGTGTCATTGGTTGAATATTTAGGTCATTTTCGTCCTCCCTAGGCTTATTCTAATCCAATTAGGGTTTTTAACCAATCTTGTGCATCCAGTATGTGATTTTTTGTCATTTTGTGTCATTGGTTGAACATTTAGATCATTTTTTCCTGCCTAGGCTTATTCTAATCCAATTAGGGTTTTTAACCAATCTTGTGCATCCAATATGTGATTTTGTGTCATTGGTTGAACATTTAGGTCATTTTTGTCCTCCCTAGGCTTATTCTAATCCAATTAGGGTTTTTAACCAATCTTGTTCATCCAATATGTGATTTTAGGTCCTTTTGTGTCATTGGTTGAACATTTAGATCATTTTCGTCCTCCCTAAGCTTATTCTAATCCAATTAGGTTTTTAACCAATCTTGTGCATCCAATATGTGATTTTGTGTCATTGGTTGAACATTTAGATCATTTTCGTCCTCCCTAAGCTTATTCTAATCCAATTAGGTTTTTAACCAATCTTGTGCATCCAATATGTTATTTTGTGTCATTTTGTGTCATTGGTTGAACATTTATGTCATTTTCGTCCTCCCTAGGCTTATTCTATTCCAATTAGGGTTTTTAACCAATCTTGTGCATCCAATATGTGATTTTGTGTCATTTTGTGTCATTGGTTGAACATTTAGGTCAT
>JBBPBQ010000008.1:8195989-8210173 GCA_037974755.1 Cicer yamashitae | reverse complement strand
ATTTTGTGTCATTTTGTGTCATTGGTTGAACATTTATGTCATTTTCGTCCTCCCTAGGCTTATTCTATTCCAATTAGGGTTTTTAACCAATCTTGTGCATCCAATATGTGATTTTGTGTCATTTTGTGTCATTGGTTGAACATTTAGGTCATGTTCGTCCTCCCTAAGCTTATTCTAATCCAATTAGGTTTTTAACCAATCTTGTGCATCCAATATGTTATTTTGTGTCATTTTGTGTCATTGGTTGAACATTTAGGTCATTTTCGTCCTCCCTAGGGTTATTCTAATCCAATTAGGGTTTTTAACCTATCTTGTGCATCCAATATGTGATTTTGTGTCCTTTTGTGTCATTGGTTGAACATCTAGCTAATTTTTCGACCTCCCTAAGCTTATCTAATCCAATTAGGGTTTTTAACCAATCTTGTGCATCCAATATGTGATTTTGTGTCATTGGTTGAACATTTAGGTCATTTTCGTCCTCCCTAGGCTTATTCTAATCCAATTAGGGTTTTTAACCAATCTTGTGCATCCAATATGTGATTTTGTGTCATTTGTTGAACATTTAGTTCATTTTCGTCCTCCCTAGGCTTATTCTAATCCAATTAGGGTTTTTAACCAATCTTGTGCATCCAATATGTGATTTTGTGTCATTGGTTGAACATTTAGGTCATTTTCGTCCTCCCTAGGCTTATTCTAATCCAATTAGGGTTTTTAACCAATCTTGTGCATCTTATATGTGATTTTGTGTCATTTTGTGTCATTGGTTGAACATTTAGGTCATTTTCATCCTCCCTTGGCTTATTCTAATCCAATTAGGGTTTTTAACCAATCTTGTGCATCCAATATATGATTTTGTGTCATTGGTTGATCATTTAGGTCATTTTCGTCCTCCCTAGGCTTATTCTAATCCAATTAGGGTTTTTAACCAATCTTGTGCATCCAATATGTGATTTTGTGTCATTGGTTGAACATTTAGGTCTTTTTCGTCCTCCCTAGGCTTATTCTAATCCAATTAGGGTTTTTAACCAATCTTGTGCATCTAATATGTGATTTTGTGTCATTTTGTGTCATTGGTTGAACATTTAGGTCATTTTCATCCTCCCTTGGCTTATTCTAATCCAATTAGGGTTTTCAACCAATCTTGTGCATCCAATATATGATTTTGTGTCATTGGTTGAACATTTAGGTCATTTTCGTCCTCCCTAGGCTTATTCTAATCCAATTAGGGTTTTTAACCAATCTTGTGCATCCAATATATGATTTTGTGTCATTGGTTGATCATTTAGGTCATTTTCGTCCTCCCTAGGCTTATTCTAATCCAATTAGGGTTTTTAACCAATCTTGTGCATCCAATATGTGATTTTGTGTCATTTTGTGTCATTTTGTGTCATTGGTTGAACATTTAGGTCATTTTCGTCCTCCCTAGGCTTATTCTAATCCAATAAGGGTTTTTAACCAATCTTGTGCATCCAATATGTGATTTTGTGTCATTTTGTGTCATTGGTATAACATTTAGGTCATTTTCGTCCTCCCTAGGCCTATTCTAATCCAATTAGGGTTTTTAACCAATCTTGTGCATGCAATATGTGACTTTGTGTCATTTTGTGTCATTGGTTGAACATTTAGGTCATTTTCGTCCTCCCTAGGCTTATTCTAATCCAATTAGGGTTTTTAACCAATCTTGTGCATCCAATATGTGATTTTGTGTCCTTTTGTGTCATTGGTTGAACATTTAGGTCATTTTCGTCCTCTCTAAGCTTATTCTAATCCAATTAGGTTTTTAACCAATCTTATGCATCCAATATGTTATTTTGTGTCATTTTGTGTCATTGGTTGAACATTTAGGTCATTTTCGTCCTCCCTAGGCTTATTCTAATCCAATTAGGGTTTTTAACCTATCTTGTGCATCCAATATGTGATTTTGTGTCATTTTGTGTCATTGGTTGAACATTTAGGTCATTTTCGTCCTCCCTAGGCTTATTCTATTCCAATTAGGGTTTTTAACCAATCTTGTGCATCGAAAATGTGATTTTGTGTCATTTTGTGTCATTGGTTGAACATTTAGGTCATTTTCGTCCTCCCTAGGCTTAATCTAATCCAATTAGGATTTTTAACCTATCTTGTGCATCCAATATGTGATTTTGTGTCCTTTTGTGTCATTGGTTGAACATTTAGGTCATTTTCGTTCTCCCTAGGCTTATTCTAATCCAATTAGGGTTTTTGACCAATCTTGTGCATCCAATATGTGATTTTGTGTCATTTTGTGTCATTAGTTGAATATTTAGGTCATTTTCGTCCTCCCTAGGCTTATTTTAATCCAATTTGGGTTTATAACCAATCTTGTGCATCCAATATGTGATTTTGTGTCATTTTCTGTCATTGGTTGAACATTTAGGTCATTTTCATCCTCCCTAGGGTTTTTCTAATCCAATTAGTGTTTTTAACCAATCTTGTGCATCCAATATGTGATTTTGTGTCATTTTGTGTCATTGGTTGAACATTTAGGTAATTTTCGACCTCCCTACGCTTATTCTAATCCAATTAGGGTTTTTAACCAATCTTGTGCAACCAATATGTGATTTTTTGTCCTTTTGTGTCACTGGTTGAACATTTAGGTCATTTTCGTCCTCCCTAGGCTTATTCTAATCAAATTAGGGTTTTTAACCAATCTTGTGCATCCGATATGTGATTTTGTGTCATTGGTTGAACATTTAGGTCATTTTCGTCCTCCCTAGGCTTATTCTAATCCAATTAGGGTTTTTAACCAATCTTGTGCATCCAATATGTGATTTTGTGTCCTTTTGTTTCATTGGTTGAACATTTAGGTCATTTTCGTCCTCCCTAAGCTTATTCTAATCCAATTAGGTTTTTAACCAATGTTGTGCATCCAATATGTTATTTTGTGTCATTTTGTGTCATTGGTTGAACATTTAGGTCATTTTCGTCCTCCCTAGGCTTATTCTATTCCAATTAGGGTTTTTAACCAATCTTGTGCATCGAATATGTGATTTTGTTTCATTGGTTGAACATTTAGGTCATTTTCGTCCTCCCTAGGCTTATTCTAATCCAATTAGGATTTTTAACCTATCTTGTGCATCCAATATGTGATTTTGTGTCATTAGTTGAATATTTAGGTCATTTTCGTCCTCCCTAGGCTTATTTTAATCCAATTTGGGTTTTTAACCAATCTTGTGCATCCAATATGTGATTTTGTGTCATTTTCTGTCATTGGTTGAACATTTAGGTCATTTTCGTCCTCCCTAGGCTTTTTCTAATCCAATTAGTGTTTTTAACCAATCTTGTGCATCCAATATGTGATTTTGTGTCAATGGTTGAACATTTAGGTAATTTTCGACCTCCCTACGCTTATTCTAATCCAATTAGGGTTTTTAACCAATCTTGTGCATCCAATATGTGATTTTTAGTCCTTTTGTGTCACTGGTTGAACATTTAGGTCATTTTCGTCCTCCCTAGGCTTATTCTAATCAAATTAGGGTTTTTAACCAATCTTGTGCATCCAATATGTGATTTTGTGTCATTGGTTGAACATTTAGGTCATTTTCGTCCTCCCTAGGCTTATTCTAATCCATTTAGGGTTTTTAACCAATCTTGTGCATCCAATATGTGATTTTGTGTCATTTTATGTCATTAGTTGAACATTTAGGCCATTTTCGTCCTCCCTAGGCTTATTCTAACCCAATTAGGGTTTTTAACCAATCTTGTGCAACCAATATGTGATTTTGTGTCATTTTGTGTCATTGGTTGAACATTTAGGTCATTTTCGTCCTCTCTAGGCTTATTCTAATCCAATTAGGGTTTTTAACCAATCTTGTGCATCCAATATGTGATTTTGTGTCATTGGTTGCACATTTAGGTCATTTTCGTCCTCCCTAGGCTTATTCTAATCCAATTAGGGTTTTTAATTAATCTTGTGCATCCAATATGTGATTTTGTGTCATTGGTTGAACATTTAGGTCATTTTCGTCCTCCCTAGGCTTATTCTAATCCAATTAGGGTTTTTAACCAATCTTGTGCATCCAATATGTGATTTTGTGTCATTGGTTGAATATTTAGGTAATTTACGTCCTCCTTAGGCTTATTCTAATCCAATTAAGGTTTTTAACCAATCTTGTGCATCCAATATGTGATTTTGTGTCATTTTGTGTCATTGGTTGAACATTTAGGTCATTTTCGTCCTCCCTTGGCTTATTCTAATCCAATTAGGCTATTTAACCAACCTTGTGCTTCCAATATGTAATTTTGTGTCATTAGTTGAACATTTAGGTCATTTTCGTCCTCCCTATGCTTATTCTAATCCAACTAGAGTTTTTAACAAATCTTGTGCATCCAATATGTGATTTTGTGTCATTGGTTGAACATTTAGGTCATTTTCGTCCTCCCTAGGCTTATTCTAATCCAATTAGGGTTTTTAACCAATCTTGTGCATCCAATATGTGATTTTGTGTACTTTTGTGTCATTGGTTGAAAATTTAGGTCATTTACGTCCTCCCTAATCTTATTCTAATCCAATTAGGTTTTTAACCAATCTTGTGCATCCAATATGTTATTTTGTGTCATTTTGTGTCATTGGTTGAACATTTAGGTCATTTTCGTCCTCCCTAGGCTTATTCTAATCCAATTAGGGTTTTTAACCTATCTTGTGCATCCAATATGTGATTTTGTGTCATTTTGTGTCATTGGTTGAACATTTAGGTCATTTTCGTCCTCCCTAGGCTTATTCTAATCCAATTAAGGTTTTTAACCAATCTTATACATCCAATATGTGATTTTCTGTCATTTTGTGTCATTGGATGAACATTTAGGTCATTTTCGTCCACCCTAGGCTTATTCTAATCCAATTAGGGTTTTTAACCAATCTTGTGCATCCAATATGTGATTTTGTGTCATTTAGTGTCATTGGTTGAACATTTAGGTCATTTTCGTCCTCCCTAGGCTTATTCTAATCCAATTAGGGTTTTTAACCTATCTTGTGCATCCAATATGTGATTTTGTGTCATTTTGTGTCATTGGTTGAACATTTAGGTCATTTTCGTCCTCCCTAGGCTTATTCTAATCCAATTAGGGTTTTTAACCAATCTTGTGCATCCTATATGTGATTTTGTGTTATTGGTTGAACATTTAGGTCATTTTTGTCCTCCATAGGCTTATTCTAATCCAATTAGGGTTTTTAACCAATCTTGTGCATCCAATATGTGATTTTGTGTCATTGGTCGAACATTTAGGTTATTTTTGTCCCCCCTAGGCTTATTCTAACCTAATTAGGGTTTTTAACCAATCTTGTGCATCCAATATGTGATTTTGTGTCATTGGTTGAACATTTAGGTCATTTTCGTCCTCCCTAGGCTTATTCTAATCCAATTAGGGTTTTTAACCAATCTTGTGCATCCAATATGTGATTTTGTGTCATTGGTTGAACATTTAGGTCATTTTCGTCCTCCCTAGGCTTATTCGAATACAATTACGATTTTTAACGAATCTTGTGCATCCAATATGTGATTTTGTGTCATTGGTTGAACATTTAGGTCATTTTCGTCCTCCCTAGGCTTATTCTAATCCAATTAGGGTTTTTAACCAATCTTGTGCATCCAATATGTGATTTTGTGTCATTGGTTGAACATTTAGGTCATTTTCGTCCTCCCTAGGCTTATTCTAATCCAATTAGGGTTTTTAACCAATCTTGTGCATCCAATATGTGATTTTGTGTCATTGGCTGAACATTTAGGTCATTTTCGTCCTCCCTAGGCTTATTCTAATCCAATTAGGGTTTTTAACCAATCTTGTGCATCCAATATGTGATTTTGTGTCATTTTGTGTCATTGGTTGAACATTTAGGTCATTTTTGCCTCCCTAGGCTTTTTCTAATACAATTACGGTTTGTAACCAATCTTGTGCATCCAATATGTGATTTTGTGTCATTGGTTGAACATTTAGGTCATTTTCGTCCTCCCTAGGCTTATTCTAATCCAATTAGGGTTTTTAACCAATCTTGTGCATCCAATATGTGATTTTGTGTCATTTTGTGTCATTTGTTGAACATTTAGGTCATTTTCGTCCTCCCTAGGCTTATTCTAATCGAATTAGGGTTTTTAACCAATCTTGTGCATCCAATACGTGATTTTGTGTCATTTTGTGTCATTTGTTGCACATTTAGGTCATTTTCGTCCTCCGTAGGCTTATTCTACTCCAATTAGGGTTTTTAACCAATCTTGTGCATCCAATATCTGATTTTCTGTCATTTTGTGTCATTGGTTGGACATTTAGGTCATTTTCATCCTCCATAGGCTTATTCTAATCCAATTATGGTTTATAACCAATCTTGTGCATCCAATATGTGATTTTGTGTCATTGGTTGAACATTTAGGTCATTTTCGTCCTCCCTAGGCTTATTCTAATCCAATTAGGGTTTTTAACCAATCTTGTGCATCCAATATGTGATTTTGTGTCATTTTGTGTCATTGGTTGAACATTTAGGTCATTTTCGTCCTCCCTAGACTTATTCTAATCCAATTATGGTTTTTAACCAATCATGTGCATCCAATATGTGATTTTGTGTCATTTTGTGTTATTGGTTGATCATTTAGGTCATTTTCGTCCTCCCTAGGCTTATTCTAATCCAATTAGGGTTTTTAACCAATCTTGTGCATCCAATATGTGATTTTGTGTCATTGGTTGAACTTTTAGGTCAATTTCGTCCTCCCTAGGCTTATTCTAATCCAATTAGGGTTTTTAACCAATCTTGTGCATCCAATATGTGATTTTGTGTCATTGGTTGAACATTTAGGTCATTTTCGTCCTCCCTAGGCTTATTCTAATCCAATTAGGGTTTTTAACCAATCTTGTGCATCCAATATGTGATTTTGTGTCCTTTTGTGTCATTGGTTGAACATTTAGGTCATTTTCGTCCTCCCTAAGCTTATTCTAATCCAATTAGGTTTTTAACCAATCTTGTGCATCCAATATGTTATTTTGTATCATTTTGTGTCATTGGTTGAACATTTAGGTCATTTTCGTCCTCCCTAGGCTTATTCTATTCCAATTAGGGTTTTTAACCAATCTTGTGCATCGAATATGTGATTTTGTGTCTTTTTGTTTTATTGGTTGAACATTTAGGTCATTTTCGTCCTCCCTAGGCTTATTCTAATCCAATTAGGATATTTAACCTATCTTGTGCATCCAATATGTGATTTTGTGTCCTTTTGTGTCATTGGTTGAACATTTAGGTCATTTTCGTTCTTCCTAGGCTTATTCTAATCCAATTAGGGTTTTTGACCAATCTTGTGCAACCAATATGTGATTTTGTGTCATTTTGTGTCATTAGTTGAATATTTAGGTCATTTTCGTCATCCCTAGGCTTATTTTAATCCAATTTGGGTTTATAACCAATCTTGTGCATCCAATATGTGATTTTGTGTCATTTTCTGTCATTGGTTGAACATTTAGGTCATTTTCATCCTCCCTAGGGTTTTTCTAATCCAATTAGTGTTTTTAACCAATCTTGTGCATCCAATATGTGATTTTGTGTCATTTTGTGTCATTGGTTGAACATTTAGGTAATTTTCGACCTCCCTACGCTTATTCTAATCCAATTAGGGTTTTTAACCAATCTTGTGCATCCAATATGTGATTTTTTGTCCTTTTGTGTCACTGGTTGAACATTTAGGTCATTTTCGTCCTCCCTAGGCTTATTCTAATCAAATTAGGGTTTTTAACCTATCTTGTGCATCCAATATGTGATTTTGTGTCATTGGTTGAACATTTAGGTCATTTTCGTCCTCCCAAGGCTTATTCTAATCCAATTAGGGTTTTTAACCAATCTTGTGCATCCAATATGTGATTTTGTGTCCTTTTGTGTCATTGGTTGAACATTTAGGTCATTTTCGTCCTCCCTAAGCTTATTCTAATCCAATTAGGTTTTTAACCAATCTTGTGCATCCAATATGTTATTTTGTGTGATTTTGTGTCATTGGTTGAACATTTAGGTCATTTTCGTCCTCCCTAGGCTTATTCTATTCCAATTAGGGTTTTTAACCAATCTTGTGCATCCAATATGTGATTTTGTGTCATTTTGTGTCATTGGTTGAACATTTAGGTCATTTTCGTCCTCCCTAAGCTTATTCTAATCCAATTAGGTTTTTAACCAATCTGATGCATCCAATATGTTATTTTGTGTCATTTTGTGTCATTGGTTGAACATTTAGGTCATTTTCGTCCTCCCTAGGCTTATTCTAATCCAATTAGGGTTTTTAACCTATCTTGTGCATCCAATATGTGATTTTGTGTCATTTTGTGTCATTGGTTGAACATTTAGGTCATTTTCGTCCTCCCTAGGCTTATTCTATTCCAATTAGGGTTTTTAACCAATCTTGTGCATCGAATATGTGATTTTGTGTCATTTTGTGTCATTGGTTGAACATTTAGGTCATTTTCGACCTCCCTAGGCTTAATCTAATCCAATTAGGATTTTTAACCTATCTTGTGCATCCAATATGTGATTTTGTGTCCTTTTGTGTCATTGGTTGAACATTTAGGTCATTTTCGTCCTCCCTAGGCTTATTCTAATCCAATTAGGGTTTTTAACCAATCTTGTGCATCCAATATGTGATTTTGGGTCATTTTGTGTCATTGGTTGAACATTTAGGTCATTTTCCCCTAGGCTTATTCTAATCCAATTAGGGTTTTAAACCAATCTTGTGCATCCAATATGTGATTTTGTGTCATTTTGTGTCATTGGTTGAACATTTAGGTCATTTTCGTCCTCCCTAGGCTTATTCTAATCCAATTAGGGTTTTTAACCAATCTTGTGCATCCAATATGTGATTTAGTGTCCTTTTGTGTCATTGGTTGAACATTTAGGTCATTTTCGTCCTCCCTAGGCTTATTCTAATCCAATTAGGGTTTTTAACCAATCTTGTGCATCCAATATGTGATTTTGTGTCATTGGTTGAACATTTAGGTCATTTTCGTCCTCCCTAGGCTGATTGTAATCCAATTAGGGTTTTTAACCAATCTTGTGCATCCAATATGTGATTTTGTGTCCTTTTGTGTCATTGGTTGAACATTTAGGTCATTTTCGTCCTCCCTAAGCTTATTCTAATCCAATTAGGTTTTTAACCAATCTTGTGCATCCAATATGTTATTTTGTGTCATTTTGTGTCATTGGTTGAACATTTAGGTCATTTGCGTCCTCCCTAGGCTTATTCTAATCCAATTAGGGTTTTTAACCTATCTTGTGCATCCAATATGTGATTTTGTGTCATTTTGTGTCATTGGTTGAACATTTAGGTCATTTTCGTCCATCCTAGGCTTATTCTATTCCAATTAGGGTTTTTAACCAATCTTGTGCATCGAATATTTGATTTTGTGTCATTTTGTGTCATTGGTTGAACATTTAGGTCATTTTCGTCCTCCCTAGGCTTATTCTAATCCAATTAGGATTTTTAACCTATCTTGTGCATCCAATATGTGATTTTGTGTCCTTTTGTGTCATTGGTTGAACATTTAGGTCATTTTCGTTCTCCCTAGGCTTATTCTAATCCAATTAGGGTTTTTGACCAATCTTGTGCATCCAATATGTGATTTTGTGTCATTTTGTGTCATTAGTTGAATATTTAGGTCATTTTCGTCCTCCCTAGGCTTATTTTAATCCAATTTGGGTTTATAACCAATCTTGTGCATCCAATATGTGATTTTATGTCATTTTCTATCATTGGTTGAACATTTAGGTCATTTTCATCCTCCCTAGGCTTTTTCTAATCCAATTAGTGTTTTTAACCAATCTTGTGCATCCAATATGTGATTTTGTGTCATTTTGTGTCATTGGTTGAACATTTAGGTAATTTTCGACCTCCCTACGCTTATTCTAATCCAATTAGGGTTTTTAACCAATCTTGTGCATCCAATATGTGATTTTGTGTCCTTTTGTGTCATTGGTTGAACATTTAGGTCCTTTTCGTCCTCCCTAAGCTTATTCTTATCCAATTAGGTTTTTAACCAATCTTATGCATTTAATATGTTATTTTGTGTCATTTTGTGTCATTGGTTGAACATTTAGGTCATTTTCGTCCTCCCTAGGCTTATTCTATTCCAATTAGGGTTTTTAACCAATCTTGTGCATCGAATATGTGATTTTGTGTCATTTTGTGTCATTGGTTGAACATTTAGGTCATTTTCGTTCTCCCTAGGCTTATTCTAATCCAATTAGGGTTTTTGACCAATCTTGTGCATCCAATATGTGATTTTGTGTCATTTTGTGTCATTAGTTGAATATTTAGGTCATTTTCGTCCTCCCTAGGCTTATTTTAATCCAATTTGGGTTTATAACGAATCTTGTGCATCCAATATGTGATTTTGTGTCATTTTCTGTCATTGGTTGAACATTTAGGTCATTTTCGTCCTCCCTAGGCTTTTTCTAATCCAATTAGTGTTTTTAACCAATCTTGTGCATCCAATATGTGATTTTGTGTCATTTTGTGTCATTGGTTGAACATTTAGGTAATTTTCGACCTCCCTACGCTTATTCTAATCCAATTAGGGTTTTTAACCAATCTTGTGCATCCAATATGTGATTTTTTGTCCTTTTGTGTCACTGGTTGAACATTTAGGTCATTTTCGTCCTCCCTAGGCTTATTCTAATCAAATTAGGGTTTTTAACCTATCTTGTGCATCCAATATGTGATTTTGTGTCATTGGTTGAACATTTAGGTCATTTTCGTCCTCCCAAGGCTTATTCTAATCCAATTAGGGTTTTTAACCAATCTTGTGCATCCAATATGTGATTTTGTGTCCTTTTGTGTCATTGGTTGAACATTTAGGTCATTTTCGTCCTCCCTAAGCTTATTCTAATCCAATTAGGTTTTTAACCAATCTTGTGCATCCAATATGTTATTTTGTGTGATTTTGTGTCATTGGTTGAACATTTAGGTCATTTTCGTCCTCCCTAGGCTTATTCTATTCCAATTAGGGTTTTTAACCAATCTTGTGCATCCAATATGTGATTTTGTGTCATTTTGTGTCATTGGTTGAACATTTAGGTCATTTTCGTCCTCCCTAAGCTTATTCTAATCCAATTAGGGTTTTTAACATATCTTGTGCATCCAATATGTGATTTTGTGTCATTTTGTGTCATTGGTTAAACATTTAGGTCATTTTCGTCCTCCCTAGGCTTATTCTAATCCAATTAGGGTTTTTAACCAATCTTGTGCATCCAATATGTGATTTTGTGTCATTGGTTGCACATTTAGGTCATTTTCATCCTCCCTAGGCTTATTCTAATCCAATTAGGGTTTTTAACCAATCTTAGGCATCCAATATGTGATTTTGTGTAATTTTGGGTCACTGGTTGAACATTTAGGTCATTTTCGTCCTCCCTAGGCTTATTCTAATCCAATTAGGGTTTTTAACCTATCTTGTGCATCCAATATGTGATTTTGTGTCATTTTGTGTCATTGGTTGAACATTTAGGTCATTTTCGTCCTCCCTAGGCTTATTCTATTCCAATTAGGGTTTTTAACCAATCTTGTGCATCGAATATGTGATTTTGTGTCATTTTGTGTCATTGGTTGAACATTTAGGTCATTTTCGTCCTCACTAGGCTTATTCTATTCCAATTAGGGTTTTTAACCAATCTTGTGCATCGAATATGTGATTTTGTGTCATTTTGTGTCATTGGTTGAACATTTAGGTCATTTTCGTCCTCCCTAGGCTTATTCTAATCCAATTAGGATTTTTTTACAAATCTTGTGCATCCAATATGTGATTTTGTGTCATTTTGTGTCATTGGTTGAACATTTAGGTCATTTTCGTCCTCCCTAGGCTTATTCTAATCCACTTAGGGTTTTTAACCAATCTTGTGCATCCAATATGTGATTTTGTGTCATTGGTTGAACATTTAGGTCATTTTCGTCATCCCTAAGCTTATTCTAATCCAATTAGGGTTTTTAACCAATCTTGTGCATCCAATATGTGATTTTGTGTCATTTTGTGTCATTGGTTGAACATTTAGGTCATTTTCGTCCTCCCTAGGCTTATTCTAATCCAATTAGGGTTTTTAACCAATCTTGTGCATCCAATATGTGATTTTGTGTCCTTTTGTGTCATTCGTTGAACATTTAGGTCATTTTCGTCCTCCCTAGGCTTATTCTAATCCAATTAGGGTTTTTAACCAATCTTGTGCATCCAATATGTGATTTTGTGTCATTTTGTGTCATTTGTTGAACATTTAGGTCATTTTTGTCCTCCGTAGGCTTATTCTAATCCAATTAGGGTTTTTAACCAATCTTGACCATCCAATATGTGATTTTGTGTCATTGGTTGAACATTTAGGTCATTTTCGTCCTCCCTAGGCTTATTCTAATCCAATTAGGGTTTTTAACCAATCTTGTGCATCCAATATGTGATTTTGTGTCATTGGTTGCACATTTAGGTCATTTTCATCCTCCCTATGCTTATTCTAATCCAATTAGGGTTTTTAACCAATCTTGTGCATCCAATATGTGATTTTGTGTCATTGGTTGCACATTTAGGTCATTTTCGTCCTCCCTAGGCTTATTCTAATCCAATTAGGGTTTTTAACCCATCTTGTGCATATAATAAGTGATTTTGTGTCATTGGTAATCCAATTAGGTCATTTTCGTCCTAGCTAGGCTTATTCTAATCCAATTAGGGTTTTTAAACAATCTTGTGCATCCAATATGTGATTTTGTGTCATTTTGTGTCATTGGTTGAACATTTAGGTCATTTTCGTCCTCCCTAGGCTTATTCTAATCTAATTAGGGTTTTTAACCAATCTTGTGCATCCAATATGTGATTTTGTGTCCTTTTGTGTCATTGGTTGAACATTTAGGTCATTTTCGTCCTCCCTAGGCTTATTCTAATCCAATTAGGGTTTTTAACCAATCTTGTGCATCCAATACGTGATTTTGTATCATTTTGTGTCATTGGTTGAACATTTAGGTCATTTTCGTCCTCCCTAAGCTTATTCTAATCCAATTAGGTTTTTAACCAATTTTGTTCATCCAATATGTTATTTTGTGTCATTTTGTGTCATTGGTTGAACATTTAGGTCATTTTCGTCCTCCCTAGGCTTATTCTAATCCAATTAGGGTTTTTAACCAATCTTGTGCATCCAATATGTGATTTTGTGTCCTTTTGTGTCATTGGTTAAATATTTAGGTCATTTTCGTCCTCCCCAGGCCTATTCTAATCCAATTAGGGTTTTTAACCAATCTTGTGCATCCAATATGTGATTTTGTGTCATTGGTTGAACATTTAGGTCATTTTCGTCCTCCCTAGGCTTATTCTAATCCAATTAGGGTTTTTAACCAATCTTGTGCATCCAATATGTGATTTTGTGTACTTTTGTGTCATTGGTTGAAAATTTAGGTCATTTACGTCCTCCCTAATCTTATTCTAATCCAATTAGGTTTTTAACCAATCTTGTGCATCCAATATGTTATTTTGTGTCATTTTGTGTCATTGGTTGAACATTTAGGTCATTTTCGTCCTCCCTAGGCTTATTCTAATCCAATTAGGGTTTTTAACCAATCTTGTGCATCCAATATGTGATTTTGTGTCATTTTGTGTCATTGGTTGAACATTTAGGTCATTTTCGTCCTCCCTAGGCTAATTCAAATCCAATTAGTGTTTTTAACCAAGCTTGTGCATCCAATATGTGATTTTGTGCCATTTTGTGTCATTGGTTGAACATTTAGGTCATTTTCGTCCTCCCTAGGCTTATTCTAATACAATTAGGGTTTTTAACCAATCTTGTGCATCCAATATGTGATTTTGTGTCCTTTTGTGTCATTGGTTGAACATTTAAGTCATTTTCGTCCTCCCTAAGCTTATTCTAATCCAATTAGGGTTTTTAACCAATCTTGTGCATCCAATATGTGATTTTGTGTCCTTTTGTGTCATTGGTTGAACATTTAGGTCCTTTTCGTCCTCCCTAAGCTTATTCTTATCCAATTAGGTTTTTAACCAATCTTATGCATTTAATATGTTATTTTGTGTCATTTTGTGTCATTGGTTGAACATTTAGGTCATTTTCGTCCTCCCTAGGCTTATTCTATTCCAATTAGGGTTTTTAACCAATCTTGTGCATCGAATATGTGATTTTGTGTCATTTTGTGTCATTGGTTGAACATTTAGGTCATTTTCGTTCTC
>JBBPBQ010000008.1:8155934-8195489 GCA_037974755.1 Cicer yamashitae | reverse complement strand
CCAATATGTGATTTTGTGTCCTTTTGTGTCATTGGTTGAACATTTAGGTCATTTTCGTCCTCCCTAAGCCTATTCTAATCCAATTAGGTTTTTAACCAATCTTGTGCATCCAATATGTTATTTTGTGTCATTTTGTGTCATTGGTTGAACATTTAGGTAATTTTCGTCCTCCCTAGGCTTATTCTAATCCAATTAGGGTTTTTAACCAATCTTGTGAATCCAATATGTGATTTTGTGTCTTTTTGTGTCATTGGTTGAACATTTAGGTCATTTTCGTCCTCCCTAGGCTTATTCTAATCCAATTAGGGTTTTTAACCAATCTTGGGCATCCAATATGTGATTTTGTGTCATTGGTTGAACATTTAGGTCATTTTCGTCCTGCCTAGGCTTATTCTAATCCACTTAGGGTTTTTAACCAATCTTGTGCATCCAATATGTGATTTTGTGTCATTTTGTGTCATTGGTTGAACATTTAGGTCATTTTCGTCCTCCCTAGGCTTATTCTCATCAAATTAGGGTTTTTAACCAATCTTGTGCATCCAATATGTGATTTTGTGTCATTTTGTGTCATTGGTTGAACATTTAGATCATTTTCGTCCTCCCTAGGCTTATTCTAATCCAATTAGGGTTTTTAACCAATCTTGTGCATCCAATATGTGATTTTGTGTCCTTTTGTGTCATTGGTTGAACATTTAGGTCATTTTCGTCCTCCCTAAGCCTATTCTAATCCAATTAGGTTTTTAACCAATCTTGTGCATCCAATATGTTATTTTGTGTCATTTTGTGTCATTGGTTGAACATTTCGGTAATTTTCGTCCTCCCTAGGCTTATTCTAATCCAATTAGGGTTTTTAACCAATCTTGTGCATCCAATATGTGATTTTGTGTCATTTTGTGTCATTGGTTGAGCATTTAGGTCATTTTCGTCCTCCCTAGGCTTATTCTAATCCAATTAGGGTTTTTAACCAATCTTGTGCATCCAATATGTGATTTTGTGTCCTTTTGTGTCATTGGTTGAACATTTAGGTCATTTTCGTCCTCCCTAGGCCTATTCTAATCCAATTAGGGTTTTTAACCAATCTTGTGCATCCAATATGTGATTTTGTGTCATTTTGTGTCATTGGTTGAACATTTAGGTCATTTTCGTCCTCCCCAGGCCTATTCTAATCCAATTAGGGTTTTTAACCAATCTTGTGCATCCAATATGTGATTTTGTGTCTTTTTGTGTCATTGGTTGAACATTTAGGTCATTTTCGTCCTCCCTAGGCTTATTCTAATCCAATTAGGGTTTTTAACCAATCTTGGGCATCCAATATGTGATTTTCTGTCATTGGTTGAACATTTAGGTCATTTTCGTCCTGCCTAGGCTTATTCTAATCCACTTAGGGTTTTTAACCAATCTTGTGCATCCAATATGTGATTTTGTGTCATTTTGTGTCATTGGTTGAACATTTAGGTCATTTTCGTCCTCCCTAGGCTTATTCTCATCCAATTAGGGTTTTTAACCAATCTTGTGCATCCAATATGTGATTTTGTGTCATTTTGTGTCATTGGTTGAACATTTAGGTCATTTTCGTCCTCCCCAGGCCTATTCTAATCCAATTAGGGTTTTTAACCAATCTTGTGCATCCAATATGTGATTTTGTGTCTTTTTGTGTCATTGGTTGAACATTTAGGTCATTTTCGTCCTCCCTAGGCTTATTCTAATCCAATTAGGATTTTTAACCAATCTTGGGCATCCAATATGTGATTTTGTTTCATTGGTTGAACATTTAGGTCATTTTCGTCCTCCCTAGGCTTATACTAATCCAATTAGGGTTTTTAACCAATCTTGTGCATCCAATATGTGATTTTGTGTCATTTTGTGTCATTGGTTGAACATTTAGATCATTTTCGTCCTCCCTAGGCTTATTCTAATCCAATTAGGGTTTTTAACCAATCTTGTGCATCCAATATGTGATTTTGTGTCCTTTTGTGTCATTGGTTGAACATTTAGGTCATTTTCGTCCTCCCTAGGCTTATTCTAATCCAATTAGGGTTTTTAACCAATCTTGTGCATGCAATATGTGATTTGGTGTCATTTTTTTGTCATTGGTTGAACATTTAGGTCATTTTCGTCCTCCCTAGGCTTATTCTAATCCAATTAGGGTTTTTAACCAATCTTGTGCATCCAATATGTGATTTTGTGTCCTTTTGTGTCATTGGTTGAACATTTAGGTCATTTTCGTCCTCCCTAGGCTTATTCTAATCCAATTAGGGTTTTTAACCAATCTTGTGCATGCAATATGTGATTTTGTGTCATTGGTTGAACATTTAGGTCATTTTCGTCCTCCCTAGGCTTATTCCAATCCAATTAGGGTTTTTAACCAATCTTGTGCAACCAATACGTGATTTTCTGTCATTTTGTGTCATTGGTTGAACATTTAGGTCATTTTCGTCCTCCCTAGGCTTATTCTAATCCAATTAGGGTTTTTAACCAATCTTGTGCATCCAATATGTGATTTTGTGTCATTGGTTGAACATTTAGGTCATTTTCGTCCTCCCTAGGCTTATTCAAATCCAATTAGGGTTTTTAACCAATCTTGTGCATCCAATATGTGATTTTGTGTCATTTTGTGTCATTGGTTAAACATTTAGGTCAATTCCGTCCTCCCTAGGCTTATTCTAATCCAATTAGGGTTTTTAACCAATCTAGTGCATCCAATATGTGATTTTGTGTCATTTTGTGTCATTGGTTGAACATTTAGGTCATTTTCGTCATCCCCAGGCTTATTCTAATCCAATTAGGGTTTTTAACCAATCTTGTGCATCCAATATGTGATTTTGTGTCATTGGTTGAACATTTAGGTCATTTTCGTCCTCCCTAGGCTTATTCTAATCCAATTAGGGTTTTTAACCAATCTTGTGCATCCAATATGTGATTTTGTGTCATTGGTTGAACATTTAGGTCATTTTCGTCCTCCCTAGGCTTTTTCTTTTCCAATTAGGGTTTTTAACCAATCTTGTGCATCCAATATGTGATTTTGTGTCATTTTGTGTCATTGGTTGAACATTTAGGTCATTTTCGTCCTCCCTAGGCTTATTCTAATCCAATTAGGGTTTTTAACCAATCTTGTGCATCCAATATGTGATTTTGTGTCATTGGTTGAACATTTAGGTCATTTTCGTCCTCCCTAGGCTTATTCTAATCCAATGAGGGTTTTTAACCAATCTTGTGCATCCAATATGTGATTTTGTGTCATTGGTTGAACATTTAGGTCATTTTCGTCCTCCCTAGGCTTATTCTAATCCAATTAGGGTTTTTAACCAATCTTGTGCATCCAATATGTGATTTTGTGTCATTGGTTGAACATTTAGGTCATTTTCGTCCTCGCTATGCTTATTCTAATCCAATTCGGGTTTTTAACCAATCTTGTGCATCCAATATGTGATTTTGTGTCATTGGTCGAACATTTAGGTCATTTTCGTCCCCCCTAGGCTTATTCTAATCCAATTAGGGTTTTTAACCAATCTTGTGCATCCAATATGTGAATTTGTGTCATTTTGTGTCATTGGTTGAACATTTAGGTCATTTTCGTCCTCCCTAGGCTTATTCTAATCCAATTAGGGTTTTTAACCAATCTTGTGCATCCAATATGTGATTTTGTGTCATTGGTTGAACATTTAGGTCATTTTCGTCCTCCCTAGGCTTACTCTAATTCAATTAGGGTTTTTAACCAATCATGTGCATCCAATATGTGATTTTGTGTCATTGGCTAACCATTTAGGTCATTTTCGTCCTCCCTAGGCTTATTCTAATCCAATTAGGGTTTTTAACCAATCTTGTGCATCCAATATGCGATTTTGTGTCATTGGTTGAACATTTAGGTCATTTTCGTCCTCCCTAGGCTTATTCTAATCCAATTAGGGTTTTTAACCAATCTTGTGCAACCAATATGTGATTTTGTGTTATTTTGTGTCATTGGTTGAACATTTAGGTCATTTTCGTCCTCCCTAGGCTTATTCTAATCCAATTAGGGTTTTTAACCAATCTTGTGCATCCAATATGTGATTTTGTGTCATTGGTTGAACATTTAGGTCATTTTCGTCCTCCCTAGGCTTATTCGATTCCAATTAGGGTTTTTAACCAATCTTGTGCATCTAATATGTGATTTTGTGTCATTGGTTGAACATTTAGGTCATTTTCGTCCTCCCTAGGCTTATTCTAATCCAATTAGGGTTTTTAACCAATCTTGTGCATCCAATATGTGATTTTGTGTCATTGGTTGAACATTTAGGTCATTTTCGTCCTCCCTAGGCTTATTCTAAACCAATTAGCGTTTTTAACCAATTTTTTGCATCCAATATGTGATTTTGTGTCATTTTGTGTCATTGGTTGAACATTTAGGTCATTTTCGTCCTCCCTAGGCTTATTCTAATCCAATTAGGGTTTTTAACCAATCTTGTGCATCCAATATGTGATTTTGTGCCATTATGTGTCATTGGTTGAACATTTAGGTCATTTTCGTCCTCCCTAGGCTTATTCTAATCCAATTAGGGTTTTTAACCAATCTTGTGCATCCAATATGTGATTTTGTGTCATTTTGTGTCATTGGTTGAACATTTAGGTCATTTTCGTCCTCCCTAGGCTTATTCTAATCCAATTAGGGTTTTTAACCAATCTTGTGCGTCCAATTAGTGATTTTGTGTCATTGGTTGAACATTTAGGTCATTTTCGTCCTCCCTAGGCTTATTCTAATCCAATTAGTGTTTTAAACCAATCTTGTGCATCCAATATGTTCTTTTGTGTCATTTTGTGTCATTGGTTGAACATTTAGGTCATTTTCGTCCTCCCTAGGCTTATTCTAATCCAATTAGGGTTTTTAACCAATCTTGTGCATCCAATATGTGATTTTGTGTCATTGGTTGAACATTTAGGTCATTTTCCTCCTCCCTAGAGTTATTCTAATCCAATAAGTGTTTTTAACCAATCTTGTGCATCCAATATGTGATTTTGTGTCATTGGTTGATCATTTAGGTCATTTTCCTCATCCCTAGGCTTATTCTAATCCAATTAGGGTTTTTAACCAATCTTGTGCATCCAATATGTTATTTTCTGTCATTTTGTGTCATTGGTTGAACATTTAGGTCATTTTCGTCCTCCCTAGGCTTATTCTAATCCAATTAGGGTTTTTAACCAATCTTGTGCATCCAATATGTGATTTTGTGTCCTTTTGTGTCATTGGTTGAACATTTAGGTCATTTTCGTCCTCCCTAGGCTTATTCTAATCCAATTAAGGTTTTTAACCAATCTTGTGCGTCCAATATGTGATTTTGTGTCATTTTGTGTCATTGGTGGAACATTTAGGTCATTTTAGTCCTCCCTAGGCTTATTCTAATCCAATTAAGGTTTTTAACCAATCTTATGCATCCAATATGTGATTTTGTGTCATTTTGTGTCATTGGTTGAACATTTAGGTCATTTTCGTCCTCCCTAGGCTTATTCTAATCCAATTAGGGTTTTTAACCAATCTTGTGCATCCAATATGTGATTTTGTGTCCTTTTGTGTCATTGGTTGAATATTTAGGTCATTTTCGTTCTCCATAGGGTTATTCTAATCCAATTAGGGTTTTTAACCAATCTTGTGCATCCAACATGTGATTTTGTGTTATTTTGTGTCATTGGTTGAACATTTAGGTCATTTTCGTCTTCCCTAGGCTTATTCTAATCCAATTAGGGTTTTTAACCAATCTTGTGCATCCAATATGTGATTTTGTGTCATTTTGTGTCATTGGTTGAACATTTAGGTCATTTTCGTCATCCCTAGGCTTATTCTAATCCAATTAGGGTTTTTAACCAATCTTGTGCATCCAATATATGATTTTGTGTCATTGGTTGAACATTTAGGTCATTTTCGTCCTCCCTAGGCTTATTCTAATCCAATTAGGGTTTTTAACCAATCTTGTGCATCCAATATGTGATTTTGTGTCATTTTGTATCATTGGTTGAACATTTAGGTCATTTTCGTCCTCCCTAGGCTTATTCTAATCCAATTAGGGTTTTTAACCAATCTTGTGCATCTAGTATGTGATTTTGTGTCATTGGTTGAACATTTAGGTCATTTTCGTCCTCCCTAGGCTTATTCTAATCCAATTAGGGTTTTTAACCAATCTTGTGCATCCAATATGTGATTTTGTGTCATTTTGTGTCATTGGTTGAACATTTAGGTCATTTTCGTCCTCCCTAGGCTTATTCTAATCCAATTAGGGTTTTTAACCAATCTTGTGCATCCAATATGTTATTTTGTGTCATTGGTTGAACATTGAGGTCATTTTTGTCCTCCCTAGGATTATGCTAATCCAATTAGGGTTTTTAACCAATCTTGTGCATCAAATATGTGATTTTGTGTCATTTTGTGTCATTGGTTGAACATTTAGGTCATTTTCGTCCTCCCTAGGCTTATTCTAATCCAATTAGGGTTTTTAACCAATCTTGTGCATCCAATATGTGATTTTGTGTCATTGGTTGAACATTTAGGTCATTTTCGTCCTCCCTAGGCTTATTATAATCCAATTAGGGTTTTTAACCAATCTTGTGCATCCAATATGTGATTTTCTGTCATTTTGTGTCATTGGTTGAACATTTAGGTCATTTTCGTCCTCCCTAGGCTTATTCTAATCCAATTAGGGTTTTTAACCAATCTTGTGCATCCAATATGTGATTTTGTGTCATTGGTTGAACATTTAGGTCATTTTCGTCCTCCCTAGGCTTATTCTAATCCAATTAGGGTTTTTAACCAATCTTGTGCATCCAGTATGTGATTTTGTGTCATTTTGTGTCGTTGGTTGAACATATAGATCATTTTCGTCCTCCATAGCCTTATTCTAATCCAATTAGGGTTTTTAACCAATCTTGTGCATCCAATATGTGATTTTGTGTCATTGGTTGAACATTTAGGTCATTTTCGTCCTCCCTAGGCTTATTCTAATCCAATTAGGGTTTTTAACCACTCTTTTACATATAATAAGTGATTTTGTGTCATTGGTAATCCAATTAGGTCATTTTTGTCCTCCCTAGGCTTATTCTAATCCAATTAGGGTTTTTAACCAATCTTGGGCATCCAATATGTGATTTTGTGTCATTTTGTGTCATTGGTTGAACATTTAGGTCATTTTCGTCCTCCCTAGGCTTATTCTAATCCAATTAGGGTTTTTAACCACTCTTTTGCATATAATAAGTGATTTTGTGTCATTGGTAATCCAATTAGGTCATTTTTGTCCTCCCTAGGCTTATTCTAATCCAATTAGGATTTTTAACCAATCATGGGCATCCAATATGTGATTTTGTGTCATTTTGTGTCATTGGATGAACATTTAGGTCATTTTCGTCCTCCCTAGGCTTATTCTAACCCAATTAGGGTTTTTAACCAATCTTGTGCATCCAATATGTGATTTTGTGTCATTTTGTGTCATTGGTTGAACATTTAGGTCATTTTCGTCCTCCCTAGGCTTATTCTAATCCAATTAGGGTTTTTAACCAATCTTGTGCATCCAATATGTGATTTTGTGTCATTTTGTGTCATTGGTTGAACATTTAGGTTATTTTCGTCCTCCCAAGGCTTATTCTAATCCAATTAGGGTTTTTAACCAATCTTGTGCATCCAATATGTGATTTTGTGTCATTTTGTGTCATTTGTAATCCAATTAGGTCATTTTCGTCCTCCCTAGGCTTATTCTTATCCAATTAGGGTTTTTAACCAATCTTGTGCATCCAATATGTGATTTTGTGTCATTTTGTGTCATCTGTAATCCAATTAGGTCATTTTCGTCCTCCCTAGGCTTATTCTAATCCAATTAGCGTTTTTAACCTATCTTGTGCATCCAATATGTGATTTTGTGTCATTTTGTGTCATTGGTTGAACATTTAGGTCATTTTCGTCCTCCCTAGGCTTATTCTAATCCAATTAGGGTTTTTAACCAATCTTGTGCATCCAATATGTGATTTTGTGTCATTTTGTGTCATTGGTTGAACATTTAGGTCATATTCGTCCTCCCTAGGCTTATTCTAATCCAATTAAGGTTTTTAACCAATCTTGTGCATCCAATATGTGATTTTGTGTCATTTTGTGTCATTGGTTGAACATTTAGGTCATTTTCGTCCTCCCTAGGCTTATTCTAATCCAATTAGGGTTTTTAACCAATCTTGTGCATCCAATATGTGATTTTGTGTCATTTTGTGTCATTGGTTGAACATTTAGGTCATTTTCGTCCTCCCCAGGCCTATTCTAATCCAATTAGGGTTTTTAACCAATCTTGTGCATCCAATATGTGATTTTGTGTCTTTTTGTGTCATTGGTTGAATATTTAGGTCATTTTCGTCCTCCCTAGGCTTATTCTAATCCAATTAGGGTTTTTAACCAATCTTGGGCATCCAATATGTGATTTTCTGTCATTGGTTGAACATTTAGGTCATTTTCGTCCTGCCTAGGCTTATTCTAATCCACTTAGGGTTTTTAACCAATCTTGTGCATCCAATATGTGATTTTGTGTCATTTTGTGTCATTGGTTGAACATTTAGGTCATTTTCGTCCTCCCTAGGCTTATTCTCATCCAATTAGGGTTTTTAACCAATCTTGTGCATCCAATATGTGATTTTGTGTCCTTTTATGTCATTGGTTGAACATTTAGGTCATTTTCGTCCTCCCTAAGCCTATTCTAATCCAATTAGGTTTTTAACCAATCTTGTGCATCCAATATGTTATTTTATGTCATTTTGTGTCGTTGGTTGAACATTTAGGTAATTTTCGTCCTCCCTAGGCTTATTCTAATCCAATTAGGGTTTTTAACCTATCTTGTGCATCCAATATGTGGTTTTGTGTCCTTTTGTGTCATTGGTAGAACATTTAGGTCATTTTCGTCCTCCCTATGCTTATTCTAATCCATATAGGATTTTTAACCAATCTTGGGCATCCAATATGTGATTTTGTGTCATTTTGTGTCATTGGTTGAACATTTAGGTTATTTTCGTCCTTCCTAGGCTAATTATAATCCAATTAGGGTTTTTAACCAATCTTGTGCATCCAATATGTGATTTTGTGTCATTTTGTGTCATTGGTTGAACATTTAGGTCATTTTCGTCCTCCCCAGGCTTATTCTAATCCAATTAGGGTTTTTAACCAATCATGTGAATCCAATATGTGATTTTGTGTCCTTTTGTGTCATTGGTTGAACATTTAGCTCATTTTCGTCCTCCCTAGGCTTATTCTAATCCAATTAGGGTTTTTAACCAATCTTGTGCATCCAATATGTGATTTTGTGTCCTTTTGTGTCATTGGTTGAACATTTAGGTCATTTTCGTCCTCCCTAGGCCTATTCTAATCCAATTAGGGTTTTTAACCAATCTTGTGCATCCAATATGTGATTTTGTGTCATTTTGTGTCATTGGTTGAACATTTAGGTCATTTTCGTCCTCCCCAGGCCTATTCTAATCCAATTAGGGTTTTTAACCAATCTTGTGCATCCAATATGTGATTTTGTGTCTTTTTGTGTCATTGGTTGAACATTTAGGTCATTTTCGTCCTCCCTAGGCTTATTCTAATCCAATTAGGGTTTTTAACCAATCTTGGCCATCCAATATGTGATTTTGTGTCATTGGTTGAACATTTAGGTCATTTTCGTCCTGCCTAGGCTTATTCTAATCCACTTAGGGTTTTTAACCAATCTTGTGCATCCAATATGTGATTTTGTGTCATTTTGTGTCATTGGTTGAACATTTAGGTCATTTTCGTCCTCCCTAGGCTTATTCTCATCCAATTAGGGTTTTTAACCAATCTTGTGCATCCAATATGTGATTTTGTGTCATTTTGTGTCATTGGTTGAACATTTAGGTCATTTTCGTCCTCCCTAGGCTTATTCTAATCCAATTAGGTTTTTTAACCAATCTTGTGCCTCCAATATGTGATTTTGTGTCATTGGTTGAACATTTAGGTCATTTTCGTCCTCCCTAGGCTTATTCTAATCCAATTAGGGTTTTTAACCAATCTTGTGCATCCACTATGTGATTTTGTGTCATTGATTGAACATTTAGGTCATTATCGTCCTCCCTAGGATTATTCTAATCAAAATGGGGTTTTTAACCAATCTTGTGCATCCAATATGTGATTTTGTGTCATTGGTTGAACATTTAGGTCATTTACGTCCTTCCTAGGCTTATTCTAATCCAATTAGGGGTTTTAACCAAACTTGTGTATCCAATATGTGATTTTGTGTCATTTTGTGTCATTGGTTGAACATTTAGGTCATTTTCGTCCTCCCTAGGCTTATTCTAATCCAATTAGGGTTTTTAACCAATCTTGTGCATCCAATATGTGATTTTGTGTCATTGGTTGAACATTTAGGTCATTTTCGTCCTCCCTAGGCTTATTCTAATCCAATGAGGGTTTTTAACCAATCTTGTGCATCCAATATGTGATTTTGTGTCATTGGTTGAACATTTAGGTCATTTTCGTCCTCCCTAGGCTTATTCTAATCCAATTAGGGTTTTTAACCAATCTTGTGCATCCAATATGTGATTTTGTGTCATTGGTTGAACATTTAGGTCATTTTCGTCCTCGCTATGCTTATTCTAATCCAATTCGGGTTTTTAACCAATCTTGTGCATCCAATATGTGATTTTGTGTCATTGGTCGAACATTTAGGTCATTTTCGTCCCCCCTAGGCTTATTCTAATCCAATTAGGGTTTTTAACCAATCTTGTGCATCCAATATGTGAATTTGTGTCATTTTGTGTCATTGGTTGAACATTTAGGTCATTTTCGTCCTCCCTAGGCTTATTCTAATCCAATTAGGGTTTTTAACCAATCTTGTGCATCCAATATGTGATTTTGTGTCATTGGTTGAACATTTAGGTCATTTTCGTCCTCCCTAGGCTTATTCTAATCCAATTAGGGTTTTTAACCAATATTGAGCATCCAATATGTGATTTTGTGTCATTTTGTGTCATTGGTTGAACATTTAGGTCATTTTCGTCCTCCCTAGGCTTATTCTAATCCAATTAGGGTTTTTAACCAATCTTGTGCATCCAATATGTGATTTTGTGTCATTGGTTGAACATTTAGGTCATTTTCGTCCTCCCTAGGCTTATTCTAATCCAATTAGGGTTTTTAACCAATCTTGTGCATCCAATATGTGATTTTGTGTCATTGGTTGAACATTTAGGTCATTTTCGTCCTCCCTAGGCTTATTCTAATCCAATTACGGTATTTAACCAATCTTGTGCATCCAATATGTGATTTTGTGTCATTTTGTGACATTGATTGAACATTTAGGTCATTTTCGTCCTCCCTAGGCTTATTCTAATCCAATTAGGGTTTTTAAGCAATCTTGTGCATCGAACATGTGATTTTGTGTCATTTTGTGTCATTGGTTGAACATTTAGGTCATTTTCGTCCTCCCTAGGCTTATTCTAATCCAATTAGGGTTTTTAACCAATCTTGTGCATCCAATATGTGATTTTGTGTCATTGGTTGAACATTTAGGTCATTTTCGTCATCCATAGGCTTATTCTAATCCAATTAGGGTTTTTAACCAATCTTGTGCATCCAATATGTGATTTTGTGTCATTGGTTGAACATTTAGATCATTTTCGTCCTCCCTAGGCTTATTCTAATCCAATTAGGGTTTTTAACCAATCTTGTGCATCCAATATGTGATTCTGTGTCATTTTTTGTCATTTTGTGTCATTGGTTGAACATTTAGGTCATTTTCGTCCTCCCTAGGCTTATTCTAATCCAATTAGGGTTTTTAACCAATCTTGTGCATCCAATATGTGATTTTGTGTCATTGGTTGAACATTTAGGTCATTTTCGTCCTCCCTAGGCTTATTCTAATCCAATTAGGGTTTTTAACAAAACTTGTGCATCCAATATGTGATTTTGTGTCATTGGTTGAACATTTAGGTCATTTTCGTCCTCCCTAGGCTTATTCTAATCCAATTAGGGTTTTTAACCAATCTTGTGCATCCAATATGTGATTTTGTGTCATTGGTTGAACATCTAGGTCATTTTCGTCCTCCCTAGGCTTATTCTAATCCAATTAGGGTTTTTAACCAATCTTGTGCATCCAATATGTGATTTTGTGTCATTTTGTGTCATTGGTTGAACATTTAGGTCATTTTCGTCCTCCCCAGGCCTATTCTAATCCAATTGGGGTTTTTAACCAATCTTGTGCATCCAATATGTGATTTTGTGTCTTTTTGTGTCATTGGTTGAACATTTAGGTCATTTTCGTCCTCCCTAGGCTTATTCTAATCCAATTAGGGTTTTTAACCAATCTTGGGCATCCAATATGTGATTTTGTGTCATTGGTTGAACATTTAGGTCATTTTCGTCCTGCCTAGGCTTATTCTAATCCACTTAGGGTTTTTAACCAATCTTGTGCATCCAATATGTGATTTTGTGTCATTTTGTGTCATTGGTTGAACATTTAGGTCATTTTCGTCCTCCCTAGGCTTATTCTCATCAAATTAGGGTTTTTAACCAATCTTGTGCATCCAATATGTGATTTTGTGTCATTTTGTGTCATTGGTTGAACATTTAGATCATTTTCGTCCTCCCTAGGCTTATTCTAATCCAATTAGGGTTTTTAACCAATCTTGTGCATCCAATATGTGATTTTGTGTCCTTTTGTGTCATTGGTTGAACATTTAGGTCATTTTCGTCCTCCCTAAGCCTATTCTAATCCAATTAGGTTTTTAACCAATCTTGTGCATCCCATATGTTATTTTATGTCATTTTGTGTCATTGGTTGAACATTTAGGTAATTTTCGTCCTCCCTAGGCTTATTCTAATCCAATTAGGGTTTTTAACCTATCTTGTGCATCCAATATGTGGTTTTGTGTCCTTTTGTGTCATTGGTTGAACATTTAGGTCATTTTCGTTCTCCCTATGCTTATTCTAATCCAATTAGGATTTTTAACCAATCTTGGGCATCCAATATGTGATTTTGTGTCATTTTGTGTCATTGGTTGAACATTTAGGTCATTTTCGTCCTCCCTAGGCTAATTATAATCCAATTAGGGTTTTTAACCAATCTTGTGCATCCAATATGTGATTTTGTGTCATTTTGTGTCATTGGTTGAACATTTAGGTCATTTTCGTCCTCCCTAGGCTTATTCTCATCCAATTAGGGTTTTTAACCAATCTTGTGCATCCAATATGTGATTTTGCGTCATTTTGTGTCATTGGTAGAACATTTAGGTCATTTTCGTCCTCCCTAGGCTTATTCTAATCCAATTAGGGTTTTTAACCAATCTTGTGCATCCAATATGTGATTTTGTGCTATTTTGTGTCATTGGTTGAACATTATTTCATTTTCGTCCTCCCTAAGCTTATTCTTATCCAATTAGGGTTTTTAACCAATCTTGTGAATCCAATATGTGATTTTGTGTCATTTTTTGTCATTTGTGTCATTGGTTGAACGTTTAGGTCATCTTCGTCCTCCCTAGGCTTATTCTAATCCAATTAGGGTTTTTAACCAATCTTGTGCATCCAATATGTGATTTTGTGTCATTTTGTGTCATTGGTTGAACATTTAGGTCATTTTCGTCCTCCCTAGGCTTATTCTCATCCACTTAGGGTTTTTAACCAATCTTGTGCATCCAATATGTGATTTTGTGTCCTTTTATGTCATTGGTTGAACATTTAGGTCATTTTCGTCCTCCCTAAGCCTATTCTAATCCAATTAGGTTTTTAACCAATCTTGTGCATCCAATATGTTATTTTATGTCATTTTGTGTCGTTGGTTGAACATTTAGGTAATTTTCGTCCTCCCTAGGCTTATTCTAATCCAATTAGGGTTTTTAACCTATCTTGTGCATCCAATATGTGGTTTTGTGTCCTTTTGTGTCATTGGTAGAACATTTAGGTCATTTTCGTCCTCCCTATGCTTATTCTAATCCATATAGGATTTTTAACCAATCTTGGGCATCCAATATGTGATTTTGTGTCATTTTGTGTCATTGGTTGAACATTTAGGTTATTTTCGTCCTTCCTAGGCTAATTATAATCCAATTAGGGTTTTTAACCAATCTTGTGCATCCAATATGTGATTTTGTGTCATTTTGTGTCATTGGTTGAACATTTAGGTCATTTTCGTCCTCCCCAGGCTTATTCTAATCCAATTAGGGTTTTTAACCAATCATGTGAATCCAATATGTGATTTTGTGTCCTTTTGTGTCATTGGTTGAACATTTAGCTCATTTTCGTCCTCCCTAGGCTTATTCTAATCCAATTAGGGTTTTTAACCAATCTTGTGCATCCAATATGTGATTTTGTGTCCTTTTGTGTCATTGGTTGAACATTTAGGTCATTTTCGTCCTCCCTAGGCCTATTCTAATCCAATTAGGGTTTTTAACCAATCTTGTGCATCCAATATGTGATTTTGTGTCATTTTGTGTCATTGGTTGAACATTTAGGTCATTTTCGTCCTCCCCAGGCCTATTCTAATCCAATTAGGGTTTTTAACCAATCTTGTGCATCCAATATGTGATTTTGTGTCTTTTTGTGTCATTGGTTGAACATTTAGGTCATTTTCGTCCTCCCTAGGCTTATTCTAATCCAATTAGGGTTTTTAACCAATCTTGGGCATCCAATATGTGATTTTCTGTCATTGGTTGAACATTTAGGTCATTTTCGTCCTGCCTAGGCTTATTCTAATCCACTTAGGGTTTTTAACCAATCTTGTGCATCCAATATGTGATTTTGTGTCATTTTGTGTCATTGGTTGAACATTTACGTCATTTTCGTCCTCCCTAGGCTTATTCTGATCCAATTAGGGTTTTTAACCAATCTTGTGCATCCAATATGTGATTTTGTGTCATTTTGTGACATTGGTTGAACATTTAGGTCATTTTCGTCCTCCCTAGGCTTATTCTCATCCAATTAGGGTTTTTAACCAATCTTGTGCATCCAATATAAGATTTTGTGTCATTTTGTGTCATTGGTTGAACATTTAGATCATTTTCGTCCTCCCTAGGCTTAATCTAATCCAATTAGGGTTTTTAACCAATCATGTGCATCCAATATGTGATTTTGTGTCCTTTTGTGTCATTGGTTGAACATTTAGGTCATTTTCGTCCTCCCTAAGCCTATTCTAATCCAATTAGGTTTTTAACCAATCTTGTGCATCCAATATGTTATTTTGTGTCATTTTGTGTCATTGGTTGAACATTTAGGTAATTTTCGTCCTCCCTAGGCTTATTCTAATCCAATTAGGGTTTTTAATCTATCTTGTGTATCCAATATGTGATTTTGTGTCCTTTTGTGCCATTGGTTGAACATTTAGGTCATTTTCGTCCTCCCTATGCTTATTCTAATCCATATAGGATTTTTAACCAATCTTGGGCATCCAATATGTGATTTTGTGTCATTTTGTGTCATTGGTTGAACATTTAGGTCATTTTCGTCCTCCCTAGGCTAATTATAATCCAATTAGGGTTTTTAACCAATCATGTGCATCCAATATGTGATTTTGTGTCATTTTGTGTCATTGGTTGAACATTTAGGTCATTTTCGTCCTCCCTAGGCTTATTCTAATCCAATTAGGGTTTTTAACCTATCTTGTGCATCCAATATGTGATTTTGTGTCCTTTTGTGTCATTGGTTGAACATTTAGGTCATTTTCGTCCTCCCTAGGCTTATTCTAATCCAATTAGGATTTTTAACCAATCTTGGGCATCCAATATGTGATTTTGTGTCATTTTGTGTCATTGGTTGAACATTTAGGTCATTTTCGTCCTCCCTAAGCCTATTCTAATCCAATTAGGTTTTTAACCAATCTTGTGCATCCAATATGTTATTTTGTGTCATTTTGTGTCATTGGTTGAACATTTAGGTAATTTTCGTCCTCCCTAGGCTTATTCTAATCCAATTAGGGTTTTTAACCAATCTTGTGCATCCAATATGTGATTTTGTGTCATTTTGTGTCATTGGTTGAACATTTAGGTCATTTTCGTCCTCCCCAGGCCTATTCTAATCCAATTAGGGTTTTTAACCAATCTTGTGCATCCAATATGTTATTTTATGTCATTTTGTGTCATTGGTTGAACATTTAGGTAATTTTCGTCGTCCCTAGGCTTATTCTAATCCAATTAGGGTTTTTAACCTATCTTGTGCATCCAATATGTGGTTTTGTGTCCTTTTGTGTCATTGGTTGAACATTTAGGTCATTTTCGTCCTCCCTATGCTTATTCTAATCCAATTAGGATTTTTAACCAATCTTGGGCATCCAATATGTGATTTTGTGTCATTTTGTGTCATTGGTTGAACATTTAGGTCATTTTCGTCCTCCCTAGGCTAATTATAATCCAATTAGGGTTTTTAACCAATCTTGTGCATCCAATATGTGATTTTGTGTCATTTTGTGTCATTGGTTGAACATTTAGGTCATTTTCGTCCTCCCCAGGCTTATTCTAATCCAATTAGGGTTTTTAACCAATCATGTGAATCCAATATGTGATTTTGTGTCCTTTTGTGTCATTGGTTGAACAATTAGCTCATTTTCGTCCTCTCTAGGCTTATTCTAATCCAATTAGGGTTTTTAACCAATCTTGTGCATCCAATATGTGATTTTGTGTCCTTTTGTGTCATTGGTTGAACATTTAGGTCATTTTCGTCCTCCCTAGGCCTATTCTAATCCAATTAGGGTTTTTAACCAATCTTGTGCATCCAATATGTGATTTTGTGTCATTTTGTGTCATTGGTTGAACATTTAGGTCATTTTCGTCCTCCCCAGGCCTATTCTAATCCAATTAGGGTTTTTAACCAATCTTGTGCATCCAATATGTGATTTTGTGTCTTTTTGTGTCATTGGTTGAACATTTAGGTCATTTTCGTCCTCCCTAGGCTTATTCTAATCCAATTAGGGTTTTTAACCAATCTTGGGCATCCAATATGTGATTTTCTGTCATTGGTTGAACATTTAGGTCATTTTCGTCCTGCCTAGGCTTATTCTAATCCACTTAGGGTTTTTAACCAATCTTGTGCATCCAATATGTGATTTTGTGTCATTTTGTGTCATTGGTTGAACATTTAGGTCATTTTCGTCCTCCCTAGGCTTATTCTCATCCAATTAGGGTTTTTAACCAATCTTGTGCATCCAATATGTGATTTTGTGTCATTTTGTGTCATTGGTTGAACATTTAGGTCATTTTCGTCCTCCCCAGGCCTATTCTAATCCAATTAGGGTTTTTAACCAATCTTGTGCATCCAATATGTGATTTTGTGTCTTTTTGTGTCATTGGTTGAACATTTAGGTCATTTTCGTCCTCCCTAGGCTTATTCTAATCCAATTAGGGTTTTTAACCAATCTTGGGCATCCAATATGTGATTTTGTGTCATTGGTTGAACATTTAGGTCATTTTCGTCCTCCCTAGGCTTATTCTAATCCAATTAGGGTTTTTAACCAATCTTGTGCATCCAATATGTGATTTTGTGTCATTTTGTGTCATTGGTTGAACATTTAGGTCATTTTCGTCCTCCCTTGGCTTATTCTTATCCAATTAAGGTTCTTAACCAATCTTGTGCATCCAATGTGTGATTTTGTGTCATTTTGGGTCATTGGTTGAACATTTAGGTCATTTTCGTCCTCCCTAGGCTTATTCTAATCCAATTAGGGTTTTTAACAAATGTTGTGCATTCAATATGTGATTTTGTGTCATTTTGTGTCATTGGTTGAACATTAAGGTCATTTTCGTCCTCCCTAGGCTTATTCTAATCCAATTAGGGTTTTTAACCAATCTTGTGCATCCAATATGTGATTTTGTGTCATTGGTTGAACATTTAGGTCATTTTCGTCCTCCCTAGGCTTATTCTAATCCAACTAGAGTTTTTAACCAATCTTTTGCATCCAATATGTGATTTTGTGTCATTGGTTGAACATTTAGGTCATTTTCGTCCTCCCTAGGCTTATTCTAATCCAATTAGGGTTTTTAACCAATCTTGTGCATGCAATATGTGATTTTGTGTCATTGGTTGAACATTTAGGTCATTTTCGTCCTCCCTAGGCTTATTCTAATCCAATTAAGGTTTTTAACCAATCTTGTGCATCCAATATGTGATTTTGTGTCATTTTATGTCATTGGTTGAACATTTAGGTCATTTTCGTCCTCCCTAGGCTTATTCTAATCCAATTAGGGTTTTTAACCAATCTTGTGCATCCAATATGTGATTTTGTGTCATTTTGTGTCAATGGTTGAACATTTAGGTCCTTTTCATCCTCCCTAGGCTTATTCTAATCCAATTAGGGTTCTTAACCAATCTTGTGCATCCAATATGTGATTTTGTGTCATTTTGTGTCATTGGTTGAACATTTAGGTCATTTTCGTCCTCCCTAGGCTTATTCTAATCCATTTAGGGTTTTTAACCAATCTTGTGCATCCAATATGTGATTTTGTGTCATTTAGTGTCATTGGTTGAACATTTAGGTCATTTTCGTCCTCCCTAGGCTTATTCTAATCCAATTAGGGTTTTTAACCAATCTTGTGCATCCAATATGTGATTTTGTGTCATTTTGTGTCATTGGTTGAACATTTAGGTCATTTTCGTCCTCCCTAGGCTTATTCTAATCCAATTAGGGTTTTTAACCACTCTTTTGCATATAATAAGTGATTTTGTGTCATTGGTAATCCAATTAGGTCATTTTTGTCCTCCCTAGGCTTATTCTAATCCAATTAGGATTTTTAACCAATCATGGGCATCCAATATGTGATTTTGTGTCATTTTGTGTCATTGGATGAACATTTAGGTCATTTTCGTCCTCCCTAGGCTTATTCTAACCCAATTAGGGTTTTTAACCAATCTTGTGCATCCAATATGTGATTTTGTGTCATTTTGTGTCATTGGTTGAACATTTAGGTCATTTTCGTCCTCCCTAGGCTTATTCTAATCCAATTAGGGTTTTTAACCAATCTTGTGCATCCAATATGTGATTTTGTGTCATTTTGTGTCATTGGTTGAACATTTAGGTTATTTTCGTCCTCCCAAGGCTTATTCTAATCCAATTAGGGTTTTTAACCAATCTTGTGCATCCAATATGTGATTTTGTGTCATTTTGTGTCATTTGTAATCCAATTAGGTCATTTTCGTCCTCCCTAGGCTTATTCTTATCCAATTAGGGTTTTTAACCAATCTTGTGCATCCAATATGTGATTTTGTGTCATTTTGTGTCATCTGTAATCCAATTAGGTCATTTTCGTCCTCCCTAGGCTTATTCTAATCCAATTAGCGTTTTTAACCTATCTTGTGCATCCAATATGTGATTTTGTGTCATTTTGTGTCATTGGTTGAACATTTAGGTCATTTTCGTCCTCCCTAGGCTTATTCTAATCCAATTAGGGTTTTTAACCAATCTTGTGCATCCAATATGTGATTTTGTGTCATTTTGTGTCATTGGTTGAACATTTAGGTCATATTCGTCCTCCCTAGGCTTATTCTAATCCAATTAAGGTTTTTAACCAATCTTGTGCATCCAATATGTGATTTTGTGTCATTTTGTGTCATTGGTTGAACATTTAGGTCATTTTCGTCCTCCCTAGGCTTATTCTAATCCAATTAGGGTTTTTAACCAATCTTGTGCATCCAATATGTGATTTTGTGTCATTTTGTGTCATTGGTTGAACATTTAGGTCATTTTTGTCCTCCCTAGGCTTATTCTAATCCAATAAGGGTTTTTAACCAATCTTGTGCATCCAATATGTGATTTTGTGTCATTTTGTGTCATTGGTTGAACATTTAGGTCATTTTCGTCCTCCCTAGGCTTATTCTAATCCAATTACGGTTTTTAACCAATCTTGTGCATCCAATATGTGATTTTGTGTCATTTTGTGTCATTGGTTGAACATTTAGGTCATTTTCGTCCTCCCTAGGCTTATTCTAATCCAATTAGGGTTTTTAACCAATCATGTGCATCCAATATGTGATTTTGTGTCATTTTGTGTCATTGGTTGAACATTTAGGTCATTTTCGTCCTCCCTAGGCTTATTCTAATCCAATTAGGGTTTTTAACCTATCTTGTGCATCCAATATGTGATTTTGTGTCCTTTTGTGTCATTGGTTGAACATTTAGGTCATTTTCGTACTCCCTAGGCTTATTCTAATCCAATTAGGGTTTTTAACCAATCTTGTGCATCCAATATGTGATTTTTTGTCCTTTTGTGTCATTGGTTGAACATTTAGGTCATTTTCGTCCTCCCTAGGCCAATTCTAATCCAATTAGGGTTTTTAACCAATCTTGTGCATCCAATATGTGATTTTGTGTCATTTTGTGTCATTGGTTGAACATTTAGGTCATTTTCGTCCTCCCTAGGCCTATTCTAATCCAATTAGGGTTTTTAACCAATCTTGTGCGTCCAATTAGTGATTTTGTGTCATTGGTTGAACATTTAGGTCATTTTCGTCCTCCCTAGGCTTATTCTAATCCAATTAGTGTTTTTAACCAATCTTGTGCATCCAATATGTTATTTTGTGTCATTTTGTGTCATTGGTTGAACATTTAGGTCATTTTCGTTCTCCCAAGGCTTATTCTAATCCAATTAGGGTTTTTAACCAATCTTGTGCATCCAATATGTGATTTTGTGTCATTGGTTGAACATTTATGTCATTTTCGTCCTTCCTAGGCTTATTCGAATCCATTTAGGGTTTTTAACCAATCTTGTGCATCCAATATGTGATTTTGTGTCATTTTGTGTCATTGGTTGAACATTTAGGTCATTTTCGTCCTCCCTAGGCTTATTCTAATCCAATTAGGGTTTTTAACCAATCTTGTGCATCCAATATGTGATTTTGTGTCATTTTGTGTCATTGGTTGAACATTTAGGTCATTTTCGTCCGCCCTAGGCTTATTCTAATCCAATTAGGGTTTTTAACCAATCTTGTGCATCCAATATGTGATTTTTTGTCATTTTGTGTCCATGGTTGAAGATTTAGTTTATTTTCGTCCTCCCTAGGCTTATTCTAATCCAATTAGGGTTTTTAACCAATCTTGTGCATCCAATATGTGATTTTGTGTCATTTTGTGTCATTGGTTGAACATTTAGGTCATTTTCGTCCTCCCTAGGCCTATTCTAATCTAATTAAGGTCTTTAACCAATCTTGTGCATCCAATATGTGATTTTGTGTCATTGGTTGAACATTTAGGTCATTTTCGTCCTCCCTAGGCTTATTCTAATCCAATTAGGGTTTTTAACCAATCTTGTGCATCCAATATGTGATTTTGTGTCATTTTGTGTCATTGGTTGAACATTTAGGTCATTTTCGTTCTCCCTAGGCTTATTCTAATCCAATTAGCGTTTTTAACCAATCTTGTGCATCCAATATGTGATTTTGTGTCATTTTCTGTCATTGGTTGAACATTTAGGTCATTTTCGTCCTCCCTAGGCTTATTCTAATCCAATTAGGGTTTTTAACCAATCTTGTGCATCCAATATGTGATTTTGTGTCATTTTGTGTCATTGGTTGAACATTTAGGTCATTTTCGTCCTCCCTAGGCTTATTCTAATCCAATTAGGATTTTTAACCAATCTTGTGCATCCAATATGTGACTTTGTGTTATTTTGTGTAATTGGTTGAAAATTTAGGTCATTTTCGTCGTCCCTAGGCTTATTCTAATCCAATTAGGGTTTTAAACCAATCTTGTGCATTCAATATGTGATTTTGTGTCATTGGTTGAACATTTAGGTCATTTTCGTCCTCCCTAGGCTTATTCTAATCCAATTAGGGTTTTTAACAAATCTTGTGCATCCAATATGTGATTTTTTGTCATTTTGTGTCATTGGTTGAACATTTAGGTCATTTTCGTCCTCCCTAGGCTTATTCTAATCCAATTAGGGTTTTTAACCAATCTTGTGCATCCAATATGTGATTTTGTGTCATTTTGTGTCATTGGTTGAACATTTAGGTCATTTTCGTCCTCCCTAGGCTTATTCTAATCCAATTAGGGTTTTTAACCAATCTTGTGCATCCAATATGTGATTTTGTGTCATTTTGTGTCATTGGTTGAACATTTAGGTCATTATCTTCCTCCCTAGGCTTATTCTAATCTAGTTAGGGTTTTTAACCAATCTTCTGCATCCAATATGTGATTTTGTATCATTTTGTGTCATTGGTTGAACATTTAGGTCATTTTCGTCCTCCCTAGGCTTATTTTAATCCAATTAGGGTTTTTAACCAATCTTGTGCATCCAATATGTGATTTTGTGTCATTGGTTGAACATTTAGGTCATTTTCGTCCTCCCTAGGGTTATTCTTATCCAATTAGGGTTTTTAACCAATCTTGTGCATCCAATATGTGATTTTGTACCATTGGTTGAACATTTAGGTCATTTTCGTCCTCCCTAGCCTTATTCTAATCCAATTAGGGTTTTTAACCAATCTTGTGCATCCAATATGTGATTTTGTGTCATTGGTTAAACATTTAGGTCATTTTCGTCCCCCTTAGGCTTATTCTAATCCAATTAGGGTTTTTAAAAAAATCTTGTGCATCCAATTTGTGATTTTGTGTCATTGGTTGAACATTTAGGTCATTTTCGTCCTCCCTAGGCTTATTCTAATCCAATTAGGGTTTTTAACCAATCTTGTGCATCCAATATGTGATTTTGTGTCATTTTGTGTCATTGGTTGAACATTTAGGTCATTTTCGTCCTCCCTATGCTTATTCTAATCGAATTAGGGTTTTTAGCCAATTTTGTGCATCCAATATGTAGTTTTGTGTCATTGGTTGAACATTTAGGTCATTTTTGCCTCCCTTGGCTTATTCTCATCCAATTAGGGTTTTTAACCTATCTTGTGCATCCAATATGTGATTTTGTGTCATTTTGTGTCATTGGTTGAACATTTAGGTCATTTTCGTCCTCCCTAGGCTTATTCTAATCCAATTAGGGTTTTTAACCAATCTTGTGCATCCAATATGTGATTTTGTGTCATTTTGTGTCATTGGTTGAACATTTAGGTCATTTTCGTCCTCCCTTGGCTTATTCTACGCCAATTAGGGTTTTTAACCAATCTTGTGCATCCAATATGTGATTTTGTGTCATTTTGTGTCATTGGTTGAACATTTAGGTCATTTTCGTCCTCCCTAGGCTTATTCTAATCCAATTAGGGTTTTTAACCAATCTTGTGCATCCAATATGTGATTTTGTGTCATTTTGTGTCATTGGTTGAACATTTAGGTCATTTTCGTCATCCCTAGGCTTATTCTAATCTAATTAGGGTTTTTAACCAATCTTGTGCATTCAATATGTGACTTTGTGTCATTTTGTGTCATTGGTTGAACATTTAGGTCATTTTCGTCCTCCCTAGGCTTATTCTAATCCAATTAGGGTTTTTAACCAATCTTGTGCATCCAATATGTGATTTTGTGTCATTTTGTGTCATTGGTTGAACATTTCGGTCATTTTCGTCATCCCAAGGATTATTCTAATCCAATTAGGGTTTTTAACCAACATTGTGCATCCAATATGTGAGTTTGTGTCATTTTGTGTCATTGGTTGAACATTTAGGTCATTTTCGTCCTCCCTAGGCTTATTCTAATCCAATTAGGGTTTTTAACCAATCTTGTGCATCCAATATGTGATTTTGTGTCATTTTGTGTCAATGGTTGAACATTTAGGTCCTTTTCATCCTCCCTAGGCTTATTCTAATCCAATTAGGGTTCTTAACCAATCTTGTGCATCCAATATGTGATTTTGTGTCATTTTGTGTCATTGGTTGAACATTTAGGTCATTTTCGTCCTCCCTAGGCTTATTCTAATCCATTTAGGGTTTTTAACCAATCTTGTGCATCCAATATGTGATTTTGTGTCATTTAGTGTCATTGGTTGAACATTTAGGTCATTTTCGTCCTCCCTAGGCTTATTCTAATCCAATTAGGGTTTTTAACCAATCTTGTGCATCCAATATGTGATTTTGTGTCATTTTGTGTCATTGGTTGAACATTTAGGTCATTTTCGTCCTCCCTAGGCTTATTCTAATCCAATTAGGGTTTTTAACCAACCTTGTGCATCCAATATGTGATTTTGTGTCATTTTGTGTCATTGGTTGAACATTTAGGTCATTTTCGTCCTCCCTAGGCTTATTCTATTCCAATTAGGGTTTTTAACCAAACTTGTGCATCCAATATGTGATTTTGTTTCATTTTGTGTCATTGGTTGAACATTTAGGTCATTTTCGTCCTCCCTAGGCTTATTCTAATCCAATTAGGGTTTTTAACCAATCTTGTGCATCCAATATGTGATTTTGTGTCATTGGTTGAACCTTTAGGTCATTTTCGTCCTCCCTAGGCTTATTCTAATCCAATTAGGGTTTTTAACCAATCTTGTGCATCCAATATGTGATTTTGTGTCATTGGTTGAACATTTAGGTCATTTTCGTCCTCCCTAGGCTTAGTCTAATCCAATTAGGGTTTTTAACCAATCTTGTGCATCCAATATGTGATTTTGTGTCTTTTTGTGTCATTGGTTGAACATTTAGGTCATTTTCGTCCTCCCTAGGCTTATTCTAATCCAATTAGGGTTTTTAACCAATCTTGGCCATCCAATATGTGATTTTGTGTCATTGGTTGAACATTTAGGTCATTTTCGTCCTGCCTAGGCTTATTCTAATCCACTTAGGGTTTTTAACCAATCTTGTGCATCCAATATGTGATTTTGTGTCATTTTGTGTCATTGGTTGAACATTTAGATCATTTTCGTTCTCCCTAGGCTTATTCTAATCTAATTAGGGTTTTTAACCTATCTTGTGCGTCCAATATGTGATTTTGTGTCCTTTTGTGTCATTGGTTGAACATTTAGGTCATTTTCGTCCTCCCCAGGCCTATTCTAATCCAATTAGGGTTTTTAACCAATCTTGTGCATCCAATATGTGATTTTGTGTCTTTTTGTGTCATTGGTTGAACATTTAGGTCATTTTCGTCCTCCCTAGGCTTATTCTAATCCAATTAGGATTTTTAACCAATCTTGGGCATCCAATATGTGATTTTGTTTCATTGGTTGAACATTTAGGTCATTTTCGTCCTCCCTAGGCTTATACTAATCCAATTAGGGTTTTTAACCAATCTTGTGCATCCAATATGTGATTTTGTGTCATTTTGTGTCATTGGTTGAACATTTAGATCATTTTCGTCCTCCCTAGGCTTATTCTAATCCAATTAGGGTTTTTAACCAATCTTGTGCATCCAATATGTGATTTTGTGTCCTTTTGTGTCATTGGTTGAACATTTAGGTCATTTTCGTCCTCCCTAGGCTTATTCTAATCCAATTAGGGTTTTTAACCAATCTTGTGCATCCAATATGTGATTTTGTGTCATTAGTTGAATATTTAGGTCATTTTCGTCCTCCCTAGGCTTATTCTAATCCAATTAGGGTTATTAACCAATCTTGTGCATCCAATATGTGATTTTGTGTCATTTTGTGTCATTGGTTGAACATTTAGGTCATTTTCGTCCTCCCTAGGCTTATTCTATTCCAATTAGGGTTTTTAACCAATCTTGTGCATCGAATATGTTATTTTGTGTCATTTTGTGTCATTGGTTGAACATTTAGGTAATTTTCGTCCTCCCTAGGCTTATTCTAATCCAATTAGGGTTTTTAACCTATCTTGTGCATCCAATATGTGATTTTGTGTCCTTTTGTGTCATTGGTTGAACATTTAGGTCATTTTCGTCGTCCCTAAGCCTATTCTAATCCAATTAGGTTTTTAACCAATCTTGTGCATCCAATATGTTATTTTGTGTCATTTTGTGTCATTGGTTGAACATTTAGGTAATTTTCGTCCTCCCTAGGCTTGTTCTAATCCAATTAGGGTTTTTAACCTATCTTGTGCATCCAATATGTGATTTTGTGTCCTTTGGTGTCATTGGTTGAACATTTAGGTCATTTTCGTCCTCCCTAGGCTTATTCTAATCCAATTAGGGTTTTTAACCAATCTTGTGCATCCAATATGTGATTTTGTGTCTTTTTGTGTCATTGGTTGAACATTTAGGTCATTTTCGTCCTCCCTAGGCTTATTCTAATCCAATTAGGGTTTTTAACCAATCTTGGCCATCCAATATGTGATTTTGTGTCATTGGTTGAACATTTAGGTCATTTTCGTCCTGCCTAGGCTTATTCTAATCCACTTAGGGTTTTTAACCAATCTTGTGCATCCAATATGTGATTTTGTGTCATTTTGTGTCATTGGTTGAACATTTAGGTCATTTTCGTCCTCCCTATGCTTATTCTCATCCAATTAGGGTTTTTAACCAATCTTGTGCATCCAATATGTGATTTTGTGTCATTTTGTGTCATTGGTTGAACATTTAGATCATTTTCGTCCTCCCTAGGCTTATTCTAATCCAATTAGGGTTTTTAACCAATCTTGTGCATCCAATATGTGATTTTGTGTTCTTTTGTGTCATTGGTTGAACATTTAGGTCATTTTCGTCCTCCCTAAGCCTATTCTAATCCAATTAGGTTTTTAACCAATCTTGTGCATCCAATATGTTATTTTGTGTCATTTTGTGTCATTGGTTGAACATTTAGGTCATTTTCGTCCTCCCTAGGCTTATTCTCATCCAATTAGGGTTTTTAACCAATCTTGTGCATCCAATATGTGATTTTGTGTCATTTTGTGTCATTGGTTGAATATTTAGGTCATTTTCGTCCTCCCTAGGCTTATTCTAATCTAATTAGGGTTTTTAACCAATCTTGTGCATCAAATATGTGATTTTATGTCATTGGTTGAACGTTTAGGTCATTTTCGTCCTCCCTAGGCTTATTCTAATCCAATTAGGGTTTTTAACCAATCTTGTGCATCCAATATGTGATTTTGTGTCATTTTGTGTCATTGGTTGAACATTTAGGTCATTTTCGTCCTCTGTAGGCTTATTCTAATCCAATTAGGGTTTTTAACCAATCTTGTGGAACCAATATGTGATTTTGTGTCATTGGTTGAACATTTAGGTCATTTTCGTCCTCCCTAGGCTTATTCTAATCCAATTAGGGTTTTTAACCAATCTTGTGCATCCAATATGTGATTTTGTGTCATTTTGTGTCATTGGTTGAACATTTAGGTCATTTTCGTCCTCCCCAGGCCTATTCTAATCCAATTAGGGTTTTTAACCAATCTTGTGCATCCAATATGTGATTTTGTGTCTTTTTGTGTCATTGGTTGAATATTTAGGTCATTTTCGTCCTCCCTAGGCTTATTCTAATCCAATTAGGGTTTTTAACCAATCTTGGGCATCCAATATGTGATTTTGTGTCATTTTGTGTCATTGGTTGAACATTTAGGTCATTTTCGTCCTCCCCAGGCCTATTCTAATCCAATTAGGGTTTTTAACCAATCTTGTGCATCCAATATGTGATTTTGTGTCTTTTTGTGTCATTGGTTGAACATTTAGGTCATTTTCGTCCTCCCTATGCTTATTCTAATCCAATTAGGGTTTTTAACCAATCTTGGGCATCCAATATGTGATTTTGTGTCATTGGTTGAACATTTATGTCATTTTCGTCCTGCCTAGGCTTATTCTAATCCACTTAGGGTTTTTAACCAATCTTGTGCATCCAATATGTGATTTTGTGTCATTGGTTGAACATTTACGTCATTTTCGTCCTCCCTAGGCTTATTCTGATCCAATTAGGGTTTTTAACCAATCTTGTGCATCCAATATGTGATTTTGTGTCATTTTGTGTCATTGGTTGAACATTTAGGTCATTTTCGTCCTCCCTAGGCTTATTCTAATCCAATTAGGGTTTTTAACCAATCTTGTGCAACCAATATGTGATTTTGTGTCCTTTTGTGTCATTGGTTGAACATTTAGGTCATTTTCGTCCTCCCTAAGCCTATTCTAATCCAATTAGGTTTTTAACCAATCTTGTGCATCCAATATGTTATTTTGTGTCATTTTGTGTCATTGGTTGAACATTTAGGTCATTTTCGTCCTCCCTAGGCTTATTCTCATCCAATTAGGGTTTTTAACCAATCTTATGCATCCAATATGTGATTTTGTGTCATTTTGTGTCATTGGTTGAGCATTTAGATCATTTTCGTCCTCCCTAGGCTTATTCTAATCCAATTAGGGTTTTTAACCAATCTTGTGCATCCAATATGTGATTTTGTGTCCTTTTGTGTCATTGGTTGAACATTTAGGTCATTTTCGTCCTCCCTAAGCCTATTCTAATCCAATTAGGTTTTTAACCAATCTTGTGCATCCAATATGTTATTTTATGTCATTTTGTGTCATTGGTTGAACATTTAGGTAATTTTCGTCCTCCCTAGGCTTATTCTAATCCAATTAGGGTTTTTAACCTATCTTGTGCATCCAATATGTGGTTTTGTGTCCTTTTGTGTCATTGGTTGAACATTTAGGTCATTTTCGTCCTCCCTATGCTTATTCTAATCCATATAGGATTTTTAACCAATCTTGGGCATCCAATATGTGATTTTGTGTCATTTTGTGTCATTGGTTGAACATTTAGGTTATTTTCGTCCTTCCTAGGCTAATTATAATCCAATTAGGGTTTTTAACCAATCTTGTGCATCCAATATGTGATTTTGTGTCATTTTGTGTCATTGGTTGAACATTTAGGTCATTTTCGTCCTCCCCAGGCTTATTCTAATCCAATTAGGGTTTTTAACCAATCATGTGAATCCAATATGTGATTTTGTGTCCTTTTGTGTCATTGGTTGAACATTTAGGTCATTTTCGTCCTCCCTAGGCTTATTCTAATCCAATTAGGGTTTTTAACCAATCTTGTGCATGCAATATGTGATTTTGTGTCATTGGTTGAACATTTAGGTCATTTTCGTCCTCCCTAGGCTTATTCTAATCCAATTAAGGTTTTTAACCAATCTTGTGCATCCAATATGTGATTTTGTGTCATTTTATGTCATTGGTTGAACATTTAGGTCATTTTCGTCCTCCCTAGGCTTATTCTAATCCAATTAGGGTTTTTAACCAATCTTGTGCATCCAATATGTGATTTTGTGTTATTGGTTGAACATTTAGGTCATTTTTGTCCTCCCTAGGCTTATTCTAATCCAATTAGGGTTTTTAACCAATCTTGTGCATCCAATATGTGATTTTGTGTCATTTTGTGTCATTGGTTGAACATTTAGGTAATTTTCGTCCTCCCTAGGCTTATTCTAATCCAATTAGGGTTTTTAACCTATCTTGTGCATCCAATATGTGATTTTGTGTCATTTTGTGTCATTGGTTGAACATTTAGGTAATTTTCGTCCTCCCTAGGCTTATTCTAATCCAATTAGGGTTTTTAACCTATCTTGTGCATCCAATATGTGATTTTGTGTCATTTTCTGTCATTGGTTGAACATTTAGGTCATTTTCGTCCTCCCTAGGCTTATTCTAATCCAATTAGTGTTTTTAACCAATCTTGTGCATCCAATATGTGATTTTGTGTCATTTTGTGTCATTGGTTGAACATTTAGGTCATTTTCGTCCTACCTAGGCTTATTCTAATCCAATTAGGGTTTTTAACCAATCTCATGCATCCAATATGTGATTTTGTGTCATTGGTTGCACGTTTAGGTAATTTTCGTCCTCCCTAGGCTTATTCTAATCCAATTAGGGTTTTTAACTAATCTAGTGCATATAATAAGTGATTTTGTGTTATTGGTAATCCAATTAGGTCATTTTCATCGTCGTTAGGCTTATTCTAATCCAATTAGGATTTTTAACCAATCTTGTGCATCGAATATGTGATTTTGTGTCATTGGTTGCATATTTAGGTAATTTTCGTCCTCCCTAGGCTTATTCTAATCCAATTAGGGTTTTTAACCAATCTTGTGCATCCAATATGTGATTTTGTGTCATTTTGTGTCATTGGTTGAACATTTAGGTCATTTTCGTCCTCCCCAGGCCTATTCTAATCCAATTGGGGTTTTTAACCAATCTTGTGCATCCAATATGTGATTTTGTGTCTTTTTGTGTCATTGGTTGAACATTTAGGTCATTTTCGTCCTCCCTAGGCTTATTCTAATCCAATTAGGGTTTTTAACCAATCTTGGGCATCCAATATGTGATTTTGTGTCATTGGTTGAACATTTAGGTCATTTTCGTCCTGCCTAGGCTTATTCTAATCCACTTAGGGTTTTTAACCAATCTTGTGCATCCAATATGTGATTTTGTGTAATTGGTTGAACATTTACGTCATTTTCGTCCTCCCTAGGCTTATTCTGATCCAATTAGGGTTTTTAACCAATCTTGTGCATCCAATATGTGATTTTGTGTCATTTTGTGTCATTGGTTGAACATTTAGGTCATTTTCGTAATCCCTAGCCTTATTCTCATCCAATTAGGGTTTTTAACCAATCTTGTGCATCCAATATGTGATTTTGTGTCATTTTGTGTCATTGGTTGAACATTTAGATCATTTTCGTCCTCCCTAGGCTTATTCTAATCCAATTAGGGTTTTTAACCAATCTTGTGCATCCAATATGAGATTTTGTGTCCTTTTGTGTCATTGGTTGAACATTTAGGTCATTTTCGTCCTCCCTAAGCCTATTCTAATCCAATTAGGTTTTTAACCAATCTTGTGCATCCAATATGTTATTTTGTGTCATTTTGTGTCATTGGTTGAACATTTAGGTAATTTTCGTCCTCCCTAGGCTTATTCTAATCCAATTAGGGTTTTTAATCTATCTTGTGTATCCAATATGTGATTTTGTGTCCTTTTGTGCCATTGGTTGAACATTTAGGTCATTTTCGTCCTCCCTATGCTTATTCTAATCCATATAGGATTTTTAACCAATCTTGGGCATCCAATATGTGATTTTGTGTCATTTTGTGTCATTGGTTGAACATTTAGGTCATTTTCGTCCTCCCTAGGCTAATTATAATCCAATTAGGGTTTTTAACCAATCATGTGCATCCAATATGTGATTTTGTGTCATTTTGTGTCATTGGTTGAACATTTAGGTCATTTTCGTCCTCCCTAGGCTTATTCTAATCCAATTAGGGTTTTTAACCTATCTTGTGCATCCAATATGTGATTTTGTGTCCTTTTGTGTCATTGGTTGAACATTTAGGTCATTTTCGTACTCCCTAGGCTTATTCTAATCCAATTAGGGTTTTTAACCAATCTTGTGCATCCAATATGTGATTTTGTGTCCTTTTGTGTCATTGGTTGAACATTTAGGTCATTTTCGTCCTCCCTAGGCCAATTCTAATCCAATTAGGGTTTTTAACCAATCTTGTGCATCCAATATGTGATTTTGTGTCATTTTGTGTCATTGGTTGAACATTTAGGTCATTTTCGTCCTCCCCAGGCCTATTCTAATCCAATTAGGGTTTTTAACCAATCTTGTGCATCCAATATGTTATTTTATGTCATTTTGTGTCATTGGTTGAACATTTAGGTAATTTTCGTCGTCCCTAGGCTTATTCTAATCCAATTAGGGTTTTTAACCTATCTTGTGCATCCAATATGTGGTTTTGTGTCCTTTTGTGTCATTGGTTGAACATTTAGGTCATTTTCGTCCTCCCTATGCTTATTCTAATCCAATTAGGATTTTTAACCAATCTTGGGCATCCAATATGTGATTTTGTGTCATTTTGTGTCATTGGTTGAACATTTAGGTCATTTTCGTCCTCCCTAGGCTTATTATAATCCAATTAGGGTTTTTAACCAATCTTGTGCATCCAATATGTGATTTTGTGTCATTTTGTGTCATTGGTTGAACATTTAGGTCATTCTCGTCCTCCCTAGGCTTATTCTAATCCAATTAGGGTTTTTAACCAATCTTGTGCATCCAATATGTGATTTTGTGTCATTTTGTGTCATTGGTCGAACATTTAGGTCATTTTCGTCCTCCCTAGGCTTATTCTAATCCAATTAGGGTTTTTAACCAATCTTGTGCATCCAATATGTGATTTTGTGTCATTGGTTGAACATTTAGGTCATTTTCGTCCTCCCTTGGCTTACTCTAATCCAATTAGGGTTTTTAACCAATCTTGTGCATCCAATATGTGATTTTGTGTCATTTTGTGTCATTGGTTGAACATTTAGATCATTTTCGTCCTCCCTAGGCTTATTCTAATCCAATTAGGGTTTTTAACCAATCTTGTGCATCCAATATGTGATTTTGTGTCCTTTTGTGTCATTGGTTGAACATTTAGGTCATTTTCGTCCTCCCTAAGCCTATTCTAATCCAATTAGGTTTTTAACCAATCTTGTGCATCCCATATGTTATTTTATGTCATTTTGTGTCATTGGTTGAACATTTAGGTAATTTTCGTCCTCCCTAGGCTTATTCTAATCCAATTAGGGTTTTTAACCTATCTTGTGCATCCAATATGTGGTTTTGTGTCCTTTTGTGTCATTGGTTGAACATTTAGGTCATTTTCGTTCTCCCTATGCTTATTCTAATCCAATTAGGATTTTTAACCAATCTTGGGCATCCAATATGTGATTTTGTGTCATTTTGTGTCATTGGTTGAACATTTAGGTCATTTTCGTCCTCCCTAGGCTAATTATAATCCAATTAGGGTTTTTAACCAATCTTGTGCATCCAATATGTGATTTTGTGTCATTTTGTGTCATTGGTTGAACATTTAGGTCATTTTCGTCCTCCCCAGGCCTATTCTAATCCAATTAGGGTTTTTAACCAATCTTGTGCATCCAATATGTGATTTTGTGTCTTTTTGTGTCATTGGTTGAACATTTAGGTCATTTTCGTCCTCCCTAGGCTTATTCTAATCCAATTAGGGTTTTTAACCAATCTTGGGCATCCAATATGTGATTTTCTGTCATTGGTTGAACATTTAGGTCATTTTCGTCCTGCCTAGGCTTATTCTAATCCACTTAGGGTTTTTAACCAATCTTGTGCATCCAATATGTGATTTTGTGTCATTTTGTGTCATTGGTTGAACATTTAGGTCATTTTCGTCCTCCCTAGGCTTATTCTCATCCAATTAGGGTTTTTAACCAATCTTGTGCATCCAATATGTGATTTTGTGTCATTTTGTGTCATTGGTTGAACATTTAGGTCATTTTCGTCCTCCCCAGGCCTATTCTAATCCAATTAGGGTTTTTAACCAATCTTGTGCATCCAATATGTGATTTTGTGTCTTTTTGTGTCATTGGTTGAACATTTAGGTCATTTTCGTCCTCCCTAGGCTTATTCTAATCCAATTAGGATTTTTAACCAATCTTGGGCATCCAATATGTGATTTTGTTTCATTGGTTGAACATTTAGGTCATTTTCGTCCTCCCTAGGCTTATACTAATCCAATTAGGGTTTTTAACCAATCTTGTGCATCCAATATGTGATTTTGTGTCATTTTGTGTCATTGGTTGAACATTTAGATCATTTTCGTCCTCCCTAGGCTTATTCTAATCCAATTAGGGTTTTTAACCAATCTTGTGCATCCAATATGTGATTTTGTGTCCTTTTGTGTCATTGGTTGAACATTTAGGTCATTTTCGTCCTCCCTAGGCTTATTCTAATCCAATTAGGGTTTTTAACCAATCTTGTGCATCCAATATGTGATTTTGTGTCCTTTTGTGTCATTGGTTGAATATTTAGGTCATTTTCGTCCTCCCTAAGCTTATTCTAATCCAATTAGGTTTTTAACCAATCTTGTGCATCCAATATGTTATTTTGTGTCATTTTGTGTCATTCGTTGAACATTTAGGTCGTTTTCGTCCTCCCTAGGCTTATTCTAATCCAATTAGGGTTTTTAACCAATCTTGTGCATCCAATATGTGATTTTGTGTCATTTTGTGTCATTGGTTGAACATTTAGGTCATTTTCGTCCTCCCTAGGCTTATTCTAATCCAATTAGGGTTTTTAACCAATCTTGTGCATATGATAAGTGATTTTATGTCATTGGTAATCCAATTAGGTCATTTTCGTCCTCCCTAGGCTTATTACAATCCAATTAGGGTTTTTAACCAATCTTGTGCATCCAATATGTGATTTTGTGTCATTTTGTGTCATTGGTTGAACATTTAGGTCATTTTCGTCCTCCCTAGGCTTATTCTAATCCAATTAGGGTTTTTAACCAGCCTTGTGCATCCAATATGTGATTTTGTGTCATTTTGTATCATTGGTTGAACATTTAGGTCATTTTCGTCCTCCCTAGGCTTATTCTAATCCAATTAGGGTTTTTAACCAATCTTGTGCATCCAATATGTGATTTTGTGTCATTGGTTGAACATTTAGGTCATTTTCGTCCTCCCTAGGCTTATTCTAATCCAATTAGGGTTTTTAACCAATCTTGTACATCCAATATGTGATTTTGTGTCATTTTGTGTCATTGGTTGAACATTTAGGTCATTTTCGTCCTCCATAGGCTTATTCTAATCCAATTAGGGTTTTTAACCAATCTTGTGCATCCAATATGTGATTTTGTGTCATTTTGTGTCATTGGTTGAACATTTAGGTCATTTTCGTCCTCCATAGGCTTATTCTAATCCAATTAGGGTTTTTAACCAATCTTGTGCATCCAATATGTGATTTTGTGTCATTTTGTGTCATCGGTTGAACATTTAGGTCATTTTCGTCCTCCCTAGGCTTATTCTAATCCAATTAGGGTTTTTAACCAATCTTGTGCATTCAATATGTGATTTTGTGTCATTGGTTGAACATTTAGGTCATTTTCGTCCTCCCTAGGCTTATTCTAATCCAATTAGGGTTTTTAACCAATCTTGTGCATCCAATATGTGATTTTGTCTCATTGGTTGAACATTTAGATCATTTTCGTCCTTCCTAGGCTTATTCTAATCCAATTAGGGTTTTTAACCAATCTTGTGCATCCAATATGTGATTTTGTCTCATTGGTTGAACATTTAGATCATTTTCGTCCTTCCTAGGCTTATTCTAATCCAATTAGGGTTTTTAACCAATCTTGTGCATCCAATATGTGATTTTGTGTCATTGGTTGAACATTTAGGTCATTTTCGTCCTCCCTAGGCTTATTCTAATCCAATTAGGGTTTTTAACCAATCTTGTGCATCCAATATGTGATTTTGTGTCATTTTGTGTCATTGGTTGAACATTTAGGTCATTTTCGTCCTCCCTAGGGATATTCTAATTCAATTAAGGTTTTTAACCAATCTTGTGCATCCAATATGTGAGTTTGTGTCCTTTTGTGTCATTGGTTGAACATTTAGGTCATTTTCGTCCTCCCTATGCTTATTCTAATCCAATTAGGATTTTTAACCAATCTTGGGCATCCAATATGTGATTTTGTGTCATTTTGTGTCATTGGTTGAACATTTAGGTCATTTTCGTCCTCCCTAAGCCTATTCTAATCCAATTAGGTTTTTAACCAATCTTGTGCATCCAATATGTTATTTTGTGTCATTTTGTGTCATTGGTTGAACATTTAGGTAATTTTCGTCCTCCCTAGGCTTATTCTAATCCAATTAGGGTTTTTAACCAATCTTGTGCATCCAATATGTGATTTTGTGTCCTTTTGTGTCATTGGTTGAACATTTAGGTCATTTTCGTCCTCCCTAAGCCTATTCTAATCCAATTAGGTTTTTAACCAATCTTGTGCATCCAATATGTTATTTTATGTCATTTTGTGTCATTGGTTGAACATTTAGGTAATTTTCGTCCTCCCTAGGCTTATTCTAATCCAATTAGGGTTTTTAACCTATCTTGTGCATCCAATATGTGGTTTTGTGTCCTTTTGTGTCATTGGTTGAACATTTAGGTCATTTTCGTCCTCCCTATGCTTATTCTAATCCAATTAGGATTTTTAACCAATCTTGTGCATCCAATATGTGATTTTGTGTCATTTTGTGTCATTGGTTGAACATTTAGGTCATTTTCGTCCTCCCTAGGCTAATTATAATCCAATTAGGGTTTTTAACCAATCTTGTGCATCCAATATGTGATTTTGTGTCATTTTGTGTCATTGGTTGAACATTTAGGTCATTTTCGTCCTCCCCAGGCTTATTCTAATCCAATTAGGGTTTTTAACCAATCATGTGAATCCAATATGTGATTTTGTGTCCTTTTGTGTCATTGGTTGAACATTTAGGTCATTTTCGTCCTCCCTAGGCTTATTCTAATCCAATTAGGGTTTTTAACCAATCTTGTGCATGCAATATGTGATTTTGTGTCATTGGTTGAACATTTAGGTCATTTTCGTCCTCCCTAGGCTTATTCTAATCCAATTAAGGTTTTTAACCAATCTTGTGCATCCAATATGTGATTTTGTGTAATTTTATGTCATTGGTTGAACATTTAGGTCATTTTCGTCCTCCATAGGCTTATTCTAATCCAATTAGGGTTTTTAACCAATCTTGTGCATCCAATATGTGATTTTGTGTCATTGGTTGATCATTTAGGTCATTTTCGTCCTCCCTAGGCTTATTCTAATCCAATTAGGGTTTTTAACCAATCTTGTGCATCCAATATGTGATTTTGTGTCATTGGTTGAACATTTAGGTCATTTTCCTCCTCCCTAGGCTTATTCTAATCCAATTAGGGTTTTTAACCAATCTTGTGCATCCAATATGTGATTTTGTGTCATTTTGTGTCATTGGTTGAACATTTAGATCATTTTCGTCCTCCCTAGGCTTATTCTAATCCAATTAGGGTTTTTAACCAATCTTGTGCATCCAATATGTGATTTTGTGTCATTTTGTGTCATTAGTTGAACATTTAGGTCATTTTCGTCCTCCCTAGGCTTAATGTAATCCAATTAGGGTTTTTAACCAATCTTGTGCATCCAATATGTTATTTTGTGTCATTTTGTGTCATTGGTTGAACATTTAGATCATTTTCGTCCTCCCTATCCTTATTCTAATACAAATAGGGTTTTTAACCAATCTTGTGCATCCAATATTTGATTTTGTGTCATTTTGTGTCATTGGTTGATCATTTAGGTCATTTTCGTCCTCCCTAGGTTTATTCTAAACCAATTAGGGTTTTTAACCAATTTTGTGCATCCAATATGTGATTTTGTGTCATTTTGTGTCATTGGTTGAACATTTAGATCATTTTCGTCCACCCTAGGCTTATTGTAATCCAATTAGGGTTTATAACCAATCTTGTGCATCCAATATGTGATTTTGTGTCATTTTGTGTCATTGGTTAAACATTTAGATCATTTTCGTCCTCCCTAGCCTTATTCTAATCCAATTAGGGTTTTTAACCAATCTTGTGCATCCAATATGTGATTTTGTGTCATTTTGTGTCATTGGTTGAACATTTAGATCATTTTCGTCCTCCCTAGGCTTATTCTAATCCAATTAGGGTTTTTAACCTATCTTGTGCGTCCAATATGTGATTTTGTGTCCTTTTGTGTCATTGGTTGAACATTTAGGTCATTTTCGTACTCCCTAGGCTTATTCTAATCCAATTAGGGTTTTTAACCAATTTCTTGCATCCAATATGTGATTTTGTGTCATTTTGTGTCATTGGTTGAACATTTAGGTCATTTTCGTCCTCCCCAGGCCTATTCTAATCCAATTAGGGTTTTTAACCAATCTTGTGCATCCAATATGTGATTTTGTGTCTTTTTGTGTCATTGGTTGAACATTTAGGTCATTTTCGTCCTCCCTAGGCTTATTCTAATCCGATTAGGGTTTTTAACCAATCTTGGCCATCCAATATGTGATTTTGTGTCATTGGTTGAACATTTAGGTCATTTTCGTCCTGCCTAGGCTTATTCTAATCCACTTAGGGTTTTTAACCAATCTTGTGCATTCAATATGTGATTTTGTGTCATTTTGAGTCATTGGTTGAACATTTACGTCATTTTCGTCCTCCCTAGGCTTATTCTGATCCAATTAGGGTTTTTAACCAATCTTGTGCATCCGATATGTGATTTTGTGTCATTTTGTGTCATTGGTTGAACATTTAGGTCATTTTCGTCCTCCCTAGGCTTATTCTCATCCAATTAGGGTTTTTAACCAATCTTGTGCATCCAATATGTGATTTTGTGTCATTTTTTGTCATTGGTTGAACATTTAGATCATTTTCGTCCTCCCTAGGCTTATTCTAATCCAATTAGGGTTTTTAACCAATCTTGAGCATCCAATATGTGATTTTGTGTCCTTTTGTGTCATTGGTTGAACATTTAGGTCATTTTCGTCCTCCCTAGGCTTATTCTAATCCAATTAGGGTTTTTAACCAATCTTGTGCATCCAATATGTGATTTTGTGTCATTGGTTGAACATTTAGGTCATTTTCGTCCGCCCTAGGCTTATTCTAATCCAATTAGGGTTTTTAACCAATCATGTGCACCCAATATGTGATTTTGTGTCATTAGTTTAACATTTAGGTCATTTTCGTCCTCCCTAGGCTTATTCTAATCCAATTAGGATTTTTAACCAATCTTGTGCATCCAATATGTGATTTTGTGTCATTGGTTGAACATTTAGGTCATTTTCGTCCTCCCAAGGCTTATTCTAATCCAATTAGGATTTTTAACCAATCTTGTGCATCCAATATCTGATTTTTTGTCATTTTGTGTCATTAGTTGAACATTTAGGTCATTTTCGTCCTCCCTAGGCTTATTCTAATCCAATTAGGATTTTTAACCAATCTTGTGCATCCAATATGTGATTTTGTGTCATTTTGTGTCATTGGTTGAACATTTAGGTCATTTTCGTCCCCCCAAGGCTTATTCTAAGCCAACTAGGGTTTTTAACCAATCTTGTGCATCCAATATGTGATTTTGTGTCATTGGTTGCACATTTAGGTCATTTTCGTCCTCCCTAGGCTTATTCTAATCCAATTAGGGTTTTTAACCAATCTTGTGCATATAATAAGTGATTTTTTGTCATTGGTAATCCAATTAGGTCATTTTTGTCCTCGCTAGGCTTATTCTAATCCAATTAGGGTTTTTAACCAATCTTGTGCATCCAATATGTGATTTTGTGTCATTGGTTGAACATTTAGGTCATTTTCGTCCTCCCTAGGCTTATTCTAATCCAATTAGGGTTATTAACCAATCTTGTGCATCCAATATGTGATTTTGTGTCCTTTTGTGTCATTGGTTGAACATTTAGGTCATTTTCGTCCTCCCTAAGCTTATTCTAATCCAATTAGGTTTTTAACCAATCTTGTGCATCCAATATGTTATTTTGTGTCATTTTGTGTCATTAGTTGAACATTTAGGTCATTTTCGTTCTCCCTAAGCCTATTCTAATCCAATTAGGTTTTTAACCAATCTTGTGCATCCAATATGTTATTTTGTGTCATTGGTTGAACATTTAGGTAATTTTCGTCCTCCCTAGGCTTATTCTAATCAAATTAGGGTTTTTAACCTATCTTGTGTATTCAATATGTAATTTTGTGTCCTTTTGTGTCATTGGTTGAACATTTAGGTCATTTTCGTCCTCCCTAGGCTTATTCTAATCCAATTAGGGTTTTTAACCAATCTTGTGCATCCAATATGTGATTTTGTGTCCTTTTGTGTCATTGGTTGAACATTTAGGTCATTTTCGTCCTCCCTAGGCCTATTCTAATCCATTTAGAGTTTTTAACCAATCTTGTGCATCCAATATGTGATTTTGTGTCATTTTGTGTCATTGGTTGAACATTTAGGTCATTTTCGTCCTCCC
>JBBPBQ010000008.1:8126179-8153266 GCA_037974755.1 Cicer yamashitae | reverse complement strand
GTTGAACATTTAGATCATTTTCGTCCTCCCTAGGCTTATTCTAATCCAATTAGGGTTTTTAACCAATCTTGTGCATCCAATATGTGATTTTGTGTCCTTTTGTGTCATTGGTTGAACATTTAGGTCATTTTCGTCCTCCCTAAGCCTATTCTAATCCAATTAGGTTTTTAACCAATCTTGTGCATCCAATATGTTATTTTCTGTCATTTTGTGTCATTGGTTTCACATTTAGGTAATTTTCGTCCTCCCTAGGCTTATTCTAATCCAATTAGGGTTTTTAACCTATCTTGTGCATCCAATATATGGTTTTGTGTCCTTTTGTGTCATTGGTTGAACATTTAGGTCATTTTCGTCCTCCCTATGCTTATTCTAATCCAATTAGGATTTTTAACCAATCTTGGGCATCCAATATGTGATTTTGTGTCATTGGTTGAAAATTTAGGTCATTTTCGTCCTCCCTAGGCTAATTATAATCCAATTAGGGTTTTTAACCAATCTTGTGCATCCAATATGTGATTTTGTGTCATTTTGTGTCATTGGTTGAACATTTAGGTCATTTTCGTCCTCCCGAGGCTTATTCTAATCCAATTAGGGTTTTTAACCAATCTTGTGAATCCAATATGTGATTTTGTGTCCTTTTGTGTCATTGGTTGAACATTTAGGTCATTTTCGTCCTCCCTAGGCTTATTCTAATCCAATTAGGGTTTTTAACCAATCTTGTGCATCCAATATGTGATTTTGTGTACTTTTGTGTCATTGGTTGAACATTTAGGTCATTTACGTCCTCCCTAAGCTTATTCTAATCCAATTAGGTTTTTAACCAATCTTGTGCATCCAATATGTGATTTTGTGTCATTTTGTGTCAATGGTTGAACATTTACGTCATTTTCGTCCTCCCTAGGCTTATTCTAATCCAATTAGGGTTTTTAACCAATCTTGTGCATCCAATATGTGATTTTGTGTCATTTTGTGTCATTGGTTGAACATTTAGGTCATTTTTGTCCTCCCTAAGCTTATTCTAATCCAATTAGGGTTTTTAACCAATCTTGTGCATCCAATATGTGATTTTGTGTCATTTTGTGTCATTGGTTGAACATTTAGGTCATTTTCGTCCTCCCTAGGCTTATTCTATTCCAATTAGGGTTTTTAACCAATCTTGTGCATCGAATATGTGATTTTGTGTCATCTTGTGTCATTGGTTGAACATTTAGGTCATTTTCGTCCTACCTAGGCTTATTCTAATCCAATTAGGATTTTTAACCAATCTTGTGCATCCAATATGTGATTTTGTGTCATTTTTTGTCATTGGTTGAACATTTAGGTCATTTTCGTCCTCCCTAGGCTAATTCTAATCCAATTACGGTTTTTAACCAATCTTGTGCATCCAATATGTGATTTTGTGTCATTTTGTGTCATTGGTTGAACATTTAGGTCATTTTCGTCCTCCCTAGGCTTATTCTAATCCAATTACGGTTTTTAACCAATCTTGTGCATCCAATATGTGATTTTGTGTCATTTTGTGTCATTGGTTGAACATTCAGGTCATTTTTGTCGTCCCTAGGCTTATTCTAATCCAATTAGGGTTTTTAACCAATCTTGTGCATCCAATATGTGATTTTGTGTCATTTTGTGTCATTGGTTGAACATTTAGGTCATTTTCGTCCTCCCTAGGCTTATTCTAATCCAATTAGGGTTTTTAACCAATCTTGTGCATCCAATATGTGATTTTGTGTCATTTTGTGTCATTGGTTGAACATTTAGGTCATTTTCGTCCTCCCTAGGCTTATTCTAATCAATTAGGGTTTTTAACCAATCTTGTGCATCCAATATGTGATTTTGTGTCATTTTGTGTCATCAGTTGAACATTTAGGTCGTTTTCGTCTTCCCTAGGCTTATTCTAATCCGATTAGGGTTTTTATTCAATCTTGTGCATCCAATATGTGATTTTGTGTCATTGGTTGAACATTTAGGTCATTTTCGTCCTCCCTAGGCTTATTCTAATCCAATTAGGGTTTTTAACCAATCTTGTGCATCCAATATGTGATTTTGTGTCATTTTGTGTCATTGGTTGAACATTTAGGTCATTTTCGTCCTCCCTAGGCTTATTCTAATCCAATTAGGGTTTTTAACCAATCTTTTGCATCTAATATGTGATTTTGTGTGATTTTGTGTCATTGGTTGAACATTTAGGTCATTTTCGTCCTCCCTAGGCTTATTCTAATCCAATTAGGGTTTTTAACCAATCTTTTGCATCTAATATGCGATTTTGTGTCATTTTGTGTCATTGGTTGAACATTTATGTCATTTTCGTCCTCCCTAGTCTTATTCTAATCCAATTAGGGTTTTTAACCAATCTTGTGCATCCAATATGTGATTTTGTGTCATTGGTTAAACATTTTGGTCATTTTCGTCCTCCCTAGGCTTATTCTAATCCAATTAAGGTTTTTAACCAATCTTGTGCATCCAATATGTGATTTTGTGTCATTGGTTGGACATTTAGGTCATTTTCGTCCTCCCTAGGCTTATTCTAATCCAATTAGGGTTTTTAACCAATCTTGTGCATCCAATATGTGATTTTGTGTCATTTTGTGTCATTGGTTGAACATTTAGGTCATTTTCGTCCTCCCTAGGCTTATTCTATTCCAATTAGGGTTTTTAACCAAACTTGTGCATCCAATATGTGATTTTGTTTCATTTTGTGTCATTGGTTGAACATTTAGTCCATTTTCGTCCTCCCTAGGCTTATTCTAATCCAATTAGGGTTTTTAACCAATCTTGTGCATCCAATATGTGATTTTGTGTCATTGGTTGAACATTTAGGTCATTTTCGTCCTCCCTTGGCTAATTCTAATCCAATTAGGGTTTTTAACCAATCTTGTGCATCCAATATGTGATTTTGTGTCATTTTGTGTCATTGGTTGAACATTTAGGTCATTTTCGTCCTCCCTAGGCATATTGTAATACAATTACGGTTTTTAACCAATCTTGTGCATCCAATATGTGATTTTGTGTCATTGGTTGAACATTTAGGTCATTTTCGTCCTCCCTAGGCTTATTCTAATCCAATTAGGGTTTTTAACCAATCTTGTGCATCCAATATGTGATTTTCTGTCATTTTGTGTCATTGGTTTAACATTTAGGTCATTTTCGTCCCCCCTAGGCTTATTCTAATCCAATTAGGGTTTTTAACCAATCTTGTGCATCCAATATGTGATTTTGTGTCATTTTGTGTCATTGGTTGAACATTTAGGTCATTTTCGTCCTCCCTAGGCTTATTCTAATCCAATGAGGGTTTTTAACCAATCTTGTGCATCCAATATGTGATTTTGTGTCCTTTTGTGTCATTGGTTGAACATTTAGGTCATTTTCGTCCTCCCTAAGCTTATTCTAATCCAATTAGGTTTTTAACCAATCTTGTGCATCCAATATGTGATTTTGTGTCATTTTGTGTCATTGGTTGAACATTTAGGTAATTTTCGACCTCCCTACGCTTATTCTAATCCAATTAGGGTTTTTAACCAATCTTGTGCATCCAATATGTGATTTTTTGTCCTTTTGTGTCACTGGTTGAACATTTAGGTCATTTTCGTCCTCCCTAGGCTTATTCTAATCAAATTAGGGTTTTTAACCTATCTTGTGCATCCAATATGTGATTTTGTGTCATTGGTTGAACATTTAGGTCATTTTCGTCCTCCCAAGGCTTATTCTAATCCAATTAGGGTTTTTAACCAATCTTGTGCATCCAATATGTGATTTTGTGTCCTTTTGTGTCATTGGTTGAACATTTAGGTCATTTTCGTCCTCCCTAAGCTTATTCTAATCCAATTAGGTTTTTAACCAATCTTGTGCATCCAATATGTTATTTTGTGTGATTTTGTGTCATTGGTTGAACATTTAGGTAATTTTCGACCTCCCTACGCTTATTCTAATCCAATTAGGGTTTTTAACCAATCTTGTGCATCCAATATGTGATTTTTTGTCCTTTTGTGTCACTGGTTGAACATTTAGGTCATTTTCGTCCTCCCTAGGCTTATTCTAATCAAATTAGGGTTTTTAACCAATCTTGTGCATCCAATATGTGATTTTTTGTCATTGGTTGAACATTTAGGTCATTTTCGTCCTCCCTAGGCTTATTCTAATCCAATTAGGGTTTTTAACCAATCTTGTGCATCCAATATGTGATTTTGTGTCCTTTTGTGTCATTGGTTGAACATTTAGGTCATTTTCGTCCTCCCTAAGCTTATTCTAATCCAATTAGGTTTTTAACCAATCTTGTGCATCCAATATGTTATTTTGTATCATTTAGTGTCATTGGTTGAACATTTAGGTCATTTTCGTCCTCCCTAGGCTTATTCTAATCCAATTAGGGTTTTTACCCAATCTTGTGCATCCAATATGTGATTTTGTGTCATTTTGTGTCATTGGTTGAACATTTAGGTCATTTTCGTCATCCCCAGGCTTATTCTAATCCAATTAGGGTTTTTAACCAATCTTGTGCATCCAATATGTGATTTTGTGTCATTGGTTGAACATTTAGGTCATTTTCGTCATCCCCAGGCTTATTCTAATCCAATTAGGGTTTTTAACCAATCTTGTGCATCCAATATGTGATTTTGTGTCATTTTGTGTCATTGGTTGAACATTTAGGTAATTTTCGTCCTCCCTAGGCTTATTCTAATCCAATTAGGGTTTTTAACCAATCTTGTGCATCCAATATGTGATTTTGTGTCATTTTGTGTCATTGGTTGAACATTGAGGTCATTTTCGTCCTCCCTAGGCTTATTCTAATCCAATTAGGGTTTTTAACCAATCTTGTGCATCCAATATGTGATTTTGTGTCATTGGTTGAACATTTAGGTCATTTTTGTCCTCCCTAGGCTTATTCTACTCCAATTAGGGTTTTTAACCAATCTTGTGCATCCAATATGTGATTTTGTGTCATTGGTTGAACATTTAGGTCATTTTCGTCCTCCCTAGGCTTATTCTAATCCAATTAGGGTTTTTAACCAATCTTGTGCATCCAATATGTGATTTTGTGTCATTGCTTGAACATTTAGTTCATTTTCGTTCTCCCTAGGCTTATTCTAATCCAATTAGGGTTTTTAACCAATCTTGTGCATCCAATATGTGATTTTGTGTCATTTTGTGTCATTGGTTGAACATTTAGGTCATTTTCGTCCTCCCTAGGCTTATTCTAATCCAATTAGGGTTTTTAACCAATCTTGTGCATCCAATATATGATTTTGTGTCATTCGTTGAACATTTAGGTCATTTTCATCCTCCCTAGGCTTATTCTAATCCAATTAGGGTTTTTAACCAATCTTGTGCATCCAATATGTGATTTTGTGTCATTTTGTGTCATTGGTTGAACATTTAGGTCATTTTCGTCCTCCCTAGGCTTATTCTAATCCAGTTAGGGTTTTTAACCGATCTTGTTCATCCAATATGTGATTTTGTGTCATTTTGTGTCATTGGTTGAACATTTAGGTCATTTTCGTCCTCCCTAGGCTTATTCTAATCCAATTAGGGTTTTTAACCAATCTTGTGCATCCAATATGTGATTTTGTGTCATTTTGTGTCATTGGTTGAACATTTAGGTCATTTTCGTCCTCCCTAGGCTTATTCTAATCCAATTACGGTTTTTAACCAATCTTGTGTATCCAATATGTGATTTTGTGTCACTAGTTGAACATTGAGGTCATTTTCATCCTCCCTAGGCTTATTCTAATCCAATTAGGGTTTTTAACCAATCTTGTGCATCCAATATGTGATTTTGTGTCATTTTGTGTCATTGGTTGAACATTTAGGTCATTTTCGTCCTCCCTAGGCTTATTCTAATCCAATTAGGGTTTTTAACCGATCTTGTTCATCCAATATGTGATTTTGTGTCATTTTGTGTCATTGGTTGAACATTTAGGTCATTTTCGTCCTCCCTAGGCTTATTCTAATCCAATTAGGGTTTTTAACCAATCTTGTGCATCCAATATGTGATTTTGTGTCATTTTTTGAACATTTAGGTCATTTTCGTCCTCCCTAGGCTTATTCTAATCCAATTAGGGTTTTTAACCAATCTTGTGCATCCAATATGTGATTTTGTGTCATTTTGTGTCATTGGTTGAACATTTAGGTCATTCGTCCTCCCTAGGCTCTTTTTAATCCAATTAGGGTTTTTAACCAATCTTGTGCATACAATATGTGATTTTGTGTCATTGGTTGAACATTTAGGTCATTTTCGTCCTCCCTAGGCTTATTCTAATCCAATTAGGGTTTTTAACCAATCTTGTGCATCCAATATGTGATTTTCTGTCATTGGTTAAACATTTAGGTCATTTTCGTCCTCCCTAGGCTTATTCTAATCCAATTAGGGTTTTTAACCAATCTTGTGCATCCAATATGTGATTTTGTGTCATTTTGTGTCATTGGTTGAACATTTAGGTCATTTTCGTCCTCCCTAGGCTTATTCTAATCCAATTAGGGTTTTTAACCAATCTTGTGCATCCAATATGTGATTTTGTGTCATTTTGTGTCATTGGTTGAACATTTAGGTCATTTTCGTCCTCCCTAGGCTTATTCTAATCCAATTAAGGTTTTTAACCAATCTTGTGCATCCAATATGTGATTTTGTGTCATTGGTTGAACATTTAGGTCATTATCGTCCTCCCTAGGCTTAATCTAATCCAATTAGGGTTTTTAACCAATCTTGTGCATCCAATATGTCATTTAGTGTCATTGGTTGAACATTTAGGTCATTTTCGTCCTCCCTTGGGTTATTCTTATCCAATTATGGTTTTTAACAAATCTTGTGCATCCAATATGTGATTTTGTGTCATTTTGTATCATTGGTTGAACATTTAGGTCATTTTCGTCCTCCCTAGGCTTATTCTAATCCAATTAGGGTTTTTAACCAATCTTGTGCATCCAATATGTGATTTTGTGTCATTTTGTGTCATTGGTTGAACATTTAGGTCATTTTCGTCCTCCCTAGGCTTATTCTAATCCAAATTGGGTTTTTAACCAATATTGTGCATCCAATATGTGATTTTGTGTATTGGTTGCACATTTAGGTCATTTTTGTCCTCCCTAGGCTTATTCTAATCCAATTAGGGTCTTTAACCAATCTTATGCATATAATAAGTGATTTTGTGTCATTGGTAATCCAATAAGTTCATTTTCGTCCTCGCTAGACTTATTCTAATCCAATTAGGGTTTTTAACCAATCTTGTGCATCCAATATGTGACTTTGTGTCATTGGTTGAAAATTTAGGTCATTTTGGTGCTCCCTAGACTTATTCTAATCCAATTAGGGTTTTTAACCAATCTTGTGCATCCAATATGTGATTTTGTGTCATTGGTTGCACATTTAGGTCATTTTCGTCCTCCCTAGGCTTATTCTAATCCAATTAGGGTTTTTAACCAATCTTGTGCATCCAATATGTGATTTTGTGTCATTTTGGGTCATTGGTTGAACATTTAGGTCATTTTCGTCCTCCCTAGGCTTATTCTAATCCAATTAGGGTTTTTAACCAATCTTGTGCATCCAATATGTGATTTTGTGTCCTTTTGTGTCATTGGTTGAACATTTAGGTCATTTTCGTCCTCCCTAAGCCTATTCTAATCCAATTAGGTTTTTAACCAATCTTGTGCATCCAATATGTTATTTTATGTCATTTTGTGTCATTGGTTGAACATTTAGGTAATTTTCGTCCTCCCTAGGCTTATTCTAATCCAATTAGGGTTTTTAACCTATCTTGTGCATCCAATATGTGGTTTTGTGTCCTTTTGTGTCATTGGTTGAACATTTAGGTCATTTTCGTCCTCCCTATGCTTATTCTAATCCAATTAGGATTTTTAACCAATCTTGGGCATCCAATATGTGATTTTGTGTCATTTTGTGTCATTGGTTGAACATTTAGGTCATTTTCGTCCTCCCTAAGCCTATTCTAATCCAATTAGGTTTTTAACCAATCTTGTGCATCCAATATGTTATTTTGTGTCATTTTGTGTCATTGGTTGAACATTTAGGTAATTTTCGTCCTCCCTAGGCTTATTCTAATCCAATTAGGGTTTTTAACCTATCTTGGGCATCCAATATGTGATTTTGTGTCCTTTTGTGTCATTGGTTGAACATTTAGGTCATTTTCGTCCTCCCTAGGCTTATTCTAATCCAATTAGGATTTTTAACCAATCTTGGGCATCCAATATGTGATTTTGTGTCATTTTGTGTCATTGGTTGAACATTTAGGTCATTTTCGTCCTCCCTAGGCTAATTATAATCCAATTTGGGTTTTTAACCAATCTTGTGCATCCAATATGTGATTTTGTGTCATTTTGTGTCATTGGTTGAACATTTAGGTCATTTTCGTCCTCCCCAGGCTTATTCTAATCCAATTAGGGTTTTTACCCAATCTTGTGCATCCAATATGTGATTTTGTGTCCTTTTGTATCATTGGTTGAACATTTAGGTCATTTTCGTCCTCCCTAAGCTTATTCTAATCCAATTAGGGTTTTTAACCAATCTTGTGCATCCAATATGTGATTTTGTGTCATTTTGTGTCATTGGTTGAACATTTAGGTCATTTTTTGTCCTCCCTATACTTATTCTAATCCCATTAGGGTTTTTAACCTATCTTGTGCATCCAATATGTGATTTTGTGTCCTTTTGTGTCATTGGTTGAACGTTTAGGTCATTTACGTCCTCCCTAAGCTTATTCTAATCCAATTAGGTTTTTAACCAATCTTGGGCATCCAATATGTTATTTTGTGTCATTTTGTGTTATTGGTTGAACATTTAGGTCATTTTCGTCCTCCCTAGGCTTATTCTAATCCAATTAGGGTTTTTAACCAATCTTGTGCATCCAATATGTGATTTTGTGTCCTTTTGTGTCATTGGTTGAACATTTAGGTCATTTTCGTCCTCCCTAGGCTAATTCTAATCCAATTACGGTTTTTAACCAATCTTGTGCATCCAATATGTGATTTTGTGTCATTTTCTGTCATTGGTTGAACATTTAGGTCATTTTCGTCCTCCCTAGGCTTATTCTAATCCAATTAGGGTTTTTAACCAATCTTGTGCATCCAATATGTGATTTTGTGTCCTTTTGTGTCATTGGTTGAACATTTAGGTCATTTTTGTCCTCCCTAGGCTTATTCTAATCCAATTAGGGTTTTTAACCAATCTTGTGCATCCAATATGTGATTTTGTGTCATTTTGGGTCATTGGTTGAACATTTAGGTCATTTTCGTCCTCCCTAGGCTTATTCTATTCCAATTAGGGTTTTTAACCAATCTTGTGCATCGAATATGTGATTTTGTGTCATTTTGTGTCATTGGTTGAACATTTAGGTCATTTTCGTCCTACCTAGGCTTATTCTAATCCAATTAGGATTTTTAACCAATCTTGTGCATCCAATATGTGATTTTGTGTCATTTTTTGTCATTGGTTGAACATTTAGGTCATTTTCGTCCTCCCTAGGCTAATTCTAATCCAATTACGGTTTTTAACCAATCTTGTGCATCCAATATGTGATTTTGTGTCATTTTCTGTCATTGGTTGAACATTTAGGTCATTTTCGTCCTCCCTAGGCTTATTCTAATCCAATTAGGGTTTTTAACCAATCTTGTGCATCCAATATGTGATTTTGTGTCATTTTGTGTCATTGTTTGAACATTTAGGTCATTTTCGTCCTCCCTAGGCTTATTCTAATCCAATTAGGGTTTTTTACCAATCTTGTGCATCCAATATGTGATTTTGTGTCATTTTGTGTCATTGGTTGAACATTTAGGTCATTTTCGTCCTCCCTAGGCTTATTCTAATCCAATTAGGGTTTTTAACCAATCTTGTGCATCCAAATATCTGATTTTGTGTCATTGGTTGAACATTTAGGTCATTTTCGTCCTCCATAGGCATATTCTAATCCAATTAGGGTTTTTAACCAATCTTGTGAATCCAATATGTGATTTTGTGTCATTTTGTGTTATTGGTTGAACATTTAGGTTATTTTCGTCCTCCCTAGGCTTATTCTAATCCAATTAGGGTTTTTAACAAATCTTGTGCATCCAATATGTGATTTTGTGTCATTGGTTCAACATTTAGGTCATTTTCGTCCTCCCTAGGCTTATTCTAATCAAATTAGGGTTATTAACCAATCTTGTGCATCCAATATGTGATTTTGTGTCATTTTGTGTCATTGGTTGAACATTTAGGTCATTTTCGTCCTCCCTAGGCTTATTCTAATCCAATTAGGGTTTTTAACCAATCTTGTGCATCCAATATGTCATTGTGTGTCCTTTTGTGTCATTGGTTGAACATTTAGGTCATTTTCGTCCTCCCTAAGCTTATTCTAATCCAATTAGGTTTTTAACCAATCTTGTGCATCCAATATGTTATTTTGTGTCATTTTGTGTCATTGGTTGAACATTTAGGTCATTTTCGTCCTCCCTAGGCTTATTCTAATCCAATTAGGGTTTTTAACCAATCTCGTGCATCCAATATGTGATTTTGTGTCCTTTTGTGTCATTGGTTGAACATTTAGGTCATTTTCGTCCTCCCTAAGCTTATTCTAATCCAATTAGGTTTTTAACCAATCTTATGCATCCAATATGTGATTTTGTGTCATTTTGTATCATTGGTTGAACATTTAGGTCATTTTCGTCCTCCCTAGGCTAATTATAATCCAATTAGGGTTTTTAACCAATCTTGTGCATCCAATATGTGATTTTGTGTCATTTTGTGTCATTGGTTGAAGATTTAGGTCATTTTCGTCCTCCCCAGGCTTATTCTAATCCAATTAGGGTTTTTAACCAATCTTGTGCATCCAATATGTGATTTTGTGTCATTTTGTGTCATTGGTTGAACATTTAGGTCATTTTCGTCCTCCCTAGGGTTATTCTAATCCAATTAGGATTTTTAACCAATCTTGTGCATCCAATATGTGATTTTGTGTCATTGGTTGAACATTTAGGTCAATTTCGTCCTCCCTAGGCTTATTCTAATCTAATTAGGGTTTTAAACCAATCTTGTGCATCCAATATGTGATTTTGGGTCATTTTGTGTCATTGGTTGAACATTTAGGTAATTTTTGTCCTCCCTAGGCTTATTCTAATCCAATTAGGGTTTTTAACCAATCTTGTGCATCCAATAAGTGATTTTGTGTCATTTTGTGTCATTGGTTGAACTTTTTTGTCATTTTCGTCCTCCCTAGGCTTATTCTAATCCAATTAGGGTTTTTAACCAATCTTGTGCATCCAATATGTGATTTTGTGTCATTTTGTGTCATTGGTTGAACATTTAGGTCATTTTCGTCCTCCCTAGGCTTATTCTAATCCAATTAGGGTTTTTAACCAATCTTGTGCATCCAATTTGTGATTTTGTATCATTTTGTGTCATTGGTTGAACAGTTAGGTCATTTTCGTCCTCCCTAGGCTTATTCTAATCCAATTAGGGTTTTTAACCAATCTTGTGCATCCAATATGTGATTTTGTGTAATTTTGTGTCATTGGTTGAACATTTAGGTCATTTTCGTCCTCCCTAGGCTTATTCTAATCCAATTAGGGTTTTTAACCAATCTTGTGCATCCAATATTTGATTTAGTGTCATTTTGTGTCATTGGTTGAACATTTAGGTCATTTTCGTCATCCCTAGGCTTATTCTAATCCAATTAGGGTTTTTAACCAATCTTGTGCATCCAATATGTGATTTTGTGTCATTTTGTGTCATTGGTTGAACATTTAGGTCATTTTCGTCCTCCCTAGGCTTATTCTAATCCAATTAGGGTTTTTAACCAACCTAGTGCATCCAATATGTGATTTTGTGTCATTTTCTGTCATTGGTTGAACATTTAGGTCATTTTCGTCCTCCCTAGGCTTATTCTAATCCAATTAGGGTTTTTAACCAATCTTGTGCATCCAATATGTGATTTTGTGTCATTTTGTGTCATTGGTTGAACATTTAGGTCATTTTCGTCCTCCCTAGGCTAATTATAATCCAATTTGGGTTTTTAACCAATCTTGTGCATCCAATATGTGATTTTGTGTCATTTTGTGTCATTGGTTGAACATTTAGGTCATTTTCGTCCTCCCTAGGCTTATTCTAATCCAATTAGGGTTTTTAACCAATCTTGTGCATCCAATATGTGGTTTTGTGTCATTGGTTGAATATTTAGGTCATTTTCGTCCTCCCTAGACTTATTCTAATCCAATTAGGGTTTTTAACCAATCTTGTGCATCCAATATGTGATTTTGTGTCATTTTGTGTCATTGGTTGAACATTTAGATCATTTTCGTCCTCCCTAGGCTTATTCTAATCCAATTAGGATTTTTAACCTATCTTGTGCATCCAATATGTGATTTTGTGTCCTTTTGTGTCATTGGTTGAACATTTAGGTCATTTTCGTACTCCCTAGGCTTATTCTAATCCAATTAGGGTTTTTAACCAATCTTGTGCATCCAATATGTGATTTTGTGTCCTTTTGTGTCATTGGTTGAACATTTAGGTCATTTTCGTCCTCCCTAGGCCTATTCTAATCCAATTAGGGTTTTTAACCAATCTTGTGCATCCAATATGTGATTTTGTGTCATTTTGTGTCATTAGTTGAATATTTAGGTCATTTTCGTCCTCCCTAGGCTTATTCTAATCCAATTAGGGTTTTTAACCAATCTTGTGCATCCAATATGTGATTTTGTGTCCTTTTGTGTCATTGGTTGAACATTTAGGTCATTTTCGTCCTCCCTAAGCCTATTCTAATCCAATTAGGTTTTTAACCAATCTTGTGCATCCAATATGTTATTTTATGTCATTTTGTGTCATTGGTTGAACATTTAGGTAATTTTCGTCCTCCCTAGGCTTATTCTAATCCAATTAGGGTTTTTAACCTATCTTGTGCATCCAATATGTGGTTTTGTGTCCTTTTGTGTCATTGGTTGAACATTTAGGTCATTTTCGTCCTCCCTATGCTTATTCTAATCCAATTAGGATTTTTAACCAATCTTGGGCATCCAATATGTGATTTTGTGTCATTTTGTGTCATTGGTTGAACATTTAGGTCATTTTCGTCCTCCCTAAGCCTATTCTAATCCAATTAGGTTTTTAACCAATCTTGTGCATCCAATATGTTATTTTGTGTCATTTTGTGTCATTGGTTGAACATTTAGGTAATTTTCGTCCTCCCTAGGCTTATTCTAATCCAATTAGGGTTTTTAACCAATCTTGTGCATCCAATATGTGATTTTGTGTCATTTTGTGTCATTGGTTGAGCATTTAGGTCATTTTCGTCCTCCCTAGGCTTATTCTAATCCAATTAGGGTTTTTAACCAATCTTGTGCATCCAATATGTGATTTTGTGTCCTTTTGTGTCATTGGTTGAACATTTAGGTCATTTTCGTCCTCCCTAGGCCTATTCTAATCCAATTAGGGTTTTTAACCAATCTTGTGCATCCAATATGTGATTTTGTGTCATTTTGTGTCATTAGTTAAATATTTAGGTCATTTTCGTCCTCCCTAGGCTTATTCTAATCCAATTAGGGTTTTTAACCAATCTTGTGCATCCAATATGTGATTTTGTGTCCTTTTGTGTCATTGGTTGAACATTTAGGTCATTTTCGTCCTCCCTAGGCCTATTCTAATCCAATTAGGGGTTTTAACCTATCTTGTGCATCCAATATGTGATTTTGTGTCCTTTTGTGTCATTGGTTGAACATTTAGGTAATTTTCGTCCTCCCTAGGCTTATTCTAATCCAATTAGGGTTTTTAACCAACCTTGTGCATCCAATATGTGATTTTGTGTCTTTTTGTGTCATTGGTTGAACATTTAGGTCATTTTCGTCCTCCCTAGGCTTATTCTAATCCAATTAGGGTTTTTAACCAATCTTGTGCATCCAATATGTGATTTTGTGTCCTTTTGTGTCATTGGTTGAACATTTAGGTCATTTTTGTCCTCCCTAGGCTTATTCTAATCCAATTAGGGTTTTTAACCAATCTTGTGCATCCAATATGTGATTTTGTGTCATTTTGGGTCATTGGTTGAACATTTAGGTCATTTTCGTCCTCCCTAGGCTTATTCTATTCCAATTAGGGTTTTTAACCAATCTTGTGCATCGAATATGTGATTTTGTGTCATTTTGTGTCATTGGTTGAACATTTAGGTCATTTTCGTCCTACCTAGGCTTATTCTAATCCAATTAGGATTTTTAACCAATCTTGTGCATCCAATATGTGATTGTGTCATTTTGTGTCATTGGTTGAACATTTAGATCATTTTCGTCCTCCCTAGGCTTATTCTAATCCAATTAGGGTTTTTAACCAATCTTGTGCATCCAATATGTGATTTTATGTCCTTTTGTGTCATTGGTTGAACATTTAGGTCATTTTCGTCCTCCCTAAGCTTATTCTAATCCAATTAGGTTTTTAACCAATCTTGTGCATCCAATATGTTATTTTATGTCATTTTGTGTCATTGGTTTCACATTTAGGTAATTTTTGTCCTCCCTAGGCTTATTCTAATCCAATTAGGGTTTTTAACCTATCTTGTGCATCCAATATGTGGTTTTGTGTCCTTTTGTGTCATTGGTTGAACATTTAGGTCATTTTCGTCCTCCCTATGCTTATTCTAATCCAATTAGGATTTTTAACCAATCTTGGGCATCCAATATGTGATTTTGTGTCATTTTGTGTCATTGGTTGAACATTTAGGTCATTTTCGTCCTCCCTAAGCCTATTCTAATCCAATTAGGTTTTTAACCAATCTTGTGCATCCAATATGTTATTTTGTGTCATTTTGTGTCATTGGTTGAACATTTAGGTAATTTTCGTCCTCCCTAGGCTTATTCTAATCCAATTAGGGTTTTTAACCTATCTTGGGCATCCAATATGTGATTTTGTGTCCTTTTGTGTCATTGGTTGAACATTTAGGTCATTTTCGTCCTCCCTAGGCTTATTCTAATCCAATTAGGATTTTTAACCAATCTTGGGCATCCAATATGTGATTTTGTGTCATTTTGTGTCATTGGTTGAACATTTAGGTCATTTTCGTCCTCCCTAGGCTAATTATAATCCAATTAGGGTTTTTAACCAATCTTGTGCATCCAATATGTGATTTTGTGTCATTTTGTGTCATTGGTTGAACATTTAGGTCATTTTCGTCCTCCCCAGGCTTATTCTAATCCAATTAGGGTTTTTAACCAATCATGTGAATCCAATATGTGATTTTGTGTCCTTTTGTGTCATTGGTTGAACATTTAGCTCATTTTCGTCCTCCCTAGGCTTATTCTAATCCAATTAGGGTTTTTAACCAATCTTGTGCATCCAATATGTGATTTTGTGTCCTTTTGTGTCATTGGTTGAACATTTAGGTCATTTTCGTCCTCCCTAGGCCTATTCTAATCCAATTAGGGTTTTTAACCAATCTTGTGCATCCAATATGTGATTTTGTGTCATTGGTTGAACATTTAGGTCATTTTCGTCCTCCCTAGGCTTATTCTATTCCAATTAGGGTTTTTAACCAATCTTGTGCATCCAATATGTGATTTTGTGTCCTTTTGTGTCATTGGTTGAACATTTAGGTCATTGTCGTCCTCCCTAAGCTGATTCTAATCCAATTAGGTTTTTAACCAATCTTGTGCATCCAATATGTTATTTTGTGTCATTTTGTGTCATTGGTTGAACATTTAGGTCATTTTCGTCCTCCCTAGGCTTATTCTAATCCAATTAGGGTTTTTAACCAATCTTGTGCATCCAATATGTGATTTTGTGTCATTTTGTGTCATTGGTTGAACATTTAGGTCATTTTCGTCCTCCCTAGGCTAATTCAAATCCAATTAGTGTTTTTAACCAAGCTTGTGCATCCAATATGTGATTTTGTGCCATTTTGTGTCATTGGTTGAATATTTAGGTCATTTTCGTCCTCCCTAGGCTTATTCTAATCCAATTAGGGTTTTTAACCAATCTTGTGCATCCAATATGTGATTTTGTGTCCTTTTGTGTCATTTGTTGAACATTTAAGTCACTTTCGTCCTCCCTAAGCTTATTCTAATCCAATTAGGGTTTTTAACCAATCTTGTGCATCCAATATGTGATTTTGTGTCCTTTTGTGTCATTGGTTGAACATTTAGGTCCTTTTCGTCCTCCCTAAGCTTATTCTTATCCAATTAGGTTTTTAACCAATCTTATGCATTTAATATGTTATTTTGTGTCATTTTGTGTCATTGGTTGAACATTTAGGTCATTTTCGTCCTCCCTAGGCTTATTCTATTCCAATTAGGGTTTTTAACCAATCTTGTGCATCGAATATGTGATTTTGTGTCATTTTGTGTCATTGGTTGAACATTTAGGTCATTTTCGTCCTACCTAGGCTTATTCTAATCCAATTAGGATTTTTAACCAATCTTGTGCATCCAATATGTGATTGTGTCATTTTGTGTCATTGGTTGAACATTTAGATCATTTTCGTCCTCCCTAGGCTTATTCTAATCCAATTAGGGTTTTGAACCAATCTTGTGCATCCAATATGTGATTTTATGTCCTTTTGTGTCATTGGTTGAACATTTAGGTCATTTTCGTCCTCCCTAAGCCTATTCTAATCCAATTAGGTTTTTAACCAATCTTGTGCATCCAATATGTTATTTTAAGTCATTTTGTGTCATTGGTTTCACATTTAGGTAATTTTCGTCCTCCCTAGGCTTATTCTAATCCAATTAGGGTTTTTAACCTATCTTGTGCATCCAATATGTGGTTTTGTGTCCTTTTGTGTCATTGGTTGAACATTTAGGTCATTTTCGTCCTCCCTATGCTTATTCTAATCCAATTAGGATTTTTAACCAATCTTGTGCATCCAATATGTGATTTTGTGTCATTTTGTGTCATTGGTTGAACATTTAGGTCATTTTCGTCCTCCCTAGGCTAATTCTAATCCAATTAGGGTTTTTAACCAATCTTGTGCATCCAATATGTGATTTTGTGTCATTGGTTGAACATTTAGGTCATTTTCGTCCTCCCTAGGCTTATTCTAATCCAATTAGGGTTTTTAACCAATCTTGTGCATCCAATATGTGATTTTGTGTCATTTTGTGTCATTGGTTGAACATTTAAGTCATTTTCGTCCTCCATAGACTTATTCTAATCCAATTAGGGTTTTTAACCAATCTTGTGCATCCAATATGTGATTTTGTGTCATTGGTTGAACATTTAGGTCATTTTCGTCCTCCCTAGGCTTATTCTAATCCAATTAGGGTTTTTAACCAATCGTGTGCATCCAATATGTGATTTTGTGTCATTGGTTGAACATTTAGGTCATTTTCGTCCTCCCTAGGCTTATTCTAATCCAATTAGGGTTTTTAACCAATCTTGTGCATCCAATATGTGATTTTGTGTCATTTTTTGTCATTGGTTGAACATTTAGGTGATTTTCGTCCTCCCTAAGCTAATTCTAATCCAATTAGGGTTTTTAACCAATGTTGTGCATCCAATATGTGATTTTGTGTCATTTTGTGTCATTGGTTGAACATTTAGGTCATTTTCGTCCTTCCTAGGCTTATTCTAATCCAATTAGGGTTTTTAACCAATCTTGTGCATCCAATATGTGATTTTGTGTCCTTTTGTGTCATTGGTTGAACATTTAGGTCATTTTCGTCCTCCCTAGGCCTATTCTAATCCAATTAGGGTTTTTAACCAATCTTGTGCATCCAATATGTGATTTTGTGTCATTTTGTGTCATTAGTTGAATATTTAGGTCATTTTCGTCCTCCCTAGGCTTATTCTAATCCAATTAGGGTTTTTAACCAATCTTGTGCATCCAATATGTGATTTTGTGTCATTTTGTGTCATTGGTTGAACATTTAGGTCATTTTCGTCCTCTGTAGGCTTATTCTAATCCAATTAGGGTTTTTAACCAATCTTGTGGAACCAATATGTGATTTTGTGTCATTGGTTGAACATTTAGGTCATTTTCGTCCTCCCTAGGCTTATTCTAATCCAATTAGGGTTTTTAACCAATCTTGTGCATCCAATATGTGATTTTGTGTCATTTTGTGTCATTGGTTGAACATTTAGGTCATTTTCGTCCTCCCCAGGCTTATTCTAATCCAATTAGGGTTTTTCACGAATCCTGTGCATCCAATATGTGATTTTGTGTCATTTTGTGTCATTGGTTGAACATTTAGGTCATTTTCGTCCTCCCTAGGGTTATTTTAATCTAATTAGGATTTTTAACCAATCTTGTGCATCCAATATGTGATTTTGTGTCATTTTGTGTCATTGGTTGAACATTTAGGTCATTTTCGTCCTCCCTAGGCTTATTCTAATCCAATTAGGGTTTTTAACCAATCTTGTGCATCCAATATGTGATTTTGTGTCATTTTGTGTCATTGGTTGAACATTTAGGACATTTTCGTCCTCCCTAAGCTTATTCTAATCCAGTTAGGGTTTTTAACCAATCTTGTGCATCCAATATGTGATTTTGTGTCATTGGTTGAACATTTAGGTCATTTTCGTCCTCCCTAGGCTTATTCTAATCCAATTAGGGTTTTTAACCAATCTTGTGCATCCAATATGTGATTTTGTGTCATTTTGTGTCATTGGTTGAACATTTAGGTCATTTTCGTCCTCCCTAGACTTATTCTAATCCAATTATGGTTTTTAACCAATCATGTGCATCCAATATGTGATTTTGTGTCATTTTGTGTTATTGGTTGATCATTTAGGTCATTTTCGTCCTCCCTAGGCTTATTCTAATCCAATTAGGGTTTTTAACCAATCTTGTGCATCCAATATGTGATTTTGTGTCATTGGTTGAACTTTTAGGTCAATTTCGTCCTCCCTAGGCTTATTCTAATCCAATTAGGGTTTTTAACCAATCTTGTGCATCCAATATGTGATTTTGTGTCATTGGTTGAACATTTAGGTCATTTTCGTCCTCCCTAGGCTTATTCTAATCCAATTAGGGTTTTTAACCAATCTTGTGCATCCAATATGTGATTTTGTGTCATTTTGTGTCATTGGGTGAACATTTAGGTCATTTTCGTCCTCCCTAGGCTTATTCTAATCCAATTAGGGTTTTTAACAAATCTTGTACATCCAATATGTGATTTTGTGTCATTTTGTGTCATTGGTTGAACATTTAGGTCATTTTCGTCCTCCCTAGGCTTATTCTAATCCAATTAGGGTTTTTAACCAATCTTGTGCATCCAATATGTGATTTTGTGTCATTTTGTGTCATTGGTTGAACATTTAGGTCATTTTCGTTCTCCCTAGGCTTAGTTTAATCTAATTAGGGTTTTTAACCAATCTTGTGCATCCAATATGTGATTTTGTGTCATTTTGTGTCGTTGGTTGAACATTTAGGTCATTATCGTCCTCCCTAGGCTTATTCTAATCCAGTTAGGGTTTTTAACCAATCTTGTGCATCCAATATGTGATTTTGTGTCATTTTGTGTCGTTGGTTGAACATTTAGGTCATTATCGTCCTCCCTAGGCTTATTCTAATCCAGTTAGGGTTTTTATCCAATCTTGTGCATCCAATATGTGATTTTGTGTCATTGGTTGAACATTTAGGTCATTTTCGTCCCCCTTAGGCTTATTCTAACCCAATTAGGGTTTTTAACCAATCTTGTGCATCCAATATGTGATTTTGTGTCATTTTGTGTCATTGGTTGAACATTTAGGTCATTTTCGTCCTCCCTAGGCTTATTCTAATCCAATTAGGGTTTTTAACCAATCTTGTGCATCCAATATGAGATTATGTGTCATTGGTTGAACATTTAGGTCATTTTCGTCCTCCCTAGGCTTATTCTAATCCAATTAGGGTTTTTAACCAATCTTGTGCATCCAATATGTGATTTTGTGTCATTTTGTGTCATTGGTTGAACATTTAGGTCATTTTCGTCCTCCCTAGGCTTATTCTAATCCAATTAGGGTTTTTAACCAATCTTGGGTATCCAATATGTGATTTTATGTCATTGGTTGAACATTTAGGTCATTTTCGTCCTCCCTAGGCTTATTCTAATCCAATTAGGGTTTTTAAACAATCTTGTGCATCCAATATGTGATTTTGTGTCATTTTGTGTCATTGGTTGAACATTTAGGTCATTTTCGTCCTCCCTAGGCTTATTCTAATCCAATTAGTGTTTTTAACCAATCTTGTGCATCCAATATGTGATTTTGTGTCCTTTTGTGTCATTGGTTGAACATTTAGGTCATTTTCGTCCTCCCTAAGCTTATTCTAATCCAATTAGGTTTTTAACCAATCTTGTGCATCCAATATGTTATTTTGTGTCATTTTGTGTCATTGGTTGAACATTTAGGTCATTTTCGTCCTCCCTAGGCTTATTCTAATCCAATTAGGGTTTTTAACCAATCTCGTGCATCCAGTATGTGATTTTGTGTCCTTTTGTGTCATTGGTTGAACATTTAGGTCATTTTCGTCCTCCCTAAGCTTATTCTAATCCAATTAGGTTTTTAACCAATCTTGTGCGTCCAATATGTTATTTTGTGTCATTTTGTGTCATTGGTTGAACATTTAGGTCATTTTCGTCCTCCCTAGGCTTATTCTAATCCAATTAGGGTTTTTAACCAATCTTGTGCATCCAATATGTGATTTTGTGTACTTTTGTGTCATTGGTTGAACATTTAGGTCATTTACGTCCTCCCTAAGCTTATTCTAATCCAATTAGGTTTTTAACCAATCTTGTGCATCCAATATTTGATTTTGTGTCATTTTGTGTCAATGGTTGAACATTTACGTCATTTTCGTCCTCCCTAGGCTTATTCTAATCCAATTAGGGTTTTTAACCAATCTTGTGCATCCAATATGTGATTTTGTGTCATTTTGTGTCATTGGTTGAACATTTAGGTCATTTTCGTCCTCCCTAGGCTTATTCTAATCCAATTAGGATTTTTAACCAATCTTGTGCATCCAATATGTGACTTTGTGTTATTTTGTGTAATTGGTTGAAAATTTAGGTCATTTTCGTCGTCCCTAGGCTTATTCTAATCCAATTAGGGTTTTAAACCAATCTTGTGCATTCAATATGTGATTTTGTGTCATTGGTTGAACATTTAGGTCATTTTCGTCCTCCCTAGGCTTATTCTAATCCAATTAGGGTTTTTAACAAATCTTGTGCATCCAATATGTGATTTTTTGTCATTTTGTGTCATTGGTTGAACATTTAGGTCATTTTCGTCCTCCCTAGGCTTATTCTAATCCAATTAGGGTTTTTAACCAATCTTGTGCATCCAATATGTGATTTTGTGTCATTTTGTGTCATTGGTTGAACATTTAGGTCATTTTCGTCCTCCCTAGGCTTATTCTAATCCAATTAGGGTTTTTAACCAATCTTGTGCATCCAATATGTGATTTTGTGTCATTTTGTGTCATTGGTTGAACATTTAGGTCATTTTCGTCCTCCCTAGGCTTATTCTAATCCAATTAGGGGTTTTAAACAATGTTGTGCATCCAATAAGTCATTTTGTGTCATTGGTTGAACATTTAGGTCATTTTCGTCCTCCCTAGGCTTATTCTAATTTAATTAGGGTTTTTATCCAATCTTGTGCATCCAATATGTGATTTTGTGTCATTGGTTGAACATTTAGGTCATTTTCGTCCTCCCTAGGCTTATTCTAATCCAATTAGGGTTTTTAACCAATCTTGTGCATCCAATATGTGATTTTGTGTCATTTTGTGTCATTGGTTGAACATTTAGGTCATTATCGTCCTCCTTAGGCTTATTCTAATCGAGTTAGGGTTTTTAACCAATCTTGTGCATCCAATATGTGATTTTGTGTCATTTTGTGTCATTGGTTGAACATTTAGGTCATTTTCGTCCTCCCTAGGCTTATTCTAATCCAATTAAAGTTGTTAACCAATCTTGTGCATCCAATATGTGATTTTGTGTCATTTTGTGTCATTGGTTGAACATTTAGGTCATTTTCGTCCTCCCTAGGCTTATTCTAATCCAATTAGGGTTTTTAACCAATCTTGTGCATCCAATATGTCATTGTGTGTCCTTTTGTGTCATTGGTTGAACATTTAGGTCATTTTCGTCCTCCCTAAGCTTATTCTAATCCAATTAGGTTTTTAACCAATCTTGTGCATCCAATATGTTATTTTGTGTCATTTTGTGTCATTGGTTGAACATTTAGGTCATTTTCGTCCTCCCTAGGCTTATTCTAATCCAATTAGGGTTTTTAACCAATCTCGTGCATCCAATATGTGATTTTGTGTCCTTTTGTGTCATTGGTTGAACATTTAGGTCATTTTCGTCCTCCCTAGGCTTATTCTAATCCAATTAGGGTTTTTAACCAATCTTGTGCATCCAATATGTGATTTTGTGTACTTTTGTGTCATTGGTTGAACATTTAGGTCATTTACGTCCTCCCTAAGCTTATTCTAATCCAATTAGGTTTTTAACCAATCTTGTGCATCCAATATGTGATTTTGTGTCATTTTGTGTCAATGGTTGAACATTTACGTCATTTTCGTCCTCCCTAGGCTTATTCTAATCCAATTAGGGTTTTTAACCAATCTTGTGCATCCAATATGTGATTTTGTGTCATTTTGTGTCATTGGTTGAACATTTAGGTCGTTTTCGTCCTCCCTAGGCTTATTCTAATCCAATTAGAGTTTTTAACCAATCTTGTGCATTCAATATGTGATTTTGTGTCATTGGTTGAACATTTAGGTCATTTTCGTCCTCCCTAGGCTTATTCTAAACGAATTAGGGTTTTTAACCAATCTTGTGCATCCAATATGTGATTTTGTGTCATTTTGGGTCATTGGTTGAACATTTAGGTCATTTTCGTCCTCCCTAGGCTTATTCTAATCCAATTAGGGTTTTTAACCAATCTTGTGCATCCAATATGTGATTTTGTGTCATTTTGTGTCATTGGTTGAACATTTAGGTCATTTTCGTCCTCCCTAGGCTTATTCCAATCCAATTAGGGTTTTTAACCAATCCTTTGCATCCAATATGTGATTTTGTGTCATTTTGTGTCATTGGTTGAACATTTAGGTCATTTTCGTCCTCCCTAGGCTTATTCTAATCCAATTAGGGTTTTTAACCAATCTTGTGCATCCAATATGTGATTTTGTGTCATTTTGTGTCATTGGTTGAACATTTAGGTCATTTTCGTCCTCCCTAGGCTAATTATAATCCAATTTGGGTTTTTAACCAATCTTGTGCATCCAATATGTGATTTTGTGTCATTTTGTGTCATTGGTTGAACATTTAGGTCATTTTCGTCCTCCCCAGGCTTATTCTAATCCAATTAGGGTTTTTACCCAATCTTGTGCATCCAATATGTGATTTTGTGTCCTTTTGTATCATTGGTTGAACATTTAGGTCATTTTCGTCCTCCCTAAGCTTATTCTAATCCAATTAGGGTTTTTAACCAATCTTGTGCATCCAATATGTGATTTTGTGTCATTTTGTGTCATTGGTTGAACATTTAGGTCATTTTTTGTCCTCCCTATACTTATTCTAATCCCATTAGGGTTTTTAACCTATCTTGTGCATCCAATATGTGATTTTGTGTCCTTTTGTGTCATTGGTTGAACGTTTAGGTCATTTACGTCCTCCCTAAGCTTATTCTAATCCAATTAGGTTTTTAACCAATCTTGGGCATCCAATATGTTATTTTGTGTCATTTTGTGTTATTGGTTGAACATTTAGGTCATTTTGGTCCTCCCTAGGCTTATTCTAATCCAATTAGGGTTTTTAACCAATCTTGTGCATCCAATATGTGATTTTGTGTCCTTTTGTGTCATTGGTTGAACATTTAGGTCATTTTCGTCCTCCCTAAGCCTATTCTAATCCAATTAGGGTTTTTAACCAATCTTGTGCATCCAATTTGTGATTTTGTGTCATTTTGTGTCATTGGTTGAACATTTAGGTCATTTTCGTCCTCCCTAAGCCTTTTCAAATCCAATTAGGTTTTTAACAAATCTTGTACATCCAATATGTTATTTTGTGTCATTTTGTGTCATTGGTAGAACATTTAGGTAATTTTCGTCCTCCCTAGGCTTATTCTAATCCAATTAAGGTTTTTAACCTATCTTGTGCATCCAATATGTGATTTTGTGTCCTTTTGTGTCATTGGTTGAACATTTAGGTCATTTTCGTCCTCCCTAGGCTTATTCTAATCCAATTAGGGTTTTTAACCAATCTTGTGCATCCAATATGTGATTTTGTGTCATTTTGTGTCATTGGTTGAACATTTAGGCATTTTCGTCCTCCCTAAGCTTATTCTAATCCAATTAGGTTTTTAACCAATCTTGTGCATCCAATATGTTATTTTGTGTCATTTTGTGTCATTGGTTGAACATTTAGGTCATTTTCGTCCTCCCTAGGCTTATTCTAATCCAATTAGGGTTTTTAACCAATCTTGTGCATCCAATATGTGATTTTGTGTCATTTTGTGTCATTGGTTGAACATTTAGGTCATTTTCGTCCTCCCTAGGCTAATTCAAATCCAATTAGTGTTTTTAACCAAGCTTGTGCATCCAATATGTGATTTTGTGCCATTTTGTGTCATTGGTTGAATATTTAGGTCATTTTCGTCCTCCCTAGGCTTATTCTAATCCAATTAGGGTTTTTAACCAATCTTGTGCATCCAATATGTGATTTTGTGTCCTTTTGTGTCATTTGTTGAACATTTAAGTCACTTTCGTCCTCCCTAAGCTTATTCTAATCCAATTAGGGTTTTTAACCAATCTTGTGCATCCAATATGTGATTTTGTGTCCTTTTGTGTCATTGGTTGAACATTTAGGTCCTTTTCGTCCTCCCTAAGCTTATTCTTATCCAATTAGGTTTTTAACCAATCTTATGCATTTAATATGTTATTTTGTGTCATTTTGTGTCATTGGTTGAACATTTAGGTCATTTTCGTCCTCCCTAGGCTTATTCTATTCCAATTAGGGTTTTTAACCAATCTTGTGCATCGAATATGTGATTTTGTGTCATTTTGTGTCATTGGTTGAACATTTAGGTCATTTTCGTCCTACCTAGGCTTATTCTAATCCAATTAGGATTTTTAACCAATCTTGTGCATCCAATATGTGATTGTGTCATTTTGTGTCATTGGTTGAACATTTAGATCATTTTCGTCCTCCCTAGGCTTATTCTAATCCAATTAGGGTTTTGAACCAATCTTGTGCATCCAATATGTGATTTTATGTCCTTTTGTGTCATTGGTTGAACATTTAGGTCATTTTCGTCCTCCCTAAGCCTATTCTAATCCAATTAGGTTTTTAACCAATCTTGTGCATCCAATATGTTATTTTAAGTCATTTTGTGTCATTGGTTTCACATTTAGGTAATTTTCGTCCTCCCTAGGCTTATTCTAATCCAATTAGGGTTTTTAACCTATCTTGTGCATCCAATATGTGGTTTTGTGTCCTTTTGTGTCATTGGTTGAACATTTAGGTCATTTTCGTCCTCCCTATGCTTATTCTAATCCAATTAGGATTTTTAACCAATCTTGGGCATCCAATATGTGATTTTGTGTCATTTTGTGTCATTGGTTGAACATTTAGATCATTTTCGTCCTCCCTAGGCTTATTCTAATCCAATTAGGGTTTTTAACTAGTCTTGTGCATCCAATATGTGATTTTGTGTCATTGGTTGAACATTTATATCATTTTCGTCCTCCCTAGGCTTATTCTAATCCAATTAGGGTTTTTAACCAATCTTGTGCATCCAATATGTGATTTTGTGTCATTTTGTCTCATTGGTTGAACATTTAGGTCATTTTCGTCCTCCCTAGGCTTATTCTAATCCCATTAGGGTTTTTAACCAATCTTGTGCATCCAATATGTGATTTTGTGTCCTTTTGTGTCATTGGTTGAACATTTAGGTCATTTTCGTCCTCCCTAAGCTTATTCTAATCCAATTAGGTTTTTAACCAATCTTGTGCATCCAATATGTTATTTTGTGTCATTTTGTGTCATTGCTTGAACATTTAGGTCATTTTCGTCCTCCCTAGACTTATTCTAATCCAATTAGGGTTTTTAACCAATCTTGTGCATCCAATATGTGATTTTGTGTACTTTTGTGTCATTGGTTGAACATTTAGGTCATTTACGTCCTCCCTAAGCTTATTATAATCCAATTAGGTTTTTAACCAATCTTGAGCATCCAATATGTTATTTTGTGTCATTTTGTGTTATTGGTTGAACATTTAGGTCATTTTCGTCCTCCCTAGGCTTATTCTAATTAAATTAGGGTTTTTAACCAATCTTGTGCATCCAATATGTGATTTTGTGTCCTTTTGTGTCATTGGTTGAACATTTTGGTCATTTTCGTCCTCCCTAGGCCTATTCTAATCCAATTAGGGTTTTTAACCAATCTTGTGCATCCAATATGTAATTTTGTGTCATTTTGTGTCATTGGTTGAACATTTAGGTTATTTTCGTCCTCCCTAGGCTTATTCTAATCCAATTAGGGTTTTTAACCAATCTCGTGCATCCAATATGTGATTTTGTGTCCTTTTGTGTCATTGGTTGAACATTTAGGTCATTTACGTCCTCCCTAAGCTTATTCTTATCCAATTAGGGTTTTTAACCAATCTTGTGCATCCAATTTGTGATTTTGTGTCATTTTGTGTCATTGGTTGAACATTTAGGTTATTTTCGTCCTCCCTAGGCTTATTCTAATCCAATTAGGGGTTTTAACCAATCTTGTGCATCCAATATGTGATTTTGTGTCATTTTGTGTAATTGGTTGAACATTTAGGTCATTTTTATCCTCCCTAGGCTTATTCTAATCCAATTAGGCTTTTTAACCAATCTTGTGCATCCAATATGTGATTTTGTGTCATTTTGTGTCATTGGTTGAACATTTAGGTCATTTTCGTCCTCCCCAGGCCTATTCTAATCCAATTAGGGTTTTTAACCAATCTTGTGCATCCAATCTGTGATTTCGTGTCATTTTGTGTCATTGGTTGAACATTTAGGTCATTTTCGTCCTCCCAAGGCTTATTCTAATCCCATTAGGGTTTTTAACCAATCTTGTGCATCCAATATGTGATTTTGTGTCCTTTTGTGTCATTGGTTGAACATTTAGGTCATTTTCGTCCTCCCTAAGCTTATTCTAATCCAATTAGG
>JBBPBQ010000008.1:8088476-8122539 GCA_037974755.1 Cicer yamashitae | reverse complement strand
ATCCAATATGTGATTTTGTGTCCTTTTGTGTCATTGGTTGAACATTTAGGTCATTGTCGTCCTCCCTAAGCTTATTCTAATCCAATTAGGTTTTTAACCAATCTTGTGCATCCAATATGTTATTTTGTGTCATTTTGTGTCATTGGTTGATCATTTAGGTCATTTTCGTCCTCCCTAGGCTTATTCTAATCCAATTAGGGTTTTTAACCAATCTTGTGCATCCAATATGTGATTTTGTGTCCTTTTGTGTCATTGGTTGAACATTTAGGTCATTTTCGTCCTCCCTAGGCTTATTCTAATCCAATTAGGGTTTTTAACCAATCTTGTGCATCCAATATGTTATTTTAAGTCATTTTGTGTCATTGGTTGAACATTTAGGTCATTTTCGTCATCCCCAGGCTTATTCTAATCCAATTAGGGTTTTTAACCAATCTTGTGCATCCAATATGTGATTTTGTGTTCTTTTGTGTCATTGGTTGAACATTTAGGTCATTTTCGTCCTCCCTAGGCTTATTCTAATCCAATTAGGGTTTTTAACCAATCTTGTGCATCCAATATGTGATTTTGTGTCATTGGTTGAGCATTTAGGTCATTTCCGTCCTCCCTAGGCTTATTCTAAACCACTTAGGGTTTTTAACCAATCTTGTGCATCCAATATGTGATTTTGTGTACTTTTGTGTCATTAGTTGAACATTTAGGTCATTTACGTCCTCCCTCAGCTTATTCTAATCCAATTAGGTTTTTAACCAATCATGTGCATCCAAGATGTTATTTTATGTCATTTTGTGTCATTGGTTGAACATTTAGGTCATTTTCGTCCTCCCTAGGCTTATTCTAATCCAATTAGGGTTTTTAACCAATCTTGTGCATCCAATATGTGATTTTGTGTCCTTTTGTGTCATTGGTTGAACATCTAGGTCATTTTCGTCCTCCCCAGGCCTATTCTAATCCAATTAGGGTTTTTAACCAATCTTGTGCATCGAATATGTGATTTTGTGTCATTTTGTGTCATTGGTTGAAAATTTACGTCATTTTCGTCCTCCCTAGTCTTATTCTGATCCAATTAGGGTTTTTAACCAATCTTGTGTATCCAATATGTGATTTTGTGTCATTTTGTGTCATTGGTTGAAAATTTACGTCATTTTCGTCCTCCCTAGGCTTATTCTGATCCAATTAGGGTTTTTAACCAATCTTGTGCATCAAATATGTGATTTTGTGTCATTTTGTGTCATTGGTTGAACATTTAGGTCATTTTCGTCCTCCCTAGGCTTATTCTCATCCAATTAGGGTTTTTAACCAATCTTGTGCATCCAATATGTGATTTTGTGTCATTTTGTGTCATTGGTTGAACATTTAGGTCATTTTCGTCCTCCCTAGGCTTATTCTAATCCAATTATGGTTTTTAACCAATCTTGTGCATCAATTATGTGATTTTGTGTCATTTTGTGTCATTGTTTGAACATTTAGGTCATTTTCGTCCTCCCTAGGCTTATTCTAATCCAATTATGGTTTTTAACCAATCTTGTGCATCCAATATGTGATTTTGTGTCATTTTGTGTCATTGGTTGAACATTTAGGTCATTTTCGTCCTCGCTAGGCTTATTCTAATCCAATTAGGGTTTTTAACCAATCTTGTGCATCCAATATGTGATTTTGTGTCATTGGTTGAACATTTAGGTCACTTTCGTCCTCGCTAGCTTATTCTAATCCAATTAAGGTTTTTAACCAATCTTGTGCATCCAATGTGTGATTTTGTGTCATTTTGTGTCATTGGTTGAACATTTAGGTAATTTTCGTCCTCCCTATGCACTTTTTAATCCAATTAGGGTTTTTGACCAATCTTGTGCATCCAATATGTGATTTTGTGTCATTGGTTGAACATTTAGGTCATTTTCGTCCTCCCTAGGCTTATTCTAATCCAATTAGGGTTTTTAACCAATCTTGTGCATCCAATATGTGATTTTGTGTCATTTTGTGTCATTGGTTGAACATTTAGGTCATTTTCGTCCTCCCTAGACTTATTCTAATCCAATTATGGTTTTTAACCAATCATGTGCATCCAATATGTGATTTTGTGTCATTTTGTGTTATTGGTTGATCATTTAGGTCATTTTCGTCCTCCCTAGGCTTATTCTAATCCAATTAGGGTTTTTAACCAATCTTGTGCATCCAATATGTGATTTTGTGTCATTGGTTGAACTTTTAGGTCAATTTCGTCCTCCCTAGGCTTATTCTAATCCAATTAGGGTTTTTAACCAATCTTGTGCATCCAATATGTGATTTTGTGTCATTGGTTGAACATTTAGGTCATTTTCGTCCTCCCTAGGCTTATTCTAATCCAATTAGGGTTTTTAACCAATCTTGTGCATCCAATATGTGATTTTGTGTCATTTTGTGTCATTTGTTGAACATTTAGGTCATTTTCGTCCTCCCTAGGCTTATTCTAATCGAATTAGGGTTTTTAACCAATCTTGTGCATCCAATACGTGATTTTGTGTCATTTTGTGTCATTTGTTGCACATTTAGGTCATTTTCGTCCTCCGTAGGCTTATTCTACTCCAATTAGGGTTTTTAACCAATCTTGTGCATCCAATATCTGATTTTCTGTCATTTTGTGTCATTGGTTGGACATTTAGGTCATTTTCATCCTCCATAGGCTTATTCTAATCCAATTATGGTTTATAACCAATCTTGTGCATCCAATATGTGATTTTGTGTCATTGGTTGAACATTTAGGTCATTTTCGTCCTCCCTAGGCTTATTCTAATCCAATTAGGGTTTTTAACCAATCTTGTGCATCCAATATGTGATTTTGTGTCAGTGGTTGAACATTTAGGTCATTTTCCCCTAGGCTTATTCTAATCCAATTAGGGTTTTTAACCAATCTTGTGCATCCAATATGTGATTTTGTGTCATTTTGTGTCATTGGTTGAACATTTAGGTCATTTTCGTCCTCCCTAGGCTTATTCTAATCCAATTAGGGTTTTTAACCAATCTTGTGCATCCAATATGTGATTTTGTGTCATTGGTTGAACATTTAGGTCATTTTTGTCCTCCCTAGGCTTATTCTAATCCAATTAGGGTTTTTAACCAATCTTGTGCATCCAATATGTGATTTTGTGTCATTTTGTGTCATTGGTTGAACATTTAGGTCATTTTCGTCCTTGCTAGGCTTATTCTAATCCAATTAGGGTTTTTAACCAATCTTGTGCATCCAATATGTGATTTTGTGTCATTGGTTGAACATTTAGGTCATTTTCGTCCTCCCTAGGCTTATTCTAATCCAATTAGGGTTTTTAACCAATCTTGTGCATCCAATATGTGATTTTGTGTCATTTTGTGTCATTGGTTGAACATTTAGGTCATTTTCGTCATCCCCAGGCTTATTCTAATCCAATTAGGGTTTTTAACCAATCTTGTGCATCCAATATGTGATTTTGTGTCCTTTTGTGTCATTGATTGAACATTTAGGTCATTTACGTCCTCCCTAAGCTTATTCTAATCCAATTAGGTTTTTAACCAATATTGTGCATCCAATATGTTATTTTGTGTCATTTTGTGTCATTGGTTGAACATTTAAGTCATTTTCGTCCTCCCTAGGCTTATTCTAATCCAATTAGGGTTTTTAACCAATCTTGTGCATCCAATATGTGATTTTGTGTCATTGGTTGAACATTTATGTCATTTTCGTCATCCCCAGGCTTATTCTAATCCAATTAGGGTTTTTAACCAATCTTGTGCATCCAATATGTGATTTTGTGTCCTTTTGTGTCATTGGTTGAACATTTAGGTCATTTTCGTCCTCCCTAGGCTTATTCTAATCCAATAAGGGTTTTTAACCAATCATGTGAATCCAATATGTGATTTTGTGTCATTTTGTGTCATTGGTTGAACATTTAAGTCATTTTCGTCTTCCCTAGGCTTATTCTAATCCAATTAGGGTTTTTAACCAATCTTGTGCATCCAATATGTGATTTTGTGTCATTGGTTGAACATTTAGGTCATTTTCGTCCTCCCTAGGCTTATTCTATTCCAATTAGGGTTTTTAACCAATCTTGTGCATCCAATATGTGATTTTGTGTCCTTTTGTGTCATTGGTTGAACATTTAGGTCATTGTCGTCCTCCCTAAGCTGATTCTAATCCAATTAGGTTTTTAACCACTCTTGTGCATCCAATATGTTATTTTGTGTCATTTTGTGTCATTGGTTGAACATTTAGGTCATTTTCGTCCTCCCTAGGCTTATTCTAATCCAATTAGGGTTTTTAACCAATCTTGTGCATCCAATATGTGATTTTGTGTCATTTTGTGTCATTGGTTGAACATTTAGGTCATTTTCGTCCTCCCTAGGCTTATTCTAATCCAATTAAGGTTTTTACCAATCTTGTGCATCCAATATGTGATTTTGTGTCATTTTGTGTCATTGGTTGAACATTTAGGTCATTTTCGTCCTCCCTAGGCTTATTCTAATCCAATTAGGGTTTTTAACCAATCTTGTGCATCCAATATGTGATTTTGTGTCATTTTGTGTCATTGGTTGAACATTTAGGTCATTTTCGCCCCCCCTAGGCTTATTCTAATCAAATTAGGGTTTTTAACCAATTTTGTGCATCCAATATGTGATTTTGTATCATTTTGTGTCATTGGTTGAACATTTAGGTCATTTTCGTCCTCCCTAGGCTTAATCTAATCCAATTAGGGTTTTTAACCAATCTTGTGCATCGAATATGTGATTTTGTGTCATTTTGTGTCATTGGTTGAACATTTAGGTCATTTTCGTCCTCCCTAGGCTTATTCTAATCCAATTAGGGTTTTTAACCAATCTTGTGCATCCAATATGTGATTTTGTGTCATTTTGTGTCATTGGTTGAACATTTAGGTCATTTTCGTCCTCCCTTGGCTTATTCTTATCCAATTAAGGTTCTTAACCAATCTAGTGCATCCAATGTGTGATTTTGTGTCATTTTGGGTCATTGGTTGAACATTTAGGTCATTTTCGTCCTCCCTAGGCTTATTCTAATCCAATTAGGGTTTTTAACCAATCTTGTGCATCCAATATGTGATTTTGTGTCATTTTGTGTCATTGGTTGAACATTTAGGTCATTTTCGTCCTCCCTAGGCTTATTCTAATCCAATTAGGGTTTTTAACCAATCTTGTGCATCCAATATGTGATTTGGTGTCATTGGTTGAAAATTTAGGTCATTTTCGTCCTCCCTAGGCTTATTCTAATCCAATTAGCGTTTTTAACCAATCTTGTGCGTCCAATATGTGATTTTGTGTCATTGGTTGAACATTTAGGTCATTTTCGTCCTCCACAGGCTTATTCTAATCCAATTAGGGTTTTTAACCAATCTTGTGCATCCAATATGTGATTATGTGTTGTTTTGTGTCATTGGTTGAACATTTAGGTCATTTTCGTCCTCCCTAGGCTTATTCTAATCCAATTAGGGTTTTTAACCAATCTTGTGCATCCAATATGTGATTTTGTGTCATTTTGTGTCATTGGTTGAACATTTAGGTCATTTTCGTCCTCCCTAGGCTTATTCTAATCCAATTAGGGTTTTTAACCAATCTTGTGCATCCAATATGTGATTTTGTGTCATTTTGTGTCATTGGTTGAACATTTAGGTCATTTTCGTCCTCGCTATGCTTATTCTAATCCAATTAGGGTTTTTAACCAATCTTGTGCATCCAATATGTGAATTTGTGTCATTGGTTGAACATTTAGGTCTTTTTCGTCCTCCCTATGCTCTTTTTAATCCAATTAGGGTTTTTATCCAATCTTGTGCATCCAATATGTGATTTTGTGTCATTGGTTGAACATTTAGGTCATTTTCGTCCTCCCTAGGCTTATTCTAATCCAATTAGGGTTTTTAACCAATCTTGTGCATCCAATATGTGATTTTGTGTCATTTTGTGTCATTGGTTGAACATTTAGGTCATTTTCGTCCTCCTTAGGCTTAATCTAATCCAATTTGGATTTTTAACCAATCTTGTGCATCCAATATGTGATTTTGTGTCATTTTGTGTCATTGGTTGAACATTTAGGTCATTTTCGTCCTCCCTAGGCTTATTCTAATCCAATTAGGGTTTTTAACATATCTTGTGCATCCAATATGTGATTTTGTGTCATTTTGTGTCATTGGTTGAACATTTAGGTCATTTTCGTCCTCCCTAGGCTTATTCTAATCCAATTAGGATTTTTAACCAATCTTGTGCATCCAATATGTGATTTTGTGTCATTGGTTGAACATGTAGGTCATTTTCGTCCTCCCTAGGCTTATTCTAATCCAATTAGGGTTTTTAACAAATCTTGTATATCCAATATGTGATTTTGTGTCCTTTTGTGTCATTGGTTTAACATTTAGGTCATTTTCGTCCTCCCTAGGCTTATTCTAATCCAATTAGGGTTTTTAACCGATCATGTGCATCCAATATGTTATTTTGTGTCATTTTGTGTCATTGGTTGAACATTTAGGTCATTTTCGTCCTCCCTAGGCTTATTCTAATCCAATTAGGGTTTTTAACCAATCTTGTGCATCCAATATGTGATTTTGTGTCATTTTGTGTCATTGGTTGAACATTTAGGTCATATTCGTCCTCCCTAGGCTTATTCTAATCCAATTAAGGTTTTTAACCAATCTTGTGCATCCAATATGTGATTTTGTGTCATTTTGTGTCATTGGTTGAACATTTAGGTCATTTTCGTCCTCCCTAGGCTTATTCTAATCCAATTAGGGTTTTTAACCAATCTTGTGCATCCAATATGTGATTTTGTGTCATTTTGTGTCATTGGTTGAACATTTAGGTCATTTTTCGTCCTCCCTATACTTATTCTAATCCCATTAGGGTTTTTAACCTATCTTGTGCATCCAATATATGATTTTGTGTCCTTTTGTGTCATTGGTTGAACGTTTAGGTCATTTACGTCCTCCCTAAGCTTATTCTAATCCAATTAGGTTTTTAACCAATCTTGGGCATCCAATATGTTATTTTGTGTCATTTTGTGTTATTGGTTGAACATTTAGGTCATTTTCGTCCTCCCTAGGCTTATTCTAATCCAATTAGGGTTTTTAACCAATCTTGTGCATCCAATATGTGATTTTGTGTCCTTTTGTGTCATTGGTTGAACATTTAGGTCATTTTCGTCCTCCCTAAGCCTATTCTAATCCAATTAGGGTTTTTAACCAATCTTGTGCATCCAATTTGTGATTTTGTGTCATTTTGTGTCATTGGTTGAACATTTAGGTCATTTTCGTCCTCCCTAAGCCTTTTCAAATCCAATTAGGTTTTTAACAAATCTTGTACATCCAATATGTTATTTTGTGTCATTTTGTGTCATTGGTAGAACATTTAGGTAATTTTCGTCCTCCCTAGGCTTATTCTAATCCAATTAAGGTTTTTAACCTATCTTGTGCATCCAATATGTGATTTTGTGTCCTTTTGTGTCATTGGTTGAACATTTAGGTCATTTTCGTCCTCCCTAGGCTTATTCTAATCCAATTAGGGTTTTTAACCAATCTTGTGCATCCAATATGTGATTTTGTGTCATTTTGTGTCATTGGTTGAACATTTAGGCATTTTCGTCCTCCCTAAGCTTATTCTAATCCAATTAGGTTTTTAACCAATCTTGTGCATCCAATATGTTATTTTGTGTCATTTTGTGTCATTGGTTGAACATTTAGGTCATTTTCGTCCTCCCTAGGCTTATTCTAATCCAATTAGGGTTTTTAACCAATCTTGTGCATCCAATATGTGATTTTGTGTCATTTTGTGTCATTGGTTGAACATTTAGGTCATTTTCGTCCTCCCTAGGCTAATTCAAATCCAATTAGTGTTTTTAACCAAGCTTGTGCATCCAATATGTGATTTTGTGCCATTTTGTGTCATTGGTTGAATATTTAGGTCATTTTCGTCCTCCCTAGGCTTATTCTAATCCAATTAGGGTTTTTAACCAATCTTGTGCATCCAATATGTGATTTTGTGTCCTTTTGTGTCATTGGTTGAACATTTAGGTCATTTTCGTCCTCCCCAGGCTTATTCTAATCCAATTAGGGTTTTTAACCAATCTTGTGCATCCAATATGTGATTTTGTGTCCTTTTGTGTCATTGGTTGAACATTTAGGTCATTTTCGTCCTCCCTAGGCTTATTCTAATCCAATAAGGGTTTTTAACCAATCTTGTGAATCCAATATGTGATTTTGTGTCATTTTGTGTCATTGGTTGAACATTTAAGTCATTTTCGTCTTCCCTAGGCTTATTCTAATCCAATTATGGTTTTTAACCAATCTTATGCATCCAATATGTGATTTTGTGTCATTGGTTGAACATTTAGGTCATTTTCGTCCTCCCTAGGCTTATTCTATTCCAATTAGGGTTTTTAACCCATCTTGTGCATCCAATATGTGATTTTGTGTCCTTTTGTGTCATTGGTTGAACATTTAGGTCATTGTCGTCCTCCCTTGTGTCCTTTTGTGTCATTGGTTGAACATTATTCTAATCCAATTAGGTTTTTAACCAATCTTGTGCATCCAATATGTTATTTTGTGTCATTTTGTGTCATTGGTTGAACATTTAGGTCATTTTCGTCCTCCCTAGGCTTATTCTAATCCAATTAGGGTTTTTAACCAATCTTGTGCATCCAATATGTGATTTTGTGTCATTTTGTGTCATTGGTTGAACATTTAGGTCATTTTCGTCCTCCCTAGGCTAATTCAAATCCAATTAGTGTTTTTAACCAAGCTTGTGCATCCAATATGTGATTTTGTGCCATTTTGTGTCATTGGTTGAATATTTAGGTCATTTTCGTCCTCCCTAGGCTTATTCTAATCCAATTAGGGTTTTTAACCAATCTTGTGCATCCAATATGTGATTTTGTGTCCTTTTGTGTCATTGGTTGAACATTTAGGTCATTTTCGTCCTCCCTATGCTTATTCTAATCCAATTAGGTTTTTAACCAATCTTGTGCATCCAATATGTTATTTTGTGTCATTTTGTGTCATTGGTTGAACATTTAGGTCATTTTCGTCCTCCCTAGGCTTATTCTAATCCAATTAGGGTTTTTAACCAATCTTGTGCATCCAATATGTGATTTCGTGTCCTTTTGTGTCATTGGTTGAACATTTAGGTCATTTTCGTCCTCCCTAAGCTTATTCTAATCCAATTAGGTTTTTAACCAATCTTGTGCATCCAATATGTTATTTTGTGTCATTGGTTGAACATTTAGGTCATTTTCGTCCTCCCGAGGCTTATTCTAATCCAATTAGGGTTTTTAACCAATCTTGTGCATCGAATATGTGATTTTGTGTCATTTTGTTTCATTGGTTGAACATTTAAGTCATTTTCATCCTCCCTAGGCTTATTCTAATCCAATTAGGGTTTTTAACCAATCTTGTGCATCCAATATGTGATTTTGTGTCCTTTTGTGTCATTGGTTGAACATTTAGGTCATTTTCGTCCTCCCTAAGCTTATTCTAATCCAATTAGGTTTTTAACCAATCTTGTGCATCCAATATGTTATTTTGTGTCATTTTGTGTCATTGGTTGAACATTTAGGCCATTTTCGTCCTCCCTAGGCTTATTCTAATCCAATTAGGGTTTTTAACCTATCTTGTGCATCCAATATGTGATTTTGTGTCATTTTGTGTCATTGGTTGAACATTTAGGTCATTTTCGTCCTCCCTAGGCTTATTCTATTCCAATTAGGGTTTTTAACCAATCTTGTGCATCGAATATGTGATTTTGTGTCATTTTGTGTCATTGGTTGAACATTTAGGTCATTTTCGTCCTCACTAGGCTTATTCTATTCCAATTAGGGTTTTTAACTAATCTTGTGCATCGAATATGTGATTTTGTGTCATTTTGTGTCATTGGTTGAACATTTAGGTCATTTTCGTCCTCCCTAGGCTTATTCTAATCCAATTAGGGTTTTTAACCAATCTTGTGCATCCAATATGTGATTTTGTGTCATTTTGTGTCATTGGTTGAACATTTAGGTCATTTTTGTTCTCCCTAGGCTTATTCTAATCCAATTAGGGTTTTTAACCAATCTTGTGCATCCAATATGTGATTTTGTGTCATTGGTTGAACATTTAGGTCATTTTCGTCCTCCATAGGCTTATTCTAATCCAATTAGGGTTTTTAACCAATCTTGTGCATCCAGTATGTGATTTTGTGTCATTTTGCTCATTGGTTGAACATTTCGGTCATTTTGGTCCTCCTTAGGCTTATTCTAATCCAGTTAGGGTTTTTAACCAATCTTGTGCATCAATTATGTGATTTTGGGTCATTTTGTGTCATTGGTTGAACATTTAGGTCATTTTCGTCCTCCCTAGGCTTATTCTAATCCAATTAGGGTTTTTAACCAATCTTGTGCATCCAATATGTGATTTTGTGTCATTTTGTGTCATTGGTTGAACATTTAGGTCATTTTCGTCCTCCCTTGGCTTATTCTTATCCAATTAAGGTTCTTAACCAATCTAGTGCATCCAATGTGTGATTTTGTGTCATTTTGGGTCATTGGTTGAACATTTAGGTCATTTTCGTCCTCCCTAGGCTTATTCTAATCCAATTAGGGTTTTTAACCAATCTTGTGCATCCAATATGTGATTTTGTGTCATTTTGTGTCATTGGTTGAACATTTAGGTCATTTTCGTCCTCCCTAGGCTAATTCTAATCAAATTAGGGTTTTTAACCAATCTTGAGCATCCAATATGTGATTTTGTGTCATTTTGTGTCATTGGTTGAACATTTAGGTCATTTTCGTCCTCCCTAGGCTTATTCTAATCCAATTAGGGTTTTTAACCAATCTTGTGCATCCAATATGTGATTTTGTGTCATTTTGTGTCATTGGTTGAACATTTAGGTCATTATCGTCCTCCCTAGGCTTATTCTAATCCAGTTAGGGTTTTTAACCAATCTTTTGCATCCAATATGTGATTTTGTGTCATTTTGTGTCATTGGTTGAACATTTAGGTCATTTTCGTCCTCCCTAGGCTTATTCTAATCCAATTAGGGTTTTTAACCAATCTTGTGCATCCAATATTTGATTTTGTGTCCTTTTGTGTCATTGGTTGAACATTTAGGTCATTTTCGTCCTCCCTAAGCTTATTCTAATCCAATTAGGTTTTTAACCAATCTTGTGCATCCAATATGTTATTTTGTGTCATTTTGTGTCATTGGTTGAACATTTAGGTAATTTTCGTCCTCCCTAGGCTTATTCTAATCCAATTAGGGTTTTTAACCTATCTTGTGCATCCAATATGTGATTTTGTGTCCTTTTGTGTCATTGGTTGAACATTTAGGTCATTTTCGTCCTCCCTAGGCTTATTCTAATCCAATTAGGATTTTTAACCAATCTTGGGCATCCAATATGTGATTTTGTGTCATTTTGTGTCATTGGTTGAACATTTAGGTCATTTTCGTCCTCCCTAGGCTAATTATAATCCAATTTGGGTTTTTAACCAATCTTGTGCATCCAATATGTGATTTTGTGTCATTTTGTGTCATTGGTTGAACATTTAGGTCATTTTCGTCCTCCCCAGGCTTATTCTAATCCAATTAGGGTTTTTACCCAATCTTGTGCATCCAATATGTGATTTTGTGTCCTTTTGTATCATTGGTTGAACATTTAGGTCATTTTCGTCCTCCCTAAGCTTATTCTAATCCAATTAGGGTTTTTAACCAATCTTGTGCATCCAATATGTGATTTTGTGTCATTTTGTGTCATTGGTTGAACATTTAGGTCATTTTTTGTCCTCCCTATACTTATTCTAATCCCATTAGGGTTTTTAACCTATCTTGTGCATCCAATATGTGATTTTGTGTCCTTTTGTGTCATTGGTTGAACGTTTAGGTCATTTACGTCCTCCCTAAGCTTATTCTAATCCAATTAGGTTTTTAACCAATCTTGGGCATCCAATATGTTATTTTGTGTCATTTTGTGTTATTGGTTGAACATTTAGGTCATTTTGGTCCTCCCTAGGCTTATTCTAATCCAATTAGGGTTTTTAACCAATCTTGTGCATCCAATATGTGATTTTGTGTCCTTTTGTGTCATTGGTTGAACATTTAGGTCATTTTCGTCCTCCCTAAGCCTATTCTAATCCAATTAGGGTTTTTAACCAATCTTGTGCATCCAATTTGTGATTTTGTGTCATTTTGTGTCATTGGTTGAACATTTAGGTCATTTTCGTCCTCCCTAAGCCTTTTCAAATCCAATTAGGTTTTTAACCAATCTTGTACATCCATTATGTTATTTTGTGTCATTTTGTGTCATTGGTAGAACATTTAGGTAATTTTCGTCCTCCCTAGGCTTATTCTAATCCAATTAAGGTTTTTAACCTATCTTGTGCATCCAATATGTGATTTTGTGTCCTTTTGTGTCATTGGTTGAACATTTAGGTCATTTTCGTCCTCCCTAGGCTTATTCTAATCCAATTAGGGTTTTTAACCAATCTTGTGCATCCAATATGTGATTTTGTGTTATTTTGTGTCATTGGTTGAACATTTAAGTCATTTTCGTCCTCCCTAGGCTTATTCTAATCCAATTAGGGTTTTTAACCAATCTTGTGCATCCAATATGTGATTTTGTGATTGGTTGAACATTTAGGTCATTTTCGTCCTCCCTATGCTTATTCTAATCCAATTAGGGTTTTTAACCAATCTTGTGCATCCAATAGGTGATTTTGTGTCATTTTGTGTCATTCGTTGAAAATTTAGGTCATTTTCGTCCTCCCTAGGCTTATTCTAATCCGATTAGGGTTTTTAACCAATCTTGTGCATCCAATATGTGATTTTGTGTCATTGGTTGAACATTTAGGTCATTTTCGTCCTCCCTAGGCTTATTCTAATCCAATTAGGGTTTTTAACCAATCTTGTGCATCCAATATGTGATTTTGTGTCATTGGTTGAACATTTAGGTCATTTTCGTCCTTCCTAGCCTTATTCTAATCCAATTAGGGTTTTTAACCAATCTTGAGCATCCAATATGTGATTTTGTGTCATTTTGTGTCATTGGTTGAACATTTAGGTCATTTTCGTCCTCCCTAGGCTTATTCTAATCCAATTAGGGTTTTTAACCAATCTTGTGCATCCAATATGTGATTTTGTGTACTTTTGTGTCATTGGTTGAACATTTAGATCATTTACGTCCTCCCTAAGCTTATTCTAATCCAATTAGGCTTTTAACCAATCTTGTGCATCCAATATGTGATTTTGTGTCATTTTGTGTCATTGGTTGAAGATTTAGGTAATTTTCGTCCTCCCCAGGCTTATTCTAATCCAATTAGGGTTTTTAACCAATCTTGTGCATCCAATATGTGATTTTGTGTCCTTTTGTGTCATTGGTTGAACATTTAGGTCATTTTCGTCCTCCCTAGGCTTATTCTAATCCAATTAGGGTTTTTAACCAATCTTGTGTATCCAATATGTGATTTTGTGTCATTGGTTGAACATTTAGGTCATTTTCGTCCTCCCTAGGCTTATTCTAATCCAATTAGGGTTTTTAACCAATCTTGTGCATCCAATATGTGATTTTGTGTCATTGGTTGAACATTTAGGTCATTTTCGTCCTCCCTAGGCTTATTCTAATCCAATTAGGGTTTTTAACCAATCTTTTGCATCCAATATGTGGTTTTGTGTCATTGGTTGAACATTTAGGTCATTTTCGTCCTCCCTAGGCTTATTCAAATCCAATTAGGGTTTTTAACCAATCTAGTGCATCCAATATGTGAATTTGTGTCATTGGTTGAACATTTAGGTCATTTTCGTCCTCCGTAGGCTTATTCTAATCCAATTAGGGTTTTTAACCAAACTTGTGCATCCAATATGTGATTTTGTGTCATTGAGTGAATATTTAGGTCATTCTCGTCCTCCCTAGGCTTATTCTAATCCAATTAGGGTTTTTAACCAATCTTGTGCATCCAATATCTGATTTTGGGTCATTTTGTGTCATTGGTTGAACATTTAGGTCATTTTCGTCCTCCCTAGGCTTATTCTAATCCAATTAGGGTTTTTAACCAATCTTGTGCATCCAATATGTGATTTTGTGTCATTGTGTCATTGGTTGAACATTTAGGTCATTTTCGTCCTCCCTAGGCTTATCCTAACCAATTAGGGTTTTTAACCAATCTTGTGCATCCAATATGTGATTTTTTGTCATTGGTTGAACATTTAGGTCATTTTTGTCCTCCCTAGGCTTATTCTAATCCAATTAGGGTTTTTAACCAATCTTGTGCATCCAATATGTGATTTCGTGTCATTTTGTGTCATTGGTTGAACATTTAGGTCATTTTCGTCCTCCCTAGGCTTATTCTAATCCAATTAGGGTTTTTAACCAATCTTGGTCATCCAATATGCGATTTTGTGTCATTTGTTGAACATTTAGGTCATTTTCGTCCTCCCTAGGCTTATTCTAATCCAATTAGGGTTTTTAACCAATCTTGTGCATCCAATATGTGATTTTGTGTCATTTTGTGTCATTGGTTGAACATTTAGGTCATTTTCGTTCTCCCTAGGCTTATTCTAATCCAATTAGGGTTTTTAACCAAACTAGTGCACCCAATACGTCATTTTGTGTCATTGGTTGAACATTTAGGTCATTTTCGTCCTCCCTAGGCTTATTCTAATCCAATTAGGGTTTTTAACCAATCTTGTGCATCCAATATGTGATTTTGTGTCATTTTGTGTCATTGGTTGAACATTTAGGTCATTTTCGTCCTCCCTAGGCTTATTCTAATCCAATTAGGATTTTTAACCAATCTTGTGCATCCAATATGTGACTTTGTGTTATTTTGTGTAATTGGTTGAAAATTTAGGTCATTTTCGTCGTCCCTAGGCTTATTCTAATCCAATTAGGGTTTTAAACCAATCTTGTGCATTCAATATGTGATTTTGTGTCATTGGTTGAACATTTAGGTCATTTTCGTCCTCCCTAGGCTTATTCTAATCCAATTAGGGTTTTTAACAAATCTTGTGCATCCAATATGTGATTTTTTGTCATTTTGTGTCATTGGTTGAACATTTAGGTCATTTTCGTCCTCCCTAGGCTTATTCTAATCCAATTAGGGTTTTTAACCAATCTTGTGCATCCAATATGTGATTTTGTGTCATTTTGTGTCATTGGTTGAACATTTAGGTCATTTTCGTCCTCCCTAGGCTTATTCTAATCCAATTAGGGTTTTTAACCAATCTTGTGCATCCAATATGTGATTTTGTGTCATTTTGTGTCATTGGTTGAACATTTAGGTCATTTTCGTCCTCCTTAGGCTTATTCTAATCCAATTAGGGTTTTTAACCAATCTTGTGCATCCAATATTTGATTTTGTGTCATTGGTTGAACATTTAGGTCATTTTCGTCCTCCCTAGGCTTATTCTATTGCAATTAGGGTTTTTAACCAATCTTGTGCATCCAATATGTGATTATGTGTCATTTTGTGTCATTGGTTGAACATTTAGGTCATTTTCGTCCTCCCTAGGCTTATTCTAATCCAATTAGGGTTTTTAACCAATCTTGTGCATCCAATATGTGATTATGTGTCATTTTGTGTCATTGGTTGAACATTTAGGTCATTTTCGTCCTCCCTAGGCTTATTCTAATTTAATTAGGGTTTTTAACCAATCTTGTGCATCCAATATGTGATTTTGTGTCCTTTTGTGTCATTGGTTGAACATTTAGGTCATTTTCGTCCTCCCTAAGCTTATTCTAATCCAATTAGGTTTTTAACCAATCTTGTGCATCCAATATGTTATTTTGTGTCATTTTGTGTCATTGGTTGAACATTTAGGTCATTTTCGTCCTCCTTAGGCTTATTCTAATCCAATTAGGGTTTTTAACCAATCTTGTGCATCCAATATGTGATTTTGTGTCATTTTGTGTCATTGGTTGAACATTTAGGTCATTTTCGTCCTCCCTAGGCTTATTCTAATCCAATTAGGGTTTTTAACCAATCTTGTGCATCCAATATGTGATTTTGTGTCATTTTGTGTCATTGGTTGAACATTTAGGTCAGTTTAGTCCTCCCTAGGCTTATTCTAATCCAATTAGGTTTTTAACCAATCTTGTGCATCCAATATGTGATTTTGTGTCATTGGTTGAACATTTAGGTCATTTTCGTCCTCCCTAGGCTTATTCTAATCCAATTAGAGTTTTTAACCAATCTTGTGCGTCCAATATGTGATTTTGCGTCATTTTGTGTCATTAGTTGAACATTTAGGTCATTTTCGTCCTCCCTAGGCTTATTCTAATCCAATTAGGGTTTTTAACCAATCTTGTGCATCCAATATGTGATTTTGTGTCATTTTGTGTCATTGGTTGAACATTTAGGTCATTATTGTCCTCCCTAGGCTTATTCTAATCCAATTAGGGTTTTTAACCAATCTTGTGCATCCAATATGTGATTTTGTGTCATTTTGTATCATTGGTTGAACATTTAGGTCATTTTCGTCCTCCCTAGGCTTATTCTAATCCAATTAGGGTTTTTAACAAATCTTGTGCATCCAATATGTGATTTTGTGTCCTTTTGTGTCATTGGTTGAACATTTAGGTCATTTTCGTCCTCCCTAGGCTTATTCTAATCCAATTAGGGTTTTTAACCAATCTTGTGCATCCAATATGTGATTTTGTGTTCTTTTGTGTCATTGGTTGAACATTTAGGTCATTTTCGTCCTCCCTAGGCTTATTCTAATCCAATTAGGGTTTTTAACCAATCTTGTGCATCCAATATGTGATTTTGTGTCATTGGTTGAGCATTTAGGTCATTTCCGTCCTCCCTAGGCTTATTCTAAACCACTTAGGGTTTTTAACCAATCTTGTGCATCCAATATGTGATTTTGTGTACTTTTGTGTCATTAGTTGAACATTTAGGTCATTTACGTCCTCCCTCAGCTTATTCTAATCCAATTAGGTTTTTAACCAATCTTGTGCATCCAAGATGTTATTTTATGTCATTTTGTGTCATTGGTTGAACATTTAGGTCATTTTCGTCCTCCCTAGGCTTATTCTAATCCAATTAGGGTTTTTAACCAATCTTGTGCATCCAATATGTGATTTTGTGTCATTTTGTGTCATTGGTTGAACATTTAGGTCATATTCGTCCTCCCTAAGCTTATTCTAATTCAATTAGGGTTTTTAACCAATCTTGTGCATCCAATATGTGATTTTGTGTCATTGGTTGAACATTTAGGTCATTTTCGTCCTCCCTAGGCTTATTCTAATCCAATTAGGGTTTTTAACCAATCTTGTGCATATAATAAGTGATTTTGTGTCATTGGTAATCCAATTAGGTCATTTTCGTCCTCGCTAGGCTTATTCTAATCCAATTAGGGTTTTTAACCAATCTTGTGCATCCAAAATGTGATATTGTGTCATTGGTTGAACATTTAGGTCATTTTCGTCCTCCCTAGGCTTATTCTAATCCAATTAGGGTTTTTAACCAATCTTGTGCATCCAATATGTGATTTTGTGTCATTTTGTGTCATTGGTTGAACATTTAGGTCATTTTCGTCCTCCCTAGGCTTATTCTAATCCAATTAGGGTTTTTAACCAATCTTGTGCATCCAATATGTGATTTTGTGTCATCTGTAATCCAATTAGGTCATTTTCGTCCTCCCTAGGCTTATTCTAATCCAATTAGGGTTTTTAACCAATCTTGTGCATCCAATATGTGATTATGTGTCATTTTGTGTCATTGGTTGAACATTTAGGTCATTTTCGTCCTCCCTAGGCTTATTCTAATCCAATTAGGGTTTTTAACCAATCTTGTGCATCCAATATGTGATTTTGTGTCCTTTTGTGTCATTGGTTTAACATTTAGGTCATTTTCCCCCTCCCTAGGCTTATTCTAATCCAATTAAGGTTTTTAACCAATCTTGTGCATCGAATGTGTGATTTTGTGTCATTTTGTGTCATTGGTTGAACATTTAGGTCATTTTCGTCCTCCCTAGGCTTATTCTAATCCAATTAGGGTTTTTAACCAATCTTGTGCATCCAATATCTGATTTTGTGTAATTTTGTGTCATTGGTTGAACATTTAGGTCATTTTCGTCCTCCCTAGGCTTATTCTAATCCAATTAGGGTTTTTAACCTATCTTTGGTGTCCAATATGTGATTTTGTGTCATTGGGTAAACATTTAGGTCATTTTCGTCCTCCCTAGGCTTATTCTAGTCCAATTAGGGTTTTTAACCAATCTTGTGCATCCAATATGTGATTTTGTGTCATTTTGTGTCATTGGTTGAACATTTAGGTCATTTTCGTCCTCCCTAGGCTTATTCTAATCCAATTAGGGTTTTTAACCAATCTTGTGCATCCAATATGTGATTTTGTGTCATTTTGTGTCATTGGTTGAACATTTAGGTCATTTTCGTCCTCCCCAGGCTTATTCTAATCCAATTAGGGTTTTTACCCAATCTTGTGCATCCAATATGTGATTTTGTGTCCTTTTGTGTCATTGGTTGAACATTTAGGTCATTTTCGTCCTCCCTAGGCTTATTCTAATCCAATTAGGGTTTTTAACCAATCTTGTGCATCCAATATGTGATTTTTTGTCATTTTGTGTCATTGGTTGAACATTTAGGTCATTTTTCGTCCTCCCTATACTTATTCTAATCCCATTAGGGTTTTTAACCTATCTTGTGCATCCAATATGTGATTTTGTGTCCTTTTGTGTCATTGGTTGAACGTTTAGGTCAGTTACGTCCTCCCTAAGCTTATTCTAATCCAATTAGGTTTTTAACCAATCTTGGGCATCCAATATGTTATTTTGTGTCATTTTGTGTTATTGGTTGAACATTTAGGTCATTTTCGTCCTCCCTAGGCTTATTCTAATCCAATTAGGGTTTTTAACCAATCTTGTGCATCCAATATGTGATTTTGTGTCCTTTTGTGTCATTGGTTGAACATTTAGGTCATTTTCATCCTCCCTAAGCCTATTCTTATCCAATTAGGGTTTTTAACCAATCTTGTGCATCCAATTTGTGATTTTGTGTCATTTTGTGTCATTGGTTGAACATTTAGGTCATTTTCGTCCTCCTTAAGCCTAATCTAATCCAATTAGGTTTTTAACCAATCTTGTACATCCAATATGTTATTTTGTGTCATTTTGTGTCATTGGTAGAACATTTAGGTAATTTTCGTCCTCCCTAGGCTTATTCTAATCCAATTAAGGTTTTTAACCTATCTTGTGCATCCAATATGTGATTTTGTGTCCTTTTGTGTCATTGGTTGAACATTTAGGTCATTTTCGTCCTCCCTAGGCTTATTCTAATCCAATTAGGGTTTTTAACCAATCTTGTGCATCCAATATGTGATTTTGTGTCATTTTGTGTCATTAGTTGAATATTTAGGTCATTTTCGTCCTCCCTAGGCTTATTCTAATCCAATTAGGGTTTTTAACCAATCTTGTGCATCCAATATGTGATTTTGTGTCCTTTTGTGTGATTGGTTGAACATTTAGGTCATTTTCGTCCTCCCTAGGCCTATTCTAATCCAATTAGGGTTTTTAACCAATCTTGTGCATCCAATATGTAATTTTGTGTCATTTTGTGTCATTGGTTGAACATTTAGGTCATTTTCGTCCTCCCTAGGCTTATTCTAATCCAATTAGTGTTTTTAACCAATCTTGTGCATCCAATATGTGATTTTGTGTCATTTTGTGTCATTGGTTGAACATTTACGTCATTTTCGTCCTCCCTAGGCTTATTCTAATCCAATTAGGGTTTTTAACCAATCTTGTGCATCCAATATGTGATTTTGTGTCATTTTGTGTCATTGGTTGAACATTTAGGTCATTTTCGTCCTCCCTAGGCTTATTCTAATCCAATTAGATTTTAACCAATCTTGTGCATCCAATATGTGATTTTGTGTCATTTTGTGTCATTGGTTGAACTTTTAGGTCATTTTCGTCCTCCTAGGCTTATTCTAATCCAATTAGGGTTTTTAACCAATCTTGTGCATCCAATATGTGATTTTGTGTCATTTTGTGTCATTGGTTGAACATTTAGGTCATTTTCGTCCTCCCTAGGCTTATTCTAATCCAATTAGGGTTTTTAACCAATCTTGTGCATCCAATATGTGATTTTGTGTCATTTGTTGCACATTTAGGTCATTTTAGTCCTCCCTAGGCTTATTCTAATCCAATTTGGGTTTTTAACCAATCTTGTGCATCCAATATGTGATTTTGTGTCATTGGCTGCACATTTAGGTCATTTTCGTCCTCCCTAAGCTTATTCTAATCCAATTAGGGTTTTTAACCAATCTTGTGCATCCATTATGTGATTTTGTGTCATTGGTTGCACGTTTAGGTCCTTTTCGTCCTCCCTAGGCTTATTTTAATCCAATTAGGGTTTTTAACCAATCTTGTGCATCCAATATGTGATTTTGTGTCATTGGTTGCACATTTAGGTCATTTTCGTCCTCCCTAGGCTTATTCTAATCCAATTAGGGTTTTTAACCAATCTTGTGCATCCAATATGTGATTTTGTGTCATTTGTTGCACATTTAGGTCATTTTCGTCCTCCCTAGGCTTATTCTAATCCAATTAGGGTTTTTAACCAATCTTGTGCATCCAATATGTGATTTTGTGTCATTTTGTGTCATTGGTTGAACATTTAGGTCATTTTCGTCATCCCTAGCCTTATTCTAATCCAATTAAGGTTTTTTACCAATCTTGTGCATCCAATATGTGATTTTGTGTATTTGGTTGAACATTTAGGTCATTTTCATCATCCTTAGGCTTATTCTAATCCAATTAGGGTTTTTAACCAATCTTGTGCATCCAATATGTGATTTTGTGTCATTTCGTGTCATTGGTTGAACATTTAGGTCATTTATGTCCTCCCAATGCTTATTCTACTCCAATTAGGATTTTCAACCAATCTTGTGCATCCAATATGTGATTTTGTGTCATTTTGTGTCATTGGTTGAACATTTAGGTCATTTTCGTCCTCCCTAGGCTTATTCTAATCCAATTAGGGTTTTTAACCAATCTTGTGCATCCAATATGTGATTTTGTGTCCTTTTGTGTCATTGGTTGAACATTTAGGTCATTTTCGTCCTCCCTAGGCTTATTCTAATCCAATTAGGGTTTTTAACCGATCATGTGCATCCAATATGTGATTTTGTGTCATTTTGTGTCATTTGTATAACATTTAGGTCATTTTCGTCCTCTCTAGGCCTATTCTAATCCAATTAGGGTTTTTAACCAATCTTGTGCATGCAATATGTGATTTTGTGTCATTGGTTGAACATTTAAGTCATTTTCGTCCTCCCTAGGCTTATTCTAATCCAATTAGGGTTTTTAACCAATCTTGTGCATCCAATATGTGATTTTGTGTCATTTTGTGTCATTGGTTGAACATTTAGGTCATTTTCGTCCTCCCTAGGCTTATTCTAATCCAATTAGGATTTTTAACCAATCTTGTGCATCCAATATGTGACTTTGTGTTATTTTGTGTAATTGGTTGAAAATTTAGGTCATTTTCGTCGTCCCTAGGCTTATTCTAATCCAATTAGGGTTTTAAACCAATCTTGTGCATTCAATATGTGATTTTGTGTCATTGGTTGAACATTTAGGTCATTTTCGTCCTCCCTAGGCTTATTCTAATCCAATTAGGGTTTTTAACAAATCTTGTGCATCCAATATGTGATTTTTTGTCATTTTGTGTCATTGGTTGAACATTTAGGTCATTTTCGTCCTCCCTAGGCTTATTCTAATCCAATTAGGGTTTTTAACCAATCTTGTGCATCCAATATGTGATTTTGTGTCATTTTGTGTCATTGGTTGAACATTTAGGTCATTTTCGTCCTCCCTAGGCTTATTCTAATCCAATTAGGGTTTTTAACCAATCTTGTGCATCCAATATGTGATTTTGTGTCATTTTGTGTCATTGGTTGAACATTTAGGTCATTTTCGTCCTCCCTAGGCTTATTCTAATTCAATTACGGTTTTTAACCAATCTTGTGCATCCAATATGTGATTTTGTGTCATTTTGTGTCATTGGTTGAACATTTAGGTCATTTTTGTCGTCCCTAGGCTTATTCTAATCCAATTAGGGTTTTTAACCAATCTTGTGCATCCAATATGTGATTTTGTGTCATTTTGTGTCATTGGTTGAACATTTAGGTCATTTTTGTCGTCCCTAGGCTTATTCTAATCCAATTAGGGTTTTTAACCAATCTTATGCATCCAATATGTGATTTTGTGTCATTGGTTGAACATTTAGGTCATTTTCGTCCTCCCTAGGCTTATTCTAATCCAATTAGGGTTTTTAACCAATCTTGTGCATCCAATATGTGATTTTGTGTCATTTTGTGTCATTGGTTGAACATTTAGGTCATTTTCGTCCTCCCTTGGCTTATTCTTATCCAATTAAGGTTCTTAACCAATCTAGTGCATCCAATGTGTGATTTTGTGTCATTTTGGGTCATTGGTTGAACATTTAGGTCATTTTCGTCCTCCCTAGGCTTATTCTAATCCAATTAGGGTTTTTAACCAATCTTGTGCATCCAATATGTGATTTTGTGTCATTTTGTGTCATTGGTTGAACATTTAGGTCATTTTCGTCCTCCCTAGGCTTATTCTAATCCAATTAGTGTTTTTAACCATTCTTGTGCATCCAATATGTGATTTTGTTTAATTGGTTGAACATTTAGGTCATTTTGGCCTTGCTAGGCTTGTTCTAATCCAATTAGGATTTTTAACCAATCATGTGCATCCAAATATGTGATTTTTTGTCATTGGTTGAACATTTAGGTCATTTTCGTCCTCCCTAGGCTTATTCTAATCCAATTAGGGTTTTTAACCAATCTTGTGCATCCAATATGTGATTTTGTGTCATTTTGTGTCATTGGTTGAACATTTAGGTCATTTTCGTCCTCCCTAGGCTTATTCTAATCCAATTATGGTTCTTAACCAATCTTGTGCATCCAATATGTGATTTTGTGTCATTGGTTGAACATTGAGGTCATTTTCGTCCTCCCTAGGCTTATTCTAATCCAATTACGGTTTTTAACCAATCTTGTGCATCCAATATGTGATTTTGTGTCATTTTGTGTCATTGGTTGAACATTTAGGTCATTTTCGTCCTCCCTAGGCTTATTCTAATCCAATTAGGGTTTTTAACCAATCTTGTGCATCCAATATGTGATTTTGTATCATTGGTTGAACATTTAGGTCATTTTCGTCCTCGCTATGCTTATTCTATTCCAATTAGGGTTTTTAGCCTATCTTGTGCATCAAATATGTGATTTTATGTCATTTTGTGTCATTGGTTGAACATTTAGGTCAATTTCGTCCTCCCTTGGCTTATTCTAATCCAATTAAGGTTCTTAACCAATCTTGTGCATCCAATGTGTGATTTTGTGTCATTGGTTGAACATTTAGGTCATTTTCGTCCTCCCTAGGCTCTTTTTAATCCTATTAGGGTTTTTAACCAATCTTGTGCATCCAATATGTGATTTTGTGTCATTGGTTAAACATTTAGGTCATTTTCGTCCTCCTTATGCTTATTCTAATCCAATTATGGTTTTTAACCAATCTTGTGCATCCAATATGTGATTTTGTGTCATTTTGTGTCATTGGTTGAACATTTAGGTCATTTTCGTCCTCCCTAGGCTTATTCTAATCCAATTAGGGTTTTTAACCAATCTTGTGCATCCAATATGTGATTTTGTGTCATTTTGTGTCATTGGTTGAACATTTAGGTCATTTTCGTCCTCCCTTGGCTTATTCTACGCCAATTAGGGTTTTTAACCAATCTTGTGCATCCAATATGTGATTTTGTGTCATTTTGTGTCATTGGTTGAACATTTAGGTCATTTTCGTCCTCCCTAGGCTTATTCTAATCCAATTAGGGTTTTTAACCAATCTTGTGCATCCAATATGTGATTTTGTGTCATTTTGTGTCATTGGTTGAACATTTAGGTCATATTCGTCCTCCCTAGGCTTATTCTAATCCAATTAAGGTTTTTAACCAATCTTGTGCATCCAATATGTGATTTTGTGTCATTTTGTGTCATTGGTTGAACATTTAGGTCATTTTCGTCCTCCCTAGGCTTATTCTAATCCAATTAGGGTTTTTAACCAATCTTGTGCATCCAATATGTGATTTTGTGTCATTTTGTGTCATTGGTTGAACATTTAGGTCATTTCGTCCTCCCTAGGCTTATTCTAAAACAATTAGGGTTTTTAACCAATCTTGTGCATCCAATATGTGATTTTGTGTCATTTTGTGTCATTGGTTGAACATTTAGGTCATTTTCGTCCTCCCTAGGCTTATTCTAATCCAATTAGGGTTTTTAACCAATCTTGTGCATCCAATATGTGATTTTGTGTCATTGGTTGAACATTTAGGTCATTTTTGTCCTCCCTAGGCATATTCTAATCCATTTAGGGTTTTTAACCAATCTTGTGCATCCAATATGTGATTTTGTGTCATTTTGTGTCATTGGTTGAACATTTAGGTCATTTTCGTCCTCCCTAGGCTTATTCTAATCCAATTAGGGTTTTTAACCAATCTTGTGCATCCAATATGTGATTTTGTGTCATTTTGTGTCATTGGTTGAACATTTAGGACATTATCGTCGTCCCTAGGCTTATTCTAATCCAGTTAGGGTTTTTAACCAATCTTGTGCATCCAATATGTGATTTTGTGTCATTTTGTGTCATTGGTTGAACATTTAGGTCATTTTCGTCCTCCCTAGGCTTATTCTAATCCAATTAGGGTTTTTAACCAATCTTGTGCATCCAATATGTGATTTTGTGTCATTTTGTGTCATTGGTTGAACATTTAGGTCATTTTCGTCCTCCCTAAGCTTATTCTAATCCGATTAGGGTTTTTAACCGATCTTGTGCATCCAATATGTGATTTTGTGTCATTGGTTGAACATTTAGGTCATTTTCGTCCTCCCTAGGCTTATTCTAATCCAATTAGGGTTTTTAATTAATCTTGTGCATCCAATATGTGATTTTGTGTCATTGGTTGAACATTTAGGTCATTTTCGTCCTCCCTAGGCTTATTCTAATCCGATTAGGGTTTTTAACCAATCTTGTGCATCCAATATGTGATTTTGTGTCATTTTGTGTCATTGGTTGAACATTTAGGTCATTTTCGTCCTCCCTAGGCTTATTCTAATCCAATTAGGGTTTTTAACCAATCTTGTGCATCCAATATGTGATTTTGTGTCATAGACTGAACATTTAGGTCATTTACGTCCTCCCTAGGCTTATTCTAATCCAATTAGGGTTTTTAACCAATCTTGTGCATCCAATATGTGATTTTGTGTCATTTTGTGTCATTGGTTGAACATTTAGGTCATTTTCGTCCTCCCTAGGCTTATTCTAATCGAATTAGGGTTTTTAACAACAATCTTGTGCATCCAATATGTGATTTTGTGTCATATTGGGTCATTGGTTGAACATTTAGGTCATTTTCGTCCTCCCTAGGCTTATTCTAATCCAATTAGGGTTTTTAACCAATCTTGTGCATCCAATATGTGATTTTGTGTCATTTTGTGTCATTGGTTGAACATTTAGGTCATTTTTGTCCTCGCTAGGCTTATTCTAATCCAATTAGGGTTTTTAACCAATCTTGTGCATCCAATATGTGATTTTGTGTAATTTTGTGTCATTGGTTGAACATTTAGGTCATTTTCGTCCTCCCTAGGCTTATTCTAATCCAATTAGGGTTTTTAACCAATCTTGTGCATCCAATATGTGATTTGTGTCATTTTGTGTCATTGGTTGTACATTTAGGTCATTTTCGTCCTCCCTAGGCTTATTCTAATCCAATTAGGGTTTTTAACCAATCTTGTGCATCCAATATGTGATTTTGTGTCATTTTGTGTCATTGGTTGAACATTTAGGTCATTTTCGTCCTCCCTAGACTTATTTTAATCCAATTAGGGTTTTTAACCAATCTTATGCATCCAATATGTGATTTTGTGTCATTGGTGGCACATTTAGGTCATTCTTGTCCTCCCTAGGCTTATTCTAATCCAATTAGGGTTTTTAACCAATCTTGTACATCCAATATGTGATTTTGTGTCATTTTGTGTCATTGGTTGAACATTTAGGTCATTTTCGTCCTCCCTAGGCTTATTCTAATCCAATTAGGGTTTTTAACCAATCTTGGGTATCCAATCTGTGATTTTGTGTCATTTTGTGTCATTGGTTAAACATTTAGGTCATTCGTCCTCCCTAGGCTCTTTTTAATCCAATTAGGGTTTTTAACCAATCTTGTGCATACAATATGTGATTTTGTGTCATTGGTTGAACATTTAGGTCATTTTCGTCCTCCCTAGGCTTATTCTAATCCAATTAGGGTTTTTAACCAATCTTGTGCATCCAATATGTGATTTTGTGTCATTTTGTGTCATTGGTTGAACATTTAGGTCATTTTCGTCCTCCCTAGGCTCTTTTTAATCCAATTAGGGTTTTTAACCATTCTTGTGCATCCAATATGTGATTTTGTGTCATTGGTTGAACATTTAGGTCATTTTCGTCCTCCCTAGGCTTATTCTAATCCAATTAGGGTTTTTAACCAATCTTGTGCATCCAATATGTGATTTTGTGTCATTGGTTGAACATTTAGATCATTTTGTCCTCCCTAGGCTTATTTAATCCAATTAGGGTTTTTAACCAATCTTGTGCAACCAATATGTGATTTTGTGTTATTGGTTGAACATTTAGGTCATTTTCGTCCTCCCTAGGCTTATTCTAATCCAATTAGGGTTTTTAACCAATCTTGTGCATCCAATATGTGATTTTGTGTCATTGGTTGAACATTTAGGTCATATTCGTCCTCCCTAGGCTTATTCTAATCCAATTAGGGATTTTAACCAATCTTGAGCATCCAATATGTGATTTTGTGTCATTTTGTGTCATTGGTTGAACATCTAGGTCATTTTCGTCCTCCCTAGGCTTATTCTAATCCAATTAGGGTTTTTAACCAATCTTGTGCATCCAATATGTGATTTTGTGTCATTGGTTGAACATTTAGGTCATTTTCGTCCTCCCTAGGCTTATTCTAATCCAATTAGGGTTTTTAACCAATCTTGTGCACCCAATATGTGATTTTGTGTCATTGGTTGAACATTTAGGTCATTTTCGTCCTCCCTAGGCTTATTCTAATCCAATTAGGGTTTTTAACCAATCTTGTGCATCCAATATGTGATTTTGTGTCATTGGTTGAACATTTAGGTCATTTTCGTCCTCCCTAGGCTTATTCTAATCCAATTAGGGTTTTTAACCAATATTGAGCATCCAATATGTGATTTTGTGTCATTTTGTGTCATTGGTTGAACATTTAGGTCATTTTCGTCCTCCCTAGGCTTATTCTAATCCAATTAGGGTTTTTAACCAATCTTGTGCATCCAATATGTGATTTTGTGTCATTGGTTGAACATTTAGGTCATTTTCGTCCTCCCTAGGCTTATTCTAATCCAATTAGGGTTTTTAACCAATCTTGTGCATCCAATATGTGATTTTGTGTCATTGGTTGAACATTTAGGTCATTTTCATGCTCCAAAGGCTTATTCTAATCCAATTAGGGTTTTTAACCAATCTTGTGCATCCAATATGTGATTTTGTGTCATTGGTTGAACATTTAGGTCATTTTCGTCCTCCCTAGGCTTATTCTAATCCAATTAGGGTTTTTAACCAATCTTGTGCATCCAATATGTGATTTTGTATCATTGGTTTAACATTTAGGTCTATTTCATCCTCGCTATGCTTATTCTAATCCAATTAGGGTTTTTAGCCAATCTTGTGCATCCAATATGTGATTTTGTGTCATTTTGTGTCATTGGTTGAACATTTAGGTCATTTTCGTCCTCCCTTGGCTTATTCTAATACAATTAAGGTTCTTAACCAATCTTGTGCATCCAATGTGTGATTTTGTGTCATTGGTTGAACATTTAGGTCATTTTCGTCCTCCCTAGGCACTTTTTAATCCTATCAGGGTTTTTAACCAATCTTGTGCATCCAATATGTGATTTTGTGTCATTGGTTGAACATTTAGGTCATTTTCGTCCTCCCTAGGCTTATTCTAAAGCAATTAGGGTTTTTAACCAATCTTGTGCATCCAATATGTGATTTTGTATCATTGGTTGAACATTTAGGTCATTTTGGTCCTCCCTAGGCTCTTTTTAATCCAATTAGGGTTTTTAACCAATCTTGTGCATCCAATATGTGATTTTGTGTCATTGGTTAAACATTTAGGTCATTTTCGTCCTCCTTATGCTTATTCTAATCCAATTAGGGTTTTTAACCAATCTTGTGCATCCAATATGTGATTTTGTGTCATTTTGTGTCATTGGTTGAACATTAAGGTCATTTTCGTCCTCCCTAGGCTTATTCTAATCCAATTAGGGTTTTTAACCAATCTTGTGCATCCAATATGTGATTTTGTGTCATTTTGTGTCATTGGTTGAACATTTAGGTCATTTTCGTCCTCCCTAGGCTTATTCTAATCCAATTAGGGTTTTTAACCAATCTTGTGCATCCAATATGTGATTTTGTGTCATTTTGTGTCATTGGTTGAACATTTAGGTCATTTTCGTCCTCCCTAGGCTTAATCTAATTCAATTAGGGTTTTTAACCAATCTTGAGCATCCAATATGTGATTTTATGTAATTGGTTGAACATTTAGGTCATTTTCGTCCTCCCTTGGGTTATTCTTATCCAATTAGGGTTTTTAACAAATCTTGTGCATCCAATATGTGATTTTGTGTCATTTTGTATCATTGATTGAACATTTAGGTCATTTTCGTCCTCCCTAGGCTTATTCTAATCCAATTAGGGTTTTTAACCAATCTTGTGCATCCAATATGTGATTTTGTGTCATTTTGTGTCATTGGTTGAACATTTAGGTCATTTTCGTCCTCCCTGGGCTTATTCTAATCCAATTAGGGTTTTTAACCAATCTTGTGCATCCAATATGTGATTTTGTGTCATTTTGTGTCATTGGTTGAACATTTAGGTCATTTTCGTCCTCCCTAGGCTTATTCTAATCCAATTAGGGTTTTTAACCAATCTTGTGCGTCCAATATGTGATTTTGCGTCATTTTGTATCATTGGTTGAACATTTAGGTCATTTTCGTCCTCCCTAGGCTTATTCTAATCCAATTAGGGTTTTTAACCAATCTTGTGCATCCAATATGTGATTTTGTGTCATTTTGTGTCATTGGTTGAACATTTAGGTCATTTTCGTCCTCCCTAGGCTTATTCTAATCCAATTAGAGTTTTTAACCAATCTTGTGCATCCAATACGTGATTTTGTGTCATTTGTTGAACATTTAGGTCATTTTCGTCATCGCTATGCTTATTCTAATCCAATTAGGGTTTTTAACCAATCTTGTGCATCCAATATGTGATTTTGTGTCATTTTGTGTCATTGGTTGAACATTTAGGTCATTTTCGTCCTCCCTAGGCTTATTCTAATCCAATTAGGGTTTTTAACCAATCTTGTGCATCCAATATGTGATTTTGTGTCATTTTGTGTCATTGGTTGAACATTTAGGTCATTTTCGTCCTCCCTAGGCATATTCTAATCCAATTACGATTTTTAACCAATCTTGTGCATCCAATATGTGATTTTGTGTCATTTTGTGTCATTGGTTGAACATTTAGGTCATTTTCGTCCTCCCTAGGCTTATTCTAATCCAATTAGGGTTTTTAACCAATCTTGTGCATGCAATATGTGATTTTGTGTCATTGGTTGAACATTTAGGTCATTTTCGTCCTCGCTAGGCTTATTCTAATCCACTTAGGGTTTTTAACCAATCTTGTGCATCCAATATGTGATTTTGTGTCATTGGTTGAACATTTAGGTCATTTTCGTCCTCCCTAGGCTTATTCTAATGCACTTAGGGTTTTTAACCAATCTTGTGCATCCAATATGTGAGTTGGTGTCATTTTGTGTCATTGGTTGAACATTTAGGTCATTTTCGTCCTGCCTAGGCTTATTCTAATCCAATTTGGGTTTTTAACCAATCTTGTGCATCCAATATGTGATTTTGTGTCATTTTGTGTCATTGGTTGAACATTTAGGTCATTTTCGTCCTCCCTAGGCTTATTCTAATCCAATTTGGGTTTTTAACCAATCTTGTGCATCCCATATGTGATTTTGTATCATTGGTTGAACATTTAGGTCATTTTCGTCCTCGCTATGCTTATTCTAATCCAATTAGGGTTTTTAGCCAATCTTGTGCATCCAATATGTGATTTTGTGTCATTTTGTGTCATTGGTTGAACATTTAGGTCATTTTGGTCATCCCTTGGCTTATTCTAATACAATTAAGGTTCTTAACCAATCTTGTGCATCCAATGTGTGATTTTGTGTCATTGGTTGAACATTTAGGTCATTTTCGTCCTCCCTAGGCTCTTTTTAATCCTATTAGGGTTTTTAACCAATCTTGTGCATCCAATATGTGATTTTGTGTCATTGGTTGAACATTTAGGTCATTTTCGTCCTCCCTAGGCTTATTCTAAAGCAATTAGGGTTTTTAACCAATCTTGTGCATCCAATATGTGATTTTGTATCATTGGTTGAACATTTAGGTCATTTTGGTCCTCCCTAGGCTCTTTTTAATCCAATTAGGGTTTTTAACCAATCTTGTGCATCCAATATGTGATTTTGTGTCATTGGTTAAACATTTAGGTCATTTTCGTCCTCCTTATACTTATTCTAATCCAATTAGGGTTTTTAACCAATCTTGTGCATCCAATATGTGATTCTGTGTCCTTTTGTGTCATTGGTTGAACATTTAGGTCATTTTCGTCCTCCCTAGGCTTATTCTAATCCAATTAGGGTTTTTAACCAATCTTGTGCATCCAATATGTGATTTTGTGTCATTTTGTGTCATTGGTTGAACATTTAGGATATTTTCGTCCACTTTAGGCTTATTCTAATCCAATTAGGGTTTTTAACCAATCTTGTGCATCCAATATGTGATTTTGTGTCATTGGTTGAACATTTAGGTCATTTTCGTCCTCCCTAGGCTTATTCTAATCCAATTAGGGTTTTTAACAAAACTTGTGCATCCAATATGTGATTTTGTGTCATTGGTTGAACATTTAGGTCATTTTCGTCCTCCCTAGGCTTATTCTAATCCAATTAGGGTTTTTAACCAATCTTGTGCATCCAATATGTGATTTTGTGTCATTGGTTGAACATTTAGGTCATTTTCGTCTTCCCTAAGCTTATTCTAATCCAATTAGGGTTTTTAACCAATCTTGTGCATATAATAAGTGATTTTGTGTCATTGGTAATCCAATTAGGTCATTTTCGTCCTCGCTAGGCTTATTCTAATCCAATTAGGGTTTTTAACCAATCTTGTGCATCCAATATGTGATTTTGTGTCATTTTGTGTCATTGGTTGAACATTTAGGTCATTTTCGTCCTCCCTAGGCTTATTCTAATCCAATTAGGGTTTTTAACCCATCTTGTGCATCCAATATGTGATTTTGTGTCATTTTGTGTCATTGGTTGCACATTTAGGTCATTTTCGTCCTCCCTAGGCTTATTCTAATCCAATTAGGGTTTTTAACCAATCTTGTGCATATAAGAAGTGATTTTGTGTCATTGGTATTCCAATTAGGTCATTTTCGTCCTCGCTAGGCTTATTCTAATCCAATTAGGGTTTTTAACCAATCTTGTGCATATAATAAGTAATTTTGTGTCATTGGTAATCATATTAGGTAATTTTCGTCCTCGCTAGGCTTATTCTAATCCAATTAGGGTTTTTAACCAATCTTGTGCATCCAATATGTGATTTTGTGTCATTTTGTGTCATTGGTTGAACATTTAGGTCATTTTCGTCCTCCCTAGGCTTATTCTAATCCAATTAGGGTTTTTAACCAATCTTGTGCATCCAATATGTGATTTTGTGTCATTGGTTGCACAATTAGGTCATTTTCGTCCTCCCTAGGCTTATTGTAATCCAATTACGGTTTTTAACCAATGTTGTGCATCCAATATGTGATTTTGTGTCATTTTGTGTCATTGGTTGAACATTTAGGTCATTTTCGTCCTCCCTAGGCTTATTCTAATCGAATTAGGGTTTTTAACCAATCTTGTGCATCCAATATGTTATTTTGGGTCATTGGTTGCACATTTAGGTCATTTTCGTCCTCCCTAGACTTATTGTAATCCAATTACGGTTTTTAACCAATGTTGTGCATCCAATATGTGATTTTGTGTCATTTTGTGTCATTGGTTGAACATTTAGGTCATTTTCGTCCTCCCTAGGCTTATTCTAATCCAATTAGGGTTTTTAACCAATCTTGTGCATCCAATATGTGATTTTGTGTCATTTTGTGTCATTGGTTGAACATTTAGCTCATTTTCGTCCTCCCTAGGCTTAATCTAATCCAATTAGGGTTTTTAACCAATCTTGTGCATCCAATATGTGATTTTATGTCATTGGTTGAACATTTAGGTCATTTTCGTCCTCTCTTGGGTTATTCTTATCCAATTAGGGTTTTTAACAAATCTTGTGCATCCAATATGTGATTTTGTGTCATTTTGTATCATTGGTTGAACATTTAGGTCATTTTTCGTCCTCCCTAGGCTTGTTCTAATCCAATTAGGGATTTTAACCAATCTTGTGCATCCAATATGTGATTTTGTGTCATTGGTTGAACATTTAGGTCATTTTCGTCCTCCCTAGGCTTATTCTAATCCAATTAGGGTTTTTAACCAATCTTGTGCATCCAATATGTGATTTTGTGTCATTTTGTGTCATTGGTTGAACATTTAGGTCATTTTCGTCCTCCCTAGACTTATTCTAATCCAATTATGGTTTTTAACCAATCATGTGCATCCAATATGTGATTTTGTGTCATTTTGTGTTATTGGTTGATCATTTAGGTCATTTTCGTCCTCCCTAGGCTTATTCTAATCCAATTAGGGTTTTTAACCAATCTTGTGCATCCAATATGTGATTTTGTGTCATTGGTTGAACTTTTAGGTCAATTTCGTCCTCCCTAGGCTTATTCTAATCCAATTAGGGTTTTTAACCAATCTTGTGCATCCAATATGTGATTTTGTGTCATTGGTTGAACATTTAGGTCATTTTCGTCCTCCCTAGGCTTATTCTAATCCAATTAGGGTTTTTAACCAATCTTGTGCATCCAATATGTGATTTTGTGTCATATTGTGTCATTGGTTGAACATTTAGGTCATTTTCGTCCTCCCTAGGCTTATTCTAATCCAATTAGGGTTTTTAACCAATCTTGTGCATCCAATATGTGATTTAGTGTCATTTTGTGTCATTGGTTGAACATTTAGGTCATTTTCGTCCTCCCTAGGCTTATTCTAATCCAATTAGGGTTTTTAACCAATCTTTTGCATCCAATATGTGATTTTGTGTCATTTTGTGTCATTGGTTGAACATTTGGGTCATTTTCGTCCTCCCTAGGCTTATTCTAATCCAATTAGGGTTTTTAACCAATCTTGTGCATCCAATATGTGATTTTGTGTCATTTTGTGTCATTGGTTGAACATTTAGGTCATTTTCGTCCTCCCTAGGCTTATTCTAATCCAAATAGGGTTTTTAACCAATCTTGTGCATCCAATATGTGATTTTGTGTCATTTTGTGTCATTGGTTGAACATTTAGGTCATTTTTATCCTCCCTAGGCTTATTCTAATCCAATTAGGCTTTTTAACCAATCTTGTGCATCCAATATGTGATTTTGTGTCATTTTGTGTCATTGGTTGAACATTTAGGTCATTTTCGTCCTCCCCAGGCCTATTCTAATCCAATTAGGGTTTTTAACCAATCTTGTGCATCCAATATGTGATTTCGTGTCATTTTGTGTCATTGGTTGAGCATTTAGGTCATTTTCGTCCTCCCTAGGCTTATTCTAATCCCATTAGGGTTTTTAACCAATCTTGTGCATCCAATATGTGATTTTGTGTCCTTTTGTGTCATTGGTTGAACATTTAGGTCATTTTCGTCCTCCCTAAGCTTATTCTAATACAATTAGGTTTTTAACCAATCTTGTGCGTCCAATATGTTATTTTGTGTCATTTTGTGTCATTGGTTGAACATTTAGGTCATTTT
>JBBPBQ010000008.1:8067297-8087976 GCA_037974755.1 Cicer yamashitae | reverse complement strand
GGCTTATTCTAATCCAATTAGGGTTTTTAACCAATCTTGTGCATCCAATTTGTGATTTTGTGTCATTGGTTGAACATTTAGGTTATTTTCGTCCTCCCTAGGCTTATTCTAATCCAATTAGGGTTTTTAAACAATCTTGTGCAACCAATATGTGATTTTGTGTCATTGGTTGAACATTTAGGTCATTTTCGTCCTCCTTAGGCTTATTCTAGTCCAATTAGGGTTTTTAACCAATCTTTTGCAACCAATATGTGATTTTGTGTCATTTTGTGTCATTGGTTGAACATTTAGGTCATTTTCTTCCTCCCTCGGCTTATTCTAATCCAATTTGGGTTTTTAACCAATCTTGTGCATCCAATATGTGATTTAGTGTCATTGGTTGAACATTTAGGTCATTTTCGTCCTCCCATAGCTTATTCTAATCCAATTAGGGTTTTTAACCAATCTTGTGCAACCAATATGTGATTTTGTGTCATTTTGTGTCATTGGTTGAACATTTAGGTCATTTTCGTCCTCCCTAGTCTTATTCTAATCCAATTAGGGTTTTTAACCAATCTTGTGCATCCAATATGTGATTTTGTGTCATTTTGTGTCATTGGTTGAACATTTAGGTCATTTTCATCCTCCCTAGGCTTATTCTAATCCAATTAGTGATTTTAACCAATCTTGTGCATCCAATATGTGATTTTGTGTCATTGGTTGAACATTTAGGTCATTTTCGTCCTCCCTAGGCTTATTCTAATCCAATTAGGGTTTTTAACCAATCTTGTGCATCCAATATGTGATTTTGTGTCATTTTGTGTCATTTTGTGTCATTGGTTGAACATTTAAGTCATTTTTGTCCTCCCTTGGCTTATTCTAATCCAATTAGGGTTTTTAACCAATCTTGTGCATCCAATATGTGATATTGAATCATTGGTTGAACATTTAGGTCATTTTCGTCCTCCCTAGGCTTATTCTAATCCAATTAGGGTTTTTAACCAATCTTGTGCATATAATAAGTGATTTTGTGTCATTGGTAATCCAATTAGGTCATTTTCGTCCTCCCTAGGCTTATTCTAATCCAATTAGGGTTTTTAACCAATCTTGTGCATCCAATATGTGATATTGTGTCATTGGTTGAACATTTAGGTCATTTTCGTCCTCCCTAGGCTTATTCTAATCCAATTTGGGTTTTTAACCAATCTTGTGCATCCAATATGTGATTTTGTGTCATTGGTTGAACATTTAGGTCATTTTCGTCCTCCTTAGGCTTATTCTAGTCCAATTAGGGTTTTTAACCAATCTTGTGCATCCAATATGTGATTTTGTGTCATTTTGTGTCATTGGTTGAACATTTACGTCATTTTCGTCCACTATAGGCTTATTCTAATCCAATTAGGGTTTTTAACCAATCTTGTGCATCCAATATGTGATTTTGTGTCATTTTGTGTCATTGGTTGAACATTTAGGATATTTTCGTCCACTTTAGGCTTATTCTAATCCAATTAGGGTTTTTAACCAATCTTGTGCATCCAATATGTGATTTTGTGTCATTGGTTGAACATTTAGGTCATTTTCGTCCTCCCTAGGCTTATTCTAATCCAATTAGGGTTTTTAACCAATCTTGTGCATCCAATATGTGATTTTGTGTCATTGGTTGAACATTTAGGTCTTTTTCGTCCTCCCTATGCTCTTTTTAATCCAATTAGGGTTTTAACCAATCTTGTGCATCCAATATGTGATTTTGTGTCATTGGTTGAACATTTAGGTCATTTTCGTCCTCCCTAGGCTTATTCTAATCCAATTTGGGTTTTTAACCAATCTTGTGCATCCAATATGTGATTTTGTGTCATTGGTTGAACATTTAGGTCATTTTCGTCCTCCTTAGGCTTATTCTAGTCCAATTAGGGTTTTTAACCAATCTTGTGCATCCAATATGTGATTTTATGTCATTGGTTGAAGATTTAGGTCATTTTCGTCCTCCCTAGGCTTATTCTAATCCAATTAGGGTTTTTAACCAATCTTGTGCATCCAATATGTGATTTTGTGTCATTGGTTGAACATTTAGGTCATTTTCGTCCTCCCTAGGCTTATTCTAATCCAATTAGGGTTTTTAACCAATCTTGTGCATCCAATATGTGATTTTGTGTCATTGGTTGAACATTTAGGTCATTTTCGTCCTCCCTAGGCTTATTCTAATCCAATTAGGGTTTTTAACCAATCTTGTGCATCCAATATGTGATTTTGTGCATTTTGTGTCATTGGTTGAACAGTTAGGTCATTTTGGTCCTCCCTAGGCTTATTCTAATCCAATTAGGGTTTTTAACCAATCTTGTGCATCCAATATGTGATTTTGTGTCATTGGTTGAACATTTAGGTCATTTTCGTCCTCCCTAGGCTTATTCTAATCCAATTAGAGATTTTAACCAATCTTGTGCATCCAATATGTGATTGTGTCATTGGTTGAACATTTAGGTCATTTTCGTCCTCCCTAGGCTTATTCTAATCCAATTAGGGTTTTTAACCAATCTTGTGCATCCAATATGTGATTTTGTGTCATTGGTTGAACATTTAGGTCATTTTCGTCCTCCCTAGGCTTATTCTAATCCAATTAGGGTTTTTAACCAATCTTGTGCATCCAATATGTGATTTTGTATCATTGGTTGAACATTTAGGTCATTTTCGTCCTCCCTAGACTTATTCTAATCCAATTAGGGTTTTTAACCAATCTTGTGCATCCAATATGTAATTTTGTGTCATTTTGTGTCGTTGGTTGAACATATAGATCATTTTCGTCCTCCATAGGCTTATTCTAATCCAATTAGGGTTTTTAACCAATCTTGTGCATCCAATATGTGATTTTGTGTCATTGGTTGAACATTTAGGTCATTTTCGTCCTCCCTAGGCTTATAATCCAATTAGGGTTTTTAACCAATCTTGTGCATCCAATATGTGATTTTGTGTCATTGGTTGAACATTTAGGTCATTTTCGTCCTCCCTAGGCTTATTCTAATCCAATTAGGGTTTTTAACCAATCTTGTGCATCCAATATGTGATTTTGCGTCATTGGTTGATCATTTAGGTCATTTTCGTCCTCCCTAGGCTTATTCTAATCCAATTAGGGTTTTTAACCAATCTTGTGCATCCAATATGTGATTTTGTGTCATTTTGTGTCATTGGTTGAACATTTAGGTGATTTTCGTCCTCCCTAGGCTTATTCTAATCCAATTATTGTTTTTAACCAATCTTGTGCATCCAATATGTGATTTTGTGTCATTGGTTGAACATTTAGGTCATTTTCGTCCTCCCTAGGCTTATTCTAATCCAATTAGGGTTTTTAACCAATCTTGTGCATCCAATATGTGATTTTGTGTCATTGGTTGAACATTTAGGTCATTTTCGTCCTCCCTAGGCTTATTCTAATCCAATTAGGGTTTTTAACCAATCTTGTGCATCCAATATGTGATTTTGTCTCATTGCTTGAACATTTAGATCATTTTCGTCCTCCCTAGGCTTATTCTAATCCAATTAGGGTTTTTAACCAATCTTGTGCATCCAATATGTGATTTTGTGCATTTTGTGTCATTGGTTGAACATTTAGGTCATTTTGGTCCTCCCTAGGCTTATTCTAATCCAATTAGGGTTTTTAACCAATCTTGTGCATCCAATATGTGATTTTGTGTCATTGGTTGAACATATAGGTCATTTTCGTCCTCCCTAGGCTTATTCTAATCCAATTAGGGTTTTTAACCAATCTTGTGCATCCAATATGTGATTTTGTGTCATTTTGTGTCATTGGTTGAACATTTAGGTCATTTTCGTCCTCCCTAGGGTTATTCTATTCCAATTAGGGTTTTTAACCAATCTTGTGCATCCAATATGTGATTTTGTGTCATTGGTTGAACATTTAGGTCATTTTCGTCCTCCCTAGGCTTATTCTAATCCAATTAGGGTTTTTAACCAATCTTGTGCATCCAATATGTGATTTTGTGTCATTGGTTGAACATTTAGGTCATATTCGTCCTCCCTAGGCTTATATTCTAATCCAATTAGGGTTTTAACCAATCTTGAGCATCCAATATGTGATTTTGTGTCATTTTGTGTCATTGGTTGAACATCTATGTCATTTTCGTCCTCCCTAGGCTTATTCTAATCCAATTAGGGTTTTTAACCAATCTTGTGCATCCAATATGTGATTTTGTGTCATTGGTTGAACATTTAGGTCATTTTCGTCCTCCCTAGGCTTATTCTAATCCAATTAGGGTTTTTAACCAATCTTGTGCATCCAATATGTGATTTTGTGTCATTGGTTGAACATTTAGGTCATTTTCATCCTCCCTAGGCTTATTCTAATCCAATTAGGGTTTTTAACCAATCTTGTGCATCCAATATGTGATTTTGTGTTATTTTGTGTCATTGGTTGAACATTTAGGTCATTTTCGTCCTCCCTAGGCTTATTCTAATCCAATTAAGGTTTTTAACCAATCTTGTGCATCCAATGTGTGATTTTGTGTCATTTTGTGTCATTGGTTGAACATTTAGGTCATTTTCGTCCTCCCTAGGCTTGTTCTATATCCAATTAGGGTTTTTAACCAATCTTGTGCATCCAATATGTGATTTTGTGCCATTTTGTGTCATTGGTTGAACATTTAGGTCATTTTCGTCCTCCCTAGGCTTATTCTAATCCAATTAGGGTTTTTAACCAATCTTGTGCATCCAATATGTCATTTTGTGTCATTGGTTGAACGTTTAGGTCATTTTCGTCCTCCCTAGGCATATTCTACTCCAATTAGGGTTTTTAACCAATCTTGTGCATCCAATATGTGATTTTGTGTCATTGGTTGAACATTTAGGTCATTTTCGTCCTCCCTAGGCTTATTCTAATCCAATTAGGGTTTTTAACCAATCTTGTGCATCCAATATGTGATTTTGTGTCATTTTGTGTCATTGGTTGAACATTTAGGTCATTTTCGTCTTCCCTAGGCTTATTCTAATCCAATTAGGGTTTCTAACCAATCTTGTGCATCCAATCTGTGATTTTGTGTCATTTTGTGTCATTGGTTGAACATTTAGGTCATTTTCGTCCTCCCTAAGCTTATTCTAATCCAATTAAGGTTTTTAACCAATCTTGTGCATCCAATATGTGATTTTGTGTCATTGGTTGGACATTTAGGACATTTTCGTCCTCCCTTGGCTTATTCTAATCCAATTAGGGTTTTTAACCAATCTTGTGCATCCAATATGTGATTTTGTGTCATTGGTTGAACATTTAGGTCATTTTCGTCCTCCCTAGGCTTATTCTAATCCAATTAGGGTTTTTAACCAATCTTGTGCATCCAATATGTGATTTTGTGTCATTTTGTGTCATTGGTTGAACATTTAGGATATTTTCGTCCACTTTAGGCTTATTCTAATCCAATTAGGGTTTTTAACCAATCTTGTGCATCCAATATGTGATTTTGTGTCATTGGTTGAACATTTAGGTCATTTTCGTCCTCCCTAGGCTTATTCTAATCCAATTAGGGTTTTTAACCAATCTTGTGCATCCAATATGTGATTTTGTGTCATTGGTTGAACATTTAGGTCATATTCGTCCTCCCTAGGCTTATTCTAATCCAATTAGGGTTTTTAACCAATATTGAGCATCCAATATGTGATTTTGTGTCATTTTGTGTCATTGGTTGAACATCTAGGTCATTTTCGTCCTCCCTAGGCTTATTCTAATCCAATTAGGGTTTTTAACCAATCTTGTGCATCCAATATGTGATTTTGTGTCATTGGTTGAACATTTAGGTCATTTTCGTCCTCCCTAGGCTTATTCTAACCCAATTAGGGTTTTTAACCAATCTTGTGCAACCAATATGTGATTTTGTGTCATTTTGTGTCATTGGTTGAACATTTAGGTCATTTTCGTCCTCCCTAGGCTTATTCTAATCCAATTTGGGTTTTTAACCAATCTTGTGCATCCAATATGTGATTTTGTTTCATTGGTTGAACATTTAGGTCATTTTCGTCCTCCTTAGGCTTATTCTAGTCCAATTAGGGTTTTTAACCAATCTTGTGCATCCAATATGTGATTTTGTGTCGTTGGTTGAACATTTAGGTCATTTTCGTCCTCCCTAGGCTTATTCTAATCCAATTAGGGTTTTTAACTAATCTTGTGCATCCAAAATGTGATTTTGTGTCATTGGTTGAACATTTAGGTCATTTTTGTCCTTCCTAGGCTTATTCTAATCCAATTAGGGTTTTTAACCAATCTTGTGCATCCAATATGTGATTTTGTGTCATTGGTTGAACATTTAGGTCATTTTCGTCCTCCCTAGGCTTATTCTAATCCAATTAGGGTTTTTAACCAATCTTGTGCATCCAATATGTGATTTTGTGTTATTGGATCAACATTTAGGTCATTTTCGTCCTCACTAGGCTTATTCTAATCCAATTAGGGTTTTGAACCAATCATGTGCAATCAATATGTGATTTTGTGTCATTGGTTGAACATTTAGGTCATTTTCGTCCTCCCTAGGCTTATTCTAATCCAATTTGGGTTTTTATCCAATCTTGCGCATCCAATATGTGATTTTGTGTCATTGGTTGAACATTTAGGTCATTTTCGTCCTCCCTAGGCTTATTCTAATCCAATTAGGGTTTTTAACCAATGTTGTGCATCCAATATGTGATTTTGTGTCATTTTGTGTCATTGGTTGAACATTTACGTCATTTTCGTCCACTATAGGCTTATTCTAATCCAATTAGGGTTTTTAACCAATCTTGTGCATCCAATATGTGATTTTGTGTCATTTTGTGTCATTGGTTGAACATTTAGGATATTTTCGTCCACTTTAGGCTTATTCTAATCCAATTAGGGTTTTTAACCAATCTTGTGCATCCAATATGTGATTTTGTGTCATTGGTTGAACATTTAGGTCATTTTCGTCCTCCCTAGGCTTATTCTAATCCAATTAGGGTTTTTAACCAATCTTGTGCAACCAATATGTGATTTTGTGTAATTTTGTGTCATTGGTTGAACATTTAGGTCATTTTCGTCCTCCCTAGGGTTATTCTAATCCAATTAGGGTTTTTAACCAATCTTGTGCATCCAATATGTGATTTTGTGTCATTGGTTGAACATTTAGGTCATTTTCGTCCTCCCTAGGCTTATTCTAATCCAATTAGGGTTTTTAACCAATCTTGTGCATCCAATATGTGATTTTGCGTCATTGGTTGATCATTTAGGTCATTTTCGTCCTCCCTAGGCTTATTCTAATCCAATTAGGGTTTTTAACCAATCTTGTGCATCCAATATGTGATTTTGTGTCATTTTGTGTCATTGGTTGAACATTTAGGTGATTTTCGTCCTCCCTAGGCTTATTCTAATCCAATTATTGTTTTTAACCAATCTTGTGCATCCAATATGTGATTTTGTGTCATTGGTTGAACATTTAGGTCATTTTCGTCCTCCCTAGGCTTATTCTAATCCAATTAGGGTTTTTAACCAATCTTGTGCATCCAATATGTGATTTTGTGTCATTGGTTGAACATTTAGGTCATTTTCGTCCTCCCTAGGCTTATTCTAATCCAATTAGGGTTTTTAACCAATCTTGTGCATCCAATATGTGATTTTGTCTCATTGCTTGAACATTTAGATCATTTTCGTCCTCCCTAGGCTTATTCTAATCCAATTAGGGTTTTTAACCAATCTTGTGCATCCAATATGTGATTTTGTGCATTTTGTGTCATTGGTTGAACATTTAGGTCATTTTGGTCCTCCCTAGGCTTATTCTAATCCAATTAGATTTTTAACCAATCTTGTGCATCCAATATGTGATTTTGTGTCATTGGTTGAACATTTAGGTCATTTTCGTCCTCCCTAGGCTTATTCTAATCCAATTAGGGTTTTTAACCAATCTTGTGCATCCAATATGTGATTTTGTGTTATTGGATCAACATTTAGGTCATTTTCGTCCTCCCTAGGCTTATTCTAATTTAATTAGGGTTCTTAACCAATCTTGTGCATCCAATATGTGATTTAGTGTCATTGGTTGAACATTTAGGTCATTTTCGTCCTCCCTAGGCTTATTCTAATCCAATTAGGGTTTTTAACCAATCTTGTGCATCCAATATGTGATTTTGTGTCATTGGTTGAACATTTAAGTCATTTTCGTCCTCCCTAGGCTTATTCTAATCCAATTAGGGTTTTTAACCAATCTTGTGCAACCAATATGTGATTTTGTGTCATTTTGTGTCATTGGTTGAACATTTAGGTCATTTTCGTCCTCCCTAGGCTTATTCTAATCCAATTTGGGTTTTTAACTAATCTTGTGCATCCAATATGTGATTTTGTGTCATTGGTTGTACATTTAGGTCATTTTTGTCCTCCCTAGGCTTATTCTAATCCAATTAGGGTTTTTAACCAATCTTGTGCATCCAATATGTGATTTTGTGTCATTGGTTGAACATTTATGTCATTTTCGTCCTCCCTAGGCTTATTCTAATCCAATTAGGGTTCTTAACCAATCTTGTGCATCCAATATGTGATTTAGTGTCATTGGTTGAACATTTAGGTCATTTTCGTCCTCCCTAGGCTTATTCTAATCCAATTAGGGTTTTTAACCAATCTTGTGCATCCAATATGTGATTTTGTGTCATTGGTTGAACATTTAGGTCATTTTGTTCTCCCTAGGCTTATTTAATCCAATTAGGGTTTTTAACCAATCTTGTGCAACCAATATGTGATTTTGTGTTATTGGTTGAACATTTAGGTCATTTTCGTCCTCCCTAGGCTTATTCTAATCCAATTAGGGTTTTTAACCAATCTTGTGCATCCAATATGTGATTTTGTGTCATTGGTTGAACATTTAGGTCATATTCGTCCTCCCTAGGCTTATTCTAATCCAATTAGGGATTTTAACCAATCTTGAGCATCCAATATGTGATTTTGTGTCATTTTGTGTCATTGGTTGAACATCTAGGTCATTTTCGTCCTCCCTAGGCTTATTCTAATCCAATTAGGGTTTTTAACCAATCTTGTGCATCCAATATGTGATTTTGTGTCATTGGTTGAACATTTAGGTCATTTTCGTCCTCCCTAGGCTTATTCTAATCCAATTAGGGTTTTTAACCAATCTTGTGCATCCAATATGTGATTTTTTGTCATTGGTTGAACATTTAGGTCATTTTCGTCCTCCTTAGGCTTATTCTAATCCAATTAGGGTTTTTAACCAATCTTGTGCATCCAATATGTGATTTTGTGTCATTGGTTGAACATTTAGGTCATTTTCGTCCTGCCTAGGCTTATTCTAATCCAATTAGGGTTTTAAACCAATCTTGTGCAACCAATATGTGATTTTGTGTCATTTTGTGTCATTGGTTGAACATTTAGGTCATTTTCGTCCTCCCTAGGCTTATTCTAATCCAATTTGGGTTTTTAACCAATCTTGTGCATCCAATATGTGATTTTGTGTCATTGGTTGAACATTTAGGTCATTTTCGTCCTCCTTAGGCTTATTCTAGTCCAATTAGGGTTTTTAACCAATCTTGTGCATCCAATATGTGATTTTATGTCATTGGTTGAAGATTTAGGTCATTTTCGTCCTCCCTAGGCTTATTCTAATCCAATTAGGGTTTTTAACCAATCTTGTGCATCCAATATGTGATTTTGTGTCATTGGTTGAACATTTAGGTCATTTTCGTCCTCCCTAGGCTTATTCTAATCCAATTAGGGTTTTTAACCAATCTTGTGCATCCAATATGTGATTTTATGTCATTGGTTGAACATTTAGGTCATTTTCGTCCTCCCTAGGCGTATTCTAATCCAATTAGGGTTTTTAACCAATCTTGTGCATCCAATATGTGATTTTGTGTCATTGGTTGAACATTTAGGTCATTTTCGTCCTCCCTAGGCTTATTCTAATCCAATTAGGGTTTTTAACCAATCTTGTGCATCCAATATGTGATTTTGTGTCATTGGTTGAACATTTAGGTCATTTTCGTCCTCCCTAGGCTTATAGTAATCCAATTAGGGTTTTTAACCAATCTTGTGCATCCAATATGTGATTTTGTGTCATTGGTTGAACATTTAGGTCATTTTCGTCCTCCCTAGGCTTATTCTAATCCAATTAGGGTTTTTAACCAATCTTGTGCATCCAATATGTGATTTTGTGTCATTGGTTGAAGATTTTGGTCATTTTCGTCCTCCCTAGGCTTATCCTAATCCAATTAGGGTTTTTAACCAATCTTGTGCATCCAATATGTGATTTTGTGTCATTGGTTAAACATTTAGGTCATTTTCGTCCTCCATATGCTTATTCTAATCCAATTAGGGATTTTAACCAATCATGTGCATCCAATATGTGATTTTGTGTTATTTTGTGTCATTGGTTGAACATTTAGGTCATTTTCGTCCTCTCTAGGTTTATTCTAATCCAATTAGGGTTTTTAACCAATCTTGTGCATCCAATATGTGATTTTGTGTCATTGGTTGAACATTTAGGTCATTTTCGTCCTCCCTAGGCTTATTCTAATCCAATTAGGGTTTTTAACCAATCTTGTGCATCCAATATGTGATTTTGTGTCATTGGTTGAATATTTAGGTAATTTTCGTCCTCCTTAGGCTTATTCTAATCCAATTAGGGTTTTTAACCAATCTTGTGCATCCAATATGTGATTCTGTGTCATTTTGTGTCATTGGTTGACATTTAGGTCATTTTCGTCCTCCCTAGGCTTATTCTAATCCAATTAGGGTATTTAACCAATCTTGTGCATCCAATATGTGATTTTGTGTCATTAGTTGAACATTTAGGTCATTTTCGTCCTCCCTATGCCTATTCTAATCCAACTAGAGTTTTTAACCAATCTTGTGCATCCATTATGTGATTTTGTGTCATTGGTTGAACATTTAGGTCACTTTCGTCCTCCTTAGGCTTATTCTAATCCAATTAGGGTTTTTAACCAATCTTGTGCATCCAATATGTGATTTTGTGTCATTGGTTGAACATTTAGGTCATTTTCGTCCTCCCTAGGCTTATTCTAATCCAATTAGGGTTTTTAACCAATCTTGTGCATCCAATATGTGATTTTGTGTCATTGGTTGAACATTTAGGTCATTTTCGTCCCCCCTAGGCTTATTCTAATCCAATTAGGGTTTTTAACCAATCTTGTGCATCCAATATGTGATTTTGTGTCATTGGTTGAACATTTAGGTCATTTTCGTCCTCCCTAGGCTTATTCTAATCCAATTAGGGTTTTTAACCAATCTTGTGCATCCAATATGTGATTTTGTGTCATTGGTTGAACATTTAGGTCATTTTCGTCCTCCCTAGGCTTATTCTAATCCAATTAGGGTTTTTAACCAATCTTGTGCATCCAATATGTGATTTTGTGTCATTGGTTGAACATTTAGGTCATATTCGTCCTCCCTAGGCTTATTCTAATCCAATTAGGGTTTTTAACCAATATTGAGCATCCAATATGTGATTTTGTGTCATTTTGTGTCATTGGTTGAACATCTAGGTCATTTTCGTCCTCCCTAGGCTTATTCTAATCCAATTAGGGTTTTTAACCAATCTTGTGCATCCAATATGTGATTTTGTGTCATTGGTTGAACATTTAGGTCATTTTCGTCCTCCCTAGGCTTATTCTAACCCAATTAGGGTTTTTAACCAATCTTGTGCAACCAATATGTGATTTTGTGTCATTTTGTGTCATTGGTTGAACATTTAGGTCATTTTCGTCCTCCCTAGGCTTATTCTAATCCAATTTGGGTTTTTAACTAATCTTGTGCATCCAATATGTGATTTTGTGTCATTGGTTGAACATTTAGGTCATTCTTATTCTAATCCAATTAGGGTTTTTAACCTATCTTGTGCACCCAATATGTAATTTTATGTCATTTTGTGTCATTGGTTGAACATTTAGGTCATTTTCGTCCTCCCTAGGCTTATTCTAATCCAATTAGGGTTTTTAACCAATCTTGTGCATCAAATTTGTGATTTTGTGTCATTGGTTGAACATTTAAGTCATTTTCGTCCTCCCTAGGCTTATTATAATCCAATTAGGGTTTTAAAACAATCTTGTGCAACCAATATGTGATTTTGTGTCATTTTGTGTCATTGGTTGAACATTTAGGTCATTTTCGTCCTCCCTAGGCTTATTCTAGTCCAATTAGGGTTTTTAAACAATCTTGTGCAACCAATATGTGATTTTGTGTCATTTTGTGTCATTGGTTGAACATTTAGGTCATTTTCTTCCTCCCTCGGCTTATTCTAATCCAATTTGGGTTTTTAACCAATCTTGTGCATCCAATATGTGATTTTGTGTCATTGGTTGAACATTTAGGTCATTTTCGTCCTCCCTAGGCTTATTCTAATCCAATTAGGGTTTTTAACCAATCTTGTGCATCCAATATGTGATTTTGTGTCATTGGTTGAACATTTAGGTCATTTTCGTCCTCCTTTGGCTTATTCTAATCCAATTAGGGTTTTTAACCAATCTTGTGCATCCAATATGTGATTTTGTGTCATTGGTTGAACATTTAGGTCATTGTCGTCCTCCCTAGGCTTATTCTAATCCAATTAGGGTTTTTAACCAATCTTGTGCATCCAATATGTGATTTTGTGTCATTGGTTGAACATTTGGGTCATTTTCGTCCTGCCTACGCTTATTCTAATCCAATTAGTGTTCTTAACCATTCTTGTGCATCCAATATGTGATTTTGTGTCATTGGTTGAACATTTAGGTCATTTTCGTCCTCCCTAGGCTTATTCTAATCCAATTAGGGTTTTTAACCAATCTTGTGCATCCAATATGTGATTTTGTGTCATTGGTTGAACATTTAGGTCATTTTCGTCCTCCCTAGGCTTATTCTAATCCAATTAGGGTTTTTAACCAATCTTGTGCATCCAATATGTGATTTTGTGTCATTGGTTGAATATTTAGGTCATTTTCGTCCTCCCTAGGCTTATTCTAATCCAATTAGGGTTTTTAACCAATCTTGTGCACCCAATATGTGATTTTGTGTCATTTTGTGTCATTGGTTGAACATTTAGTTCATTTTTGTCCTCCCTAGGCTTATTCTAATCCAATTAGGGTTTTTAACCAATCTTGTGCATATAATAAGTGATTTTGTGTCATTGGTAATCCAATTAGGTCATTTTCGTCCTCGCTAGGCTTATTCTAATCCAATTAGGGTTTTTAACCAATCTTGTGCATCCAATATGTCATTTTGTGTCATTGGTTGAACATTTAGGTCATATTCGTCCTCCCTAGGCTTATTCTAATCCAATTAGGGTTTTTAACCAATCTTGTGCATCCAATATGTGATTTTGTGTCATTGGTTGAACATTTAGGTCATTTTCGTCGTCCCTAGGCTTATTATAATCCAATTAGGGTTTTTAACCAATCTTGTGCATCCAATATGTGATTTTGTGTCATTGGTTGAACATTTAGGTCATTTTCGTCCTCCCTAGGCTTATTCTAATCCAATTAGGGTTTTTAACCAATCTTGTGCATCCAATATGTGATTTTGTGTCATTGGTTGAACATTTAGGTCATTTTCGTCCTGCCTAGGCTTATTCTAATCCAATTAGGGTTTTAAACCAATCTTGTGCATCCAATATGTAATTTTGTGTGATTTTGTGCCATTGGTTGAACATTTAGGTCATTTTCGTCCTCCCTAGGCTTATTCTAATCCAATTAGGGTTTTTAACCAATCTTGTGCATCCAATATGTGATTTTGTGTCATTGGTTGAACATTTAGGTCATTTTCGTCCTGCGTAGGCTTATTCTAATCCAATTAGGGTTTTTAACCAATCTTGTGCATCCAATATGTGATTTTCTGTCATTGGTTGAACATTTAGGTCATTTTCGTCCTCCCTAGGCTTATTCTAATCCAATTAGGGTTTTAAACCAATCTTGTGCATCCAATATGTAATTTTGTGTCATTGGTTGAACATTTAGGTCATTTTCGTCCTCCCTAGGCTTATTCTAATCCAATTAGGGTTTTTAACCAATCTTGTGCATCCAATATGTGATTTTGTGTCATTGGTTGAACTTTTAGGTCAATTTCGTCCTCCCTAGGCTTATTCTAATCCAATTAGGGTTTTTAACCGATCTTGTGCATCGAATATGTGATTTTTTGTCATTTTGTGTCATTGGTTGAACATTTAGGTCATTGTCGTCCTCCCTAGGCTTATTCCAATCCAACTAGGGTTTTTAACCAATCTTGTGCATCCAATATGTGATTTTGTGTCATTGGTTGAACATTTAGGTCATTTTCGTCCTCCCTAGGCTTATTCTAATCCAATTAGGGTTTTTAACCAATCTTGTGCATCCAATATGTGATTTTGTGTCATTGGTTGAACATTTAGGTCATTTTCGTCCTCCCTAGGCTTATTCTAATCCAATTAGGGTTTTTAACCAATCTTGAGCATCCAATATGTGATTTTGTGTAATTTTGTGTCATTGGTTGAACATTTAGGTCATTTTCGTCCTCCCTAGGCTTATTCTAATCCAATTAGGGTTTTTAACCAATCTTGTGCATCCAATATGTGATTTTGTGTGATTTTGTGTCATTGGTTGAACATTTAGGTCATTTTCGTCCTCCCTAGGCTTATTCTAATCTAATTAGGGTTTTTAACCAATCTTGTGCATCCAATATGTGATTTTGTGTCATTTTGTGTCATTGGTTGAACATTTAGGTCATTTTCGTCCTTCCTAGGCTTATTCTAATCCAATTAGGGTTTTTAACCAATCTTGTGAATCCAATATGTGATTTTGTGTCATTTTGTGTCATTGGTTGAACATTTAGGTCATTTTCGTCCTCCCTAGGCTTATTCTAATCCAATTTGGGTTTTTAACCAATCTTGTGCATCCAATATGTGATTTTGTGTCATTGGTTGAACATTTAGGTCATTTTCGTCCTCCTTAGGCTTATTCTAATCCAATTAGCGTTTTTAACCAATCTTGTGCATCCAATATGTGATTTGGTGTCATTGGTTGAACATTTAGGTCATTTTCGTCCTCCCTAGGCTTATTCTAATCCAATTAGGGTTTTTAACTAATCTTGTGCATCCAATATGTGATTTTGTGTCATTTGTTGAACATTTAGGTCATTTTCGTCCTCCCTATGCTTATTCTAATCCAACTAGAGTTTTTAACCAATCTTGTGCATCCATTATGTGATTTTGTATCATTGGTTGAACATTTAGGTCATTTTCGTCCTCCCTAGGCTTATTCTAATCCAATTGGGGTTTTTAACCAATCTTGTGCAACCAATATGTGATTTTGTGTCATTTTGTGTCATTGGTTGAACATTTAGGTCATTTTCGTCCTCCCTAGGCTTATTCTAATCCAATTTGGGTTTTTAACCAATCTTGTGCATCCAATATGTGATTTTGTGTCATTGGTTGAACATTTAGGTCATTTTCGTCCTCCTTAGGCTTATTCTAGTCCAATTAGGGTTTTTAACCAATCTTGTGCATCCAATATGTGATTTTGTGTCATTGGTTGAACATTTAGGTCATTTTCGTCCTCCCTAGGCTTATTCTAATCCAATTAGGGTTTTTAACTAATCTTGTGCATCCAAAATGTGATTTTGTGTTATTTTGTGTCATTGGTTGAACATTTAGGTCATTTTTGTCCTTCCTAGGCTTATTCTAATCCAATTAGGGTTTTTAACCAATCTTGTGCATCCAATATGTGATTTTGTGTCATTGGTTGAACATTTAGGTCATTTTCGTCCTCCCTAGGCTTATTCTAATCCAATTAGGGTTTTTAACCAATCTTGTGCATCCAATATGTGATTTTGTGTCATTGGTTGAACACTTAGGTCATTTTCGTCCTCCCTAGGCTTATTCTAATCCAATTAGGGTTTTAAACCAATCTTGTGCATCCAATATGTGATTTTGTTTCATTTTGTGTCGTTGGTTGAACATATAGATCATTTTCGTCCTCCATAGGCTTATTCTAATCCAATTAGGGTTTTTAACCAATCTTGTGCATCCAATATGTGATTTTCTGTCATTTTGTGTCATTGGTTGAACATTTAGGTCATTTTCGTCCTCCCTAGGCTTATTCTAATCCAATTAGGGTTTTTAACCAATCTTGTGCATCCAATATGTGATTTTGTGTCATTGGTTGAACATTTAGGTCATTTTCGTCCTCCCTAGGCTTATTCTAATCCAATTAGGGTTTTTAACCAATCTTGTGCATCCAATATGTGATTTTGTGTCATTTTGTTTCATTGGTTGTACATTTAGGTTATTTTCGTCCTCCCTAGGCTTATTCTAATCCAATTAGGGTTTTTAACCAATCTTGTGCATACAATATGTGATTTTGTGTCATTGGTTGAACATTTAGGTCATTTTCGTCCTCCATAGGCTTATTCTAATCCAACTGGGGTTTTTAACCTATCTTGTACATCCAATATGTGGTTTTGTGTCATTGGTTGAACATTTAGGTCATTTTCGTCCTCCCTAGGCTTATTCTAATCCAATTAGGGTTTTTAACCAATCTTGTGCATCCAATATGTGATTTTGTGTCATTGGTTGAACATTTAGGTCATTTTCGTCGTCCCTAGGCTTATTCTAATCCAATTAGGGTTTTTAACCAATCATGTGCATCCAATATGTGATTTATTGTCATTGGTTGAACATTTAGGTCATTTTCGTCCTCCCTAGGCTTATTCTAATCCAATTAGGGTTTTTAACCAATCTTGTGCATCCAATATGTGATTTTGTGTCATTGGTTGAACATTTAGGTCATTTTCGTCCTCCCTAGGCTTATTCTAATCCAATTAGGGTTTTTAACCAATCTTGTGCATCCAATATGTGATTTTGTGTCATTGGTTGAACAATTAGGTCATTTTCGTCCTCTCTAGGCTTATTCTAATCCAATTAGGGTTTTTAACCAATCTTGTGCATCCAATATGTGATTTTGTGTCATTAGTTGAACATTTAGATCATTTTCCTCCACCCTAGGCTTATTCTAATCCAATTAGGGTTTTTAACCAATCTTGTGCATCCAATATGTGATTTTGTGTCATTTTGTGTCATTGGTTGAACATTTAGGTCATTTTCGTCCTTCCTAGGCTTATTCTAATCCAATTAGGGATTTTAACCAATCTTGTGCATCCAATTTGTGATTTTGTGTCATTGGTTGAACATTTAGGTCATTTTCGTCCTCCCTAGGCTTATTCTAATCCAATTAGGGTTTTTAACCAATCTTGTGCATCCAATATGTGATTTTGTGTCATTTTGTGTCATTGGTTGAACATTTAGGATATTTTCGTCCACTTTAGGCTTATTCTAATCCAATTAGGGTTTTTAACCAATCTTGTGCATCCAATATGTGATTTTGTGTCATTGGTTGAACATTTAGGTCATTTTCGTCCTCCCTAGGCTTATTCTAATCCAATTAGGGTTTTTAACAAAACTTGTGCATCCAATATGTGATTTTGTGTCATTGGTTGAACATTTAGGTCATTTTCGTCCTCCCTAGGCTTATTCTAATCCAATTAGGGTTTTTAACCAATCTTGTGCATCCAATATGTGATTTTGTGTCATTGGTTGAACATTTAGGTCATTTTCGTCCTCCCTAGGCTTATTCTCATCCAATTAGGGTTTTTAACCATTCTTGTGCATCCAATATGTGATTTTGTGTCATTTTGTGTCATTGGTTGAACATTTAGGTCATTTTCGTCCTCCCTAGGCTTATTCTAATCCAATTAGGGTTTTTAACCAATCTTGTGCATCCAATATGTGATTTTGTGTCATTGGTTGAACATTTAGGTCATTTTCGTCCTCCCTAGGCTTATTCTAATCCAATTAGGGTTTTTAACCATTCTTGTGCAACCAAATGTGATTTTGTGTCATTTTGTGTCATTGGTTGAACATTTAGGTTATTTTCGTCCTCCCTAGGCTTATTCTAATCCAATTAGGGTATCTAACCAATCTTGTGCATCCAATATGTGATTTTGTGTCATTGGTTGAACATTTAGGTCATTTTCGTCCTCCCTATGCTTATTCTAATCCAACTAGAGTTTTTAACCAATCTTGTGCATCCAATATGTGATTTTGTGTCATTGGTTGAACATTTAGGTCATTTTTCGTCCTCCTTAGGCTTATTCTAATCCAATTAGGGTTTTTAACCAATCTTGTGCATCCAATATGTGATTTTGTGTCATTGGTTGAACATTTAGGTCATTTTCGTCCTCCCTAGGCTTATTCTAATCCAATTAGGGTTTTTAACCAATCTTGTGCAACCAATATGTGATTTTGTGTCATTTTGTGTCATTGGTTGAACATTTAGGTCATTTTCGTCCTCCCTAGGCTTATTCTAGTCCAATTAGGGTTTTTAACCAATCTTGTGCAACCAATATGTGATTTTGTGTCATTTTGTGTCATTGGTTGAACATTTAGGTCATTTTCTTCCTCCCACGGCTTATTCTAATCCAATTTGGGTTTTTAACCAATCTTGTGCATCCAATATGTGATTTTGTGTCATTGGTTGAACATTTAGGTCATTTTCGTCTTACCTAGGCTTATTCTAATCCAATTAGGGTTTTTAACCAATCTTGTGCATCCAATATGTGATTTTGTGTCATTGGTTGAACATTTAGGTCATTTTCGTCCTCCCTAGGCTTATTCTAATCCAATTAGGGTTTTTAACCAATCTTGTGCATCCAATATGTGATTTTGTGTCATTGGTTGAACATTTAGGTCATTTTCGTCCTCCCTAGGCTTATTCTAATCCAATTAGGGTTTTTAACCAATCTTGTGAATCCAATATGCGATTTTGTGTCATTGGTTGAACATTTAGGTCATTTTCGTCCTCCCTAGGCTTATTCTAATCCAATTAGGGTTTTTAACCAATCTTGTGCATCCAATATGTGATTTTGTGTCATTTTGTGTCATTGGTTAAACATTTAGGTCATATTCGTCCTCCCTAGGCTTATTCTAATCCAATTAGGGTTTTTAACCAATCTTGTGCATCCAATATGTGATTTTGTGTCATTGGTTGAACATTTAGGTCATTTTCGTCCTCCCTAGGCTTATTCTAATCCAATTAGGGTTTTTAACCAATCTTGTGCATCCAATATGTGATTTTGTGTCATTGGTTGAACATTTAGGTCATTTTCGCCCTCCCTAGGCTTATTCTAATCCAATTAGGGTTTTTAACCAATCTTGTGCATCCAATATGTGATTTTGTCTCATTGGTTGAACATTTAGATCATTTTCGTCCTTCCTAGGCTTATTCTAATCCAATTAGGGTTTTTAACCAATCTTGTGCATCCAATATGTGATTTTGTCTCATTGGTTGAACATTTAGATCATTTTCGTCCTCCCTAGGCTTATTCTAATCCAATTAGGGTTTTAAACCAATCTTGTGCATCCAATATGTGATTTTGTGCATTTTGTGTCATTGGTTGAACAGTTAGGTCATTTTGGTCCTCTCTAGGCTTATTCTAATCCAATTAGGGTTTTTAACCAATCTTGTGCATCCAATATGTGATTTTGTGTCATTGGTTGAACATTTAGGTCATTTTCGTCCTCCCTAGGCTTATTCTAATCCAATTAGGGTTTTTAACCAATCTTGTGCATCCAATATGTGATTTTGTGTCATTGGTTGAACATTTAGGTCATTTTCGCCTTGCTAGGCTAATTCTAATCCATATAGGGTTTTTAACCAATCTTGTGCATCCAATATGTGATTTTGTGTCATTTTGTGTCATTGGTTGAACATTTAGGTCATTTTCATCCTCCCTAGGTTGATTCTAATCCAATTAAGGTTTTTAACCAATCTTGTGCATGCAATATGTGATTTGGTGTCATTTTGTGTCATTTGTTGAACATTTAGGTCATTTTCGTCCTCCCTAGGCTTATTCTAATCCAATTAAGATTTTTAACCAATCTTGTGCATCCAATATGTGATTTTGTGTCATTTTGTGTCATTGGTTGAACATTTAGGTCATTTTCATCCTCCCTAGGCTTATTCTAATCCAATTTGGGTTTTTAACCAATCTTGTGCATCCAATATGTGATTTTGTGTCATTGGTTGAACATTTAGGTCATTTTCGTCCTCCCTAGGCTTATTCTAATCCAATTAGGGTTCTTAACCAATCTTGTGCATCCAATATGTGATTTAGTGTCATTGGTTGAACATTTAGGTCATTTTCGTCCTCCCTAGGCTTATTCTAATCCAATTAGGGTTTTTAACCAATCTTGTGCATCCAATATGTGATTTTGTGTTATTGCATCAACATTTAGGTCATTTTCGTCCTCACTAGGCTTATTCTAATCCAATTAGGGTTTTTAACCAATCATGTGCAATCAATATGTGATTTTGTGTCATTGGTTGAACATTTAGGTCATTTTCGTCCTCCCTAGGCTTATTCTAATCCAATTTGGGTTTTTATCCAATCTTGCGCATCCAATATGTGATTTTGTGTCATTGGTTGAACATTTAGGTCATTTTCGTCCTCCCTAGGCTTATTCTAATCCAATTTTTGTTTTTAACTAATCTTGTGCATCCAATATGTGATTTTGTGTCATTGGTTGAACATTTAGGTCATTTTTGTCCTCCCTAGGCTTATTCTAATCCAATTAGGGTTTTTAACCAATCTTGTGCACCCAATATGTAATTTTATGTCATTTTGTGTCATTGGTTGAACATTTAGGTCATTTTCGTCCTCCCTAGGCTTAT
>JBBPBQ010000008.1:8009690-8066797 GCA_037974755.1 Cicer yamashitae | reverse complement strand
GAAAATGACCTAAATGTTCAACCAATGACGCAAAATCACATATTGGATGCACAAGATTGGTTAAAAACCCTAATTGGATTAGAATAAGCCTAAGGAGGACGAAAATGACCTAAATGTTCAACCAATGACACAAAATCACTTATTAAATGCACAAGATTGGTTAAAAACCCTAATTGGATTAGAATAAGTCAATAGATGACGAAAATGACCTAAATGTTCAACCAATGACGCAAAATCACATATTGGATGCACAAGATTGGTTAAAAACCCTAATTGGATTAGAATAAGCCTAGGGAGCACGAAAATGACCTAAATATTCAACCAATGACACAAAATCACTTATTGGATGCACAAGAATGGTTAAAAACCCTAATTGGATTAGAATAAGCCTAAGGAGGACGAACATTACCTACATGTTCAACCAATGGTACAAACGCACTTTTTGGATGCAGAAGATTGGTTAAAAACCCTAATTGGATTAGAATAAGTCGAAGGATCACGAAAAATGACCTAAATGTTCAACCAATGACACAAAATCACTTATTAAATGCACAAGATTGGTTAAAAACCCTAATTGGATTAGAATAAGTCGAAGGATGAGGAAAATGACCTAAATGTTCAACCAATGACGCAAAATCACATATTGGATGCACAAGATTGGTTAAAAACCCTAATTGGATTAGAATAAGCCTAGGGAGCACGAAAATGACCTAAATACTTAACTAATGACACAAAATCACTTATTGGATCCACAAGATTGGTTAAAAACCCTTATTGGATTAGAATAAGCCTAGGGAGCACAAAAATGACCTAAATATTCAACCAATGACACAAAATCACTTATTGGATGCACAAGATTGGTTAAAAACCCTAATTGGAGGAGAATAAGCCTAAGGAGGACGAAAATGACCTAAATGTTCAACCAATGACACAAAATCACTTATTGGATGCACAAGATTGGTTAAAAACCCTAATTGGATTACAATAAGCCTAGGGAGGACGAAAAAGACGTAAATGTTCAACCAATGACACAAAATCACTTATTGATTGCAAAAGATTGGTTAAAAACCATAATTGGATTAGAATAAGCCTAGGGAGGACGAAAAATGACCTAAATGTTCAACCAATGACACAAAATCACTTATTGGATGCACAAGATTGTTTAAAAACCCTATTGGATTAGAATAACCCTAGAGAGGACGAAAATGACCTAAATATTCAACCAATGACACAAAATGACACAAAATCACATATTGGATGCACAAGATTGGTTAAAAACCCTAATTGGATTAGAATAAGCCTAGGGAGGACGAAAATGACCTAAATGTTTAACAAATGGCACAAAATGATACAAAATCACATATTGGATGCACAAGATTTGTTAAAAACCCTAAGTGGATTAGAATAAGCCTAGGGAGGACGAAAATGACCTAAATGTTCAACCAATGACATAAAATGACACAATATGACACAAAATCACATATTGGATGCACAAGATTGGTTAAAAACCCTAATTGGATTAGACTAAGCCTAGGGAGGACGAAAATGACCTAAATGTTCAACCAATGACACAAAATCACATATTGGATGCACAAGATTGGTTAAAAACCCTAATTGGATTAGAATAAGCCTTGGGAGGACGAAAATGACCTAAATGTTCAACCAATGACACTAACTGACACAAAATCACATATTGGATGCACAAGATTGGTTAAAAACCCTAATTGGATTAGAATAAGCTTAGGGAGGACAAAAATGACCTAAATGTTCAACCAATGACACAAAATGACACAAAATAACATATTGGATGCACAAGATTGGTTAAAAACCTAATTGGATTAGAATAAGCTTAGGGAGGACGAAAATGACCTAAATGTTCAACCAATGACACAAAATGACACAAAATAACATATTGGATGCACAAGATTGGTTAAAAACCTAATTGGATTAGGATAAGCTTAGGGAGGACGAAAATGACCTAAATGTTCAACCAATGACACAAAATCACATATTGGATGCACAAGATTGGTTAAAAACCCTAATTGGATTAGAATAAGCCTTGGGAGGACGAAAATGACCTAAATGTTCAACCTATGACACAAACTGACAAAAAATCACATATTGGATGCACAAGATTGGTTAAAAACCCTAGTTGGATTAGAATAAGCCTAGGGAGGACGAAAATGACCTAAATGTTCAACCAATGACACAAAATCACATATTGGATGCACAAGATTGGTTAAAAACCCTAATTGGATTAGAATAACCCTAGGGAGGACGAAAATGACCTAAATGTTCAACGAATGACACAAAATCACATATTGGATGCACAAGATTGGTTAAAAACCCTAATTGGATTAGAATAAGCCTAGGGAGGACGAAAATGACCTAAATGTTCAACCAATAACACCAAATCACATATTGGATGCACAAGATTGGTTAAAAACCCTAATTGGATTAGAATAAGCCTAGGGAGGACGAAAATGACCTAAATGTTCAACCAATGACACAAAATCACATATTGGATGCACAAGATTGGTTAAAAACCCTAATTGGATTAGAATAAGCCTAGGGAGGACGAAAATTACCTAAATGTTCAATCAAGGACACAAAATGACACAAAATCACATTTTGGATGCACAAGATTGGTTAAAAACCCTAATTGGATTAGAATAAACCTAGGGAGGACGAAAATGACCAAAATATTCAACCAATGACACAAAATCACATATTGGATGCACAAGATTGGTTAAAAACCCTAATTGGATTAGAATAAGCCTAGGGAGAACGAAAATGACCTAAATGTTCAACCAATGACACAAAATCACATATTGGATGCACAAGATTGGTTCAAAACCCTAATTGGATTAGAATAAGCCTAGGGAGGACGAAAATGACCTAAATGTTCAACCAATGACACAAAATGACACAAAATCACATATTGGATGCACAAGATTGGTTAAAAACCCTAGTTGGATTAGAATAAGCCTATGGAGGACGAAAATGACCTAAATGTTCAATCAATGACACAAAATGTCACAAAATCACATATTGGATGCGCAAGAATGGTTAAAAACCCTAATTGGATTAGAATAAGCCTAGGGAGGACGAAAATGACCTAAATGTTCAACCAATGACACAAAATCACATATTGGATGCACAAGATTGGTTAAAAACCCTAATTGGATTAGAATAAGCCTAGGGAGGACGAAAATGACCTAAATGTTCAACCAATAACACAAAATGACACAAAATCACATATTGGATGCACAAGATTGGTTAAAAACCCTATTTGGATTAGAAAAAAACCTAGGGAGGACGAAAATGACCTAAATGTTCAACCAATGACACAAAATGACACAGAATCACATATTGGATGCACAAGATTGGTTAAAAACCCTAATTGGATTAGAATAAGCCTAGGGAGGACGAAAATGACCTAAATGTTCAACCAATGACACAAAATCACATATTGGATGCACAAGATTGGTTAAAAACCCTAATTGGATTAGAATAAGCCTAGGGAGGACGAAAATGACCTAAATGTTCAACCAATGACACAAAAGGACACAAAATCATATATTGGATGCACAAGATTGGTTAAAAATACTAATTGGATTAGAATAAGCTTGGGGATGACGAAAATGACCTAAATGTTCAACCAATGATACAAAATGACACAAAATCACATATTGGATGCACAAGATTGGTTAAAAACCCTAATTGGATTAGAATAAGCCTAGGGAGGACGAAAATGACCTAAATGTTCAACAAATGACACAAAATGATACAAAATCACATATTGGATGCACAAGATTGGTTAAAAACCCTAAGTGGATTAGAATAAGCCTAGGGAGGACGAAAATGACCTAAATGTTCAACCAATGACACAAAATCACATATTGGATGCACAAGATTCGTTAAAAACCCTAATTGGATTAGAATAAGCCTTGGGAGGACGAAAATGACCTAAATGTTCAACCAATGACACAAACTGACACAAAATCACATATTGGATGCACAAGATTGGTTAAAAACCCTATTGGATTAGAATAACCCTAGAGAGGACGAAAATGACCAAAATGTTCAACCAATGACACAAAATGACACAAAATCACATATTGGATGCACAAGATTGGTTAAAAACCCTAATTGGATTAGAATAAGCCTAGGGAGGACGAAAATGACCTAAATGATCAACCAATGACGCAAAATCACATATTGGATGCACAAGATTGGTTAAAAACCCTAATTGGATTAGAATAAGCCTAGGGAGGACGAAAATGACCTAAATGTTCAACCAATGACACAAAATCACATATTGGATGCACAAGATTGGTTAAAAACCCTAATTGGATTAGAATACGCCTAGGGAGGACGAAAATGACCTAATTGTTCAACCAATGACACAAAATCACATATTGGATGCACAAGATTGGTTAAAAACCCTAATTGGATTAGAATAAGCCTACGGAGGACGAAAATGAACTAAATGTTTAACCAATGACACAAAATCATATATTGGATGCACAAGATTGGTTAAAAACGCTAATTGGATTAGAATAAGCCTAGGGAGGACGAAAATGACCTAAATGTTCAACCAATGACACAAAATCACATATTGGATGCACAAGATTGGTTAAAAACCCTAATTGGATTAGAATAAGCCTAGGGAGGACGAAAATGACCTAAATGTTCAACTAATGACACAAAATGACACAAAATCTCATATTGGATGCACTAGATTGGTTAAAAACCCTAATTGGATTAGAATAAGCCTAGGGAGGACGAAAGTGACCTTAATGTTCAACCAATGACACAAAATGACACAAAATCACATATTGGATGCACAAGATTGGTTAAAAACCCTAATTGGATTAGAATAAGCCTAGGGAGGACGAAAATGACCTAAATGTTCAACCATTGACACAAAATCACATATTGGATGCACAAGATTGGTTAAAAACCCTAATTGGATTAGAATAAGCCTATGGAGGACGAAAATGACCTAAATGTTCAACCAATGACATAAAATTACACAAAATCACATATTGGATATATAAGATTGGTTAAAAACCTTAATTGGATTAGAATAAGCCTAGGGAGGACGAAAATGACCTAAATGTTCAACCAATGACACAAAATCACATATTGGATGCACAAGATTGGTTAAAAACCCTAATTGGATTAGAATAAGCCTAGGGAGGACGAAAATGACCTAAATGTTCAACCAATGACACAAAATGACACAAAATCACATATTGGATGCACAAGATTGGTTAAAAATCGTAATTGGATTAGAATATGCCTAGGGAGGACGAAAATGACCTAAATGTTCAACCAATGACACAAAATGACACAAAATCACATATTGGATGCACAAGATTGGTTAAAAACCCTAATTGGATTAGAATAAGCCTAGGGAGGACGAAAATGACCTAAATGTTCAACCAATGACACAAAATCACATATTGGATGCACAAGATTGGTTAAAAACCCTAATAGGATTAGAATAAGCCTAGGGAGCACGAAAATGACCTAAATGTTCAACCAATGACACAAAATGACACAAAATAACATATTGGATCCACAAGATTGGTTAAAAACCTAATTGGATTAGAATAAGCTTAGGGAGGACGAAAATGACTTAAATGTTCAACCAATGACACAAAAGGACACAAAACCACATATTGGATGCACAAGATTGGTTAAAAACCCTAATTGGATTAGAATAAGCCTAGGGAGGACGAAAATGACCTAAATGTTCAACCAATGACACAAAATGAAACAAAATCACATATTGGATGCACAAGATTGGTTAAAAACCCCAATTGGAATAGAATAAGCCTGAGAGGACGAAAATGAACTAAATGTTCAACCAATGACACAAAATGAAACAAAATCACATGTTGGATGCACAAGATTGGTTAAAAACCCCAATTGGAATAGAATAAGCCTGAGAGGACGAAAATGAACTAAATGTTCAACCAATGACACAAAATGACACAAAATCACATATTGGATGCACAAGATTGGTTAAAAACGCTAATTGGATTAGAATAAGCCTAGGGAGGACGAAAATGACGTAAATGTTCAACGATTGACACAAAATGACACAAAATCATATATTGGATGCACAAGATTGGTTAAAAACCCTAAGTGGATTAGAATAAGCCTAGGGAGGACGAAAATGACCTAAATGTTCAACCAATGACACAAAATCACATATTGGATGCACAAGATTGGTTAAAAACCCTAATTGGATTAGAATAAGCCTAGGGAGGACGAAAATGACGTAAATGTTCAACCAATGACACAAAATCACATATTGGATGCACAAGATTGGTTAAAAACCCTAATTGGATTAGAATAAGCCTAAGGAGGACGAAAATGACCTAAATGATCAACCAATGACACAAAATCACATATTGGATGCACAAGATTGGTTAAAAACCCTAATTGGATTAGAATAAGCCTAGGGAGGACGAAAATGACCTAAATGTTCAACCAATGACACAAAATCACATATTGGATGCACAAGATTGGTTAAAAACCCTAATTGGATTAGAATAAGCCTAGGGAGGACGAAAAAGACGTAAATGTTCAACCAATGACACAAAATGACACAAAATCACATATTGGATGCACAAGATTGGTTAAAAACCCTAATTGGATTAGAATAAGCCTAGGGAGGACGAAAATGACCTAAATGATCAACCAATGACACAAAATCACATATTGGATGCACAAGATTGGTTAAAAACCCTAATTGGATTAGAATAAGCCTAAGGAGGACGAAAATGACCTAAATGTTCAACCAATGACACAAAATCACATATTGGATGCACAAGATTAGTTAAAAACCCAAATTGGATTAGAATAAGCCTAGGGAGGACGAAAATGACCTAAATGTTCAACCAATGACACAAAATGACACAAAATCACATATTGGTTGCATAAGATTGGTTAAAAACCCTAATTGGATTAGAATAAGCCTAGGGAGGACGAAAATGACCTAAATGTTCAACCAATGACACAAAATCACATATTGGATGCACAAGATTGGTTAAAAACCCTAATTGGATTAGAATAAGCCTAGGGAGGACGAAAATGATCTAAATGTTCAACCAATGACACAAAATCACAAATTAGATGCACAAGATTAATTAAAAACCCTAATTGGATTAGAATAAGCCTAGGGAGGACGAAAATGACCTAAATGTTCAACCAATGACACAAAATCACATATTGGATGCACAAGATTGGTTAAAAACCCTAATTGGATTAGAATAAGCCTAGGAAGGACGAAAATTACCTAAATGTTCAACCAATGACACAAAATGACACAAAATCACATATTGGATGCACAAGATTGGTTAAAACCCTAATTGGATTAGAATAAGCCTAGGGAGGACGAAAATGACCTAAATGTTCAACCAATGACACAAAATCACATATTGGATGCACAAGATTGGTTAAAAACCCTAATTGGATTAGAATAAGCCTAGGGAGGACGAAAATGACCTAAATGTTCAACCAATGACACAAAATGACACAAAATCACAGATTGGATACCCAATATTGGTTAAAAAACCCTAATTGGATTAGAATAAGCCTAGGGAGGACGAAAATGACCTAAATGTTCAACCAATGACACAAAATGACACAAAATCACATATTGGATGCACAAGATTGGTTAAAAACCCTAATTGGATTAGAATAAGCTTAGGGATGACGAAAATGACCTAAATGTTCAACCAATGACACAAAATCACATATTGGATGCACAAGATTGGTTAAAAACCCTAAGTGGATTAGAATAAGCCTAGGGAGGACGAAAATGACCTAAATGTTCAACCAATGACACAAAATCACATATTGGATGCACAAGATTCGTCAAAAACCCTAATTGGATTAGAATAAGCCTTGGGAGGACGAAAATGACCTAAATGTTCAACCAATGACACAAACTGACACAAAATCACATATTGGATGCACAAGATGGTTACAAACCCTAATTGGATTAGAATAAGCCTAGGGAGGACGAAAATGACCTAAATGTTCAACCAATGACACAAAATCACATATTGGATGCACAAGATTGGTTAAAAACCCTAATTGGATTAGAATAAGCCTAGGGAGGACGAAAATGATCTAAATGTTCAACCAATGACACAAAATCACATATTGGATGCATAAGATTGGTTAAAAACCCTATTGGATTAGAATAACCCTAGAGAGGACGAAAATGACCTAAATGTTCAACCAATGACACAAAATGACACAAAATCACATATTGGATGCACAAGATTGGTTTAAAACCCTAATTGGATTAGAATAAGCCTAGGGAGGACGAAAATAACCTAAATGTTTAACAAATGACACAAAATGATACAAAATCACATATTGGATGCACAAGATTGGTTAAAAACCCTAAGTGGATTAGAATAAGCCTAGGGAGGACGAAAATGACCTAAATGTTCAACCAATGACATAAAATAACACAATATGACACAAAATCACATATTGGATGCACAAGATTGGTTAAAAACCCTAATTGGATTAGACTAAGCCTAGGGAAGACGAAAATGACCTAAATGTTCAACCAATGACACAAAATCACATATTGGATGCACAAGATTGGTTAAAAACCCTAATTGGATTAGAATAAGCCTAGGGAGGACGAAAATGACCTAAATGTTCAACCAATGACACAAAATCACATATTGGATGCACAAGATTGGTTAAAAACCCTAATTGGAATAGAATAACCCTAGGGAGGACGAAAATGACCTAAATGTTCAACCAATGACACAAAATGACACAAAATCACATATTGGATGCACAAGATTGGTTAAAAACCCTAATTGGATTAGAATAAGCCTAGGGAGGACGAAAATGACCTAAATGTTCAACCAATGACACAAAATCACATATTGGATGCACAAGATTAGTTAAAAACCTTAATTGGATTAAAATAAGCCTAGGGAGGACGAAAATGACCTAATTGTTCAACCAATGACACAAAATGACACAAAATCACACATTGGATGCACAAGATTGGTTAAAAACCTTAATTGGATTAGAATAAGCCTAGGAAGGACGAAAATGACCTAAATGTTCAACCAATGACACAAAATCACATATTGGATGCACAAGATTGGTTAAAAACCCTAATTGGATTAGAATAAGCCTAGGGAGGACAAAAATGACCTAAATGTTCAACCAATGACACAAAATGACAGAAAATCATATATTGGATGCACAAGATTGGTTAAAAACCCTAATTGGATTAGAATAAGCCTAGGGAGGACGAAAATGACCTAAATGTTCAACCAATGACACAAAATGACACAAAATCACATATTGGATGCACAAGATTGATTAAAAACCCTAATTGGATTAGAATAAGCCTAGGGAGGACGAAAATGACCTAAATGTGCAACCAATGACACAAAATCACATATTGGATGCACAAGATTGGTTAAAAACCCTAAATGGATTAGAATAAGCCTATGGAGGACGAAAATGACCTAAATGTTCAACCAATGACACAAAATGACACAAAATCACATATTGGATGCACAAGATTGGTTAAAAACCCTAATTGGATTAGAATAAGCCTAGGGAGGACGAAAATGACCTAAATGTTCAACCAATGACACAAAATGACACAAAATCACATATTGGATGCACAAGATTGGTTAAAAACCCTAATTGGATTAGAATAACCCTAGGGAGGACGAAAATGACCTCAATGTTCATCCAATGACACAAAATGACACAAAATCCCACATTGGATGCACAAGATTGGTTAAAAACCCTAATTGGATTAGAATAAGTCTAGGGAGGACGAAAATGACCTAAATGTTCAACCAATGACACAAAATCACATATTGGATGCACAAGATTGGTTAAAATTCCTAATTGGATTAGAATAAGCCTAGGGAGGACGAAAATGACCTTAATGTACAACCAATGACACAAAATGACACAAAATGACATATTGGATGCACAAGATTGGTTAAAAACCCTAATTGGATTTGAATAAGCCTAGGGAGGACGAAAATGACCTAAATGTTCAACCAATGACACAAAATCACATATTGGATGCACAAGATTGGTTAAAAACCCTAATTGGATTAGAATAAGCCTTTGGAGGACGAAAATGACCTAAATGTTCAACCAATGACACAAAATGACACAAAATCGCATATTGGATGCACAAGATTGGTTAAAAACCCTAATTGGATTAGAATAAGCCTAGGGAGGACGAAAATGACCTCAATGTTCAACCAATGACACAACATGACATATTGGATGCACAAATTGGTTAAAAACCCTAATTGGATTAGAATAAGCCTAGGGAGGACGAAAATGACCTAAATGTTCAACCAATGACACAAAATCACATATTGGATGCACAAGATTGGTTAAAAACCCTAATTGGATTAGAATTAGCTTAGGGAGGGCGAAAATGACCTAAATGTTCAATCAATGACACAAAATGACATATTGGATGCACAAGATTGGTTAAAAACCCTAATTGGATTAGAATAAGCCTAGGGAGGACGAAAATGACCTAAATGTTCAACCAATGACACAAAATGACACAAAATCACATATTGGATGCACAAGATTGGTTAAAAACCCTAATTGGATTAGAATATGCCTAGGGAGGACCAAAATGACCTAAATGTTCAACCAATGACACATAATGACACAAAATCACATATTGGATGCACAAGATTGGTTAAAAACCCTAATTGGATTAGAATAAGCCTAGGGAGGACGAAAATGACCTAAATGTTCAACCAATGACACAAAATGACACAAAATCACATATTGGATGCACAAGATTGGTTAAAAACCCTAATTGGATTAGAATAAGCCGAGGGAGGACGAAAATGACCCAAATGTTCAACCAATGACACAAAATGACACAAAATCACATATTGGATGCACAAGATTGGTTAAAAACCCTAATTGGATTAGAATAAGCCTAGGGAGGACGAAAATGACCTAAATGTTCAACCAATGACACAAAATGACACAAAATCACATATTGGATGCACAAGATTGGTTAAAAACCCTAATTGGATTAGAATAAGCCTAGGAGGACGAAAATGAACTAAAAGTTTAGCCAATGACACAAAATGACACAAAATCACATATTGGATGCACAAGATTGGTTAAAAACCCTAATTGGATTAGAATAAGCCTAGGGAGGACGAAAATGACCTAAATGTTCAACCAATGACACAAAATCACATATTGGATGCACAAGATTGGTTAAAAACCCTAATTGGATTAGAATAAGCCTAGGGAGGACGAAATTGACCTAAAAGTTCAACCAATGACACAAAATCACATATTGGATGCACAAGATTGGTTAAAAACCCTAATTGGATTAGAATAAGCCTAGGGAGGACGAAAATGACCTAAATGATCAACCAATAACACAAAATGACACAAAATCACATATTGGATGCACATGATTGGTTAAAAACCATAATTGGATTAGAATAAGTCTAGGGAGGACGAAAATGACCTAAATGTTCAACCAATGACACAAAATGACACAAAATCACATATTGGATGCACAAGATTGGTTAAAAACCCTAATTGGATTAGAATAAGCCTAGGGAGGACGAAAATGACCTAAATGTTCAACCAATGACACAAAATCACATATTGGATGCACAAGATTGGTTATAAACCATAATTGGATTAGAATAAGCCTATGGAGGATGAAAATGACCTAAATGTCCAACCAATGACACAAAATGACAGAAAATCAGATATTGGATGCACAAGATTGGTTAAAAACCCTAATTGGAGTAGAATAAGCCTACGGAGGACGAAAATGACCTAAATGTGCAACAAATGACACAAAATGACACAAAATCACGTATTGGATGCACAAGATTGGTTAAAAACCCTAATTCGATTAGAATAAGCCTAGGGAGGACGAAAATGACCTAAATGTTCAACAAATGACACAAAATGACACAAAATCACATATTGGATGCACAAGATTGGTTAAAAACCCTAATTGGATTAGAATAAGCCTAGGGAGGACGAAAATGACCTAAATGTTCAACCAATGACACAAAATCACATATTGGATGCACAAGATTGGTTAAAAACCCTTATTGGATTAGAATAACCCTAGGGAGGACGAAAATGACCTAAATGTTCAACCAATGACACAAAATGACACAAAATCACATATTGGATGCACAAGATTGGTTAAAAACCCTAATTGGATTAGAATAAGCCTAGGGAGGACGAAAATGACCTAAATGTTCAACCAATGACACAAAATGACACAAAATCACATATTGGATGCACAAGATTGGTTAAAAATCCTAATTGGATTAAAATAACCCTAGGGAGGACGAAAATGACCTAAATGTTGAACCAATGACACAAAATGACACAAAATCACATATTGGATGCAGAAGATTGGTTAAAAACCCTAAATGGAATAGAATAAGCCTAGGGAGGACGAAAATGAACTAAATGTTCAACCAATGACACAAAATCACATATTGGATGCACAAGATTGGTTAAAAACCCTAATTGGATTAGAATAAGCCTAGGGAGGACGAAAATGACCTAAATGTTCAACCAATGACACAAAATGACACAAAATCACATATTGGATGCACAAGATTGGTTAAAAACCCTAGTTGGATTATAATAAGCCTAGGGAGGACGAAAATGACCTAAATGTTCAACCAATGACACAAAATCACATATTGGATGCACAAGATTGGTTAAAAACCCTAATTGGATTAGAATAAGCCTAGGGAGGACGAAAATGACCTAAATGTTCAACCAATGACACAAAATGACACAAAATCACATATTGGATGCACAAGATTGCTTAAAAACCTAATTGGATTAGAATAAGCTTAGGGAGGACGATAATGACCTAAATGTCCAACCAATGACACAAATGGACACAAAATCACATATTGGATGCACAAGATTGGTTAAAAACCCTAATTGGATTAGAATAAGCCTAGGGAGGACGAAAATGACGTAAATGTTCAACCATTGACACAAAATGACACAAAATCACATATTGGATGCACAAGATTGGTTAAAAACCCTAAGTGGATTAGAATAAGCCTAGGGAGGACGAAAATGACCTAAATGTTCAACCAATGACGCAAAAGGACACAAAATCACATATTGGATGCACAAGATTGGTTAAAAACTCTAATTGGATTAGAATAAGCCAAGGGAGGACGGAAATGACCTAAATGTTCAACCAATGACACAAAATGAGACAAAATAACATATTGGATGCACAAGATTGGTTAAAAACCTAATTGGATTAGAATAAGCTTAGGGAGGACGAAAATGACCTAAATGTCCAACCAATGACACAAATGGACACAAAATCACATATTGGATGCACAAGATTGGTTAAAAACCCTAATTGGATTAGAATAAGCTTAGGGAGGACGAAAATGACTTAAATGTTCAACCAATCACACAAAATCACATATTGGATGCACAAGTTTGGTTAAAAACCCTAATCGGATTAGAATAAGCCTGGGGATGACAAAAATGACCTAAATTTTCAACCAATGACACAAAATCACATATTGGATGCACAAGATTGGTTAAAAACCCTAATTGGATTAGAATAAGCCTAGGGAGGACGAAAATGACCAAAATGTTCAACCAATGACACAAAAGGACACAAAATCATATATTGGATGCACAAGATTGGTTAAAAATACTAATTGGATTAGAATAAGCTTGGGGATGACGAAAATGACCTAAATGTTCAACCAATGATACAAAATGACACAAAATCACATATTGGATGCACAAGATTGGTTAAAAACCCTAATTGGATTAGAATAAGCCTAGGGAGGACGAAAATGACCTAAATGTTCAACCAATGACACTAAATGACAGAAAATCACATATTGGATGCACAAGATTGGTTAAAAACCCTAATTGGATTAGAATAAGCCTAGGGAGGACGAAAATGACCTAAATGTTCAACCAATGACACAAAATGACACAAAATCACATATTGGATGCACAAGATTGGTTAAAAACACTAATTGGATTAGAATAAGCCTAGGGAGGACGAAAATGACCTAAAGTTCAACCAATGACACAAAATCACATATTTGATGCACAAGATTGGTTAAAAACCTTAATTGGATTAGAATAAGCCTAGGGAGGACGAAAATGACCTAAATGTTCAACCAATGACACAAAATCACATATTGGATGCACAAGATTGGTTAAAAACCCTAATTGGATTAGAATAAGCCTAGGGAGGATGAAAGTGACCTAAATGTTCAACCAATGACACAAAATGACACAAAATCACATATTGGATGCACAAGATTGGTTAAAAACCCTAATTGGATTAGAATAAGCCTAGGGAGGACGAAAATGACCTAAATGTTCAACCAATGACACAAAATGACACAAAATCACATATTGGATGCACAAGATTGGTTAAAAATCCTAATTAGATTAAAATAACCCTAGGGAGGACGAAAATGACCTAAATGTTCAACCAATGACACAAAATGACACAAAATCACATATTGGATGCACAGGATTCGTGAAAAACCCTAATTGGATTAGAATAAGCCTGGGGAGGACGAAAATGACCTAAATGTTCAACCAATGACACAAAATGACACAAAATCACATATTGGATGCACAAGATTGGTTAAAAACCCTAATTGGATTAGAATAAGCCTAGGGAGGACGAAAATGACCTAAATGTTCAACCAATGACACAAAATGACACAAAATCACATATTGGATGCACAAGATTGGTTAAAAACCTTAATTGGATTAGAATAAGCCTAGGGAGGACGAATATGACCTAAATGTTCAACCAATGACACAAAATGACACAAAATCACATATTGGATGCACAAGATTGGTTAAAAACCCTAATTGGATTAGAATAAGCCTAGGGAGGACGAAAATGACCTAAATGTTCAACCAATGACACAAAATGACACAAAATCACATATTGGATGCACAAGATTGGTTAAAAACCCTAATTGGATTAGAATAAACCTAGGGAGGACGAAAAAGACCTAAATGTTCAACCAATGACACAAAATGACACAAAATCACATATTGGATGCACAAGATTGGTTAAAAACCCTAATTGGATTAGAATAAGCCTAGGGAGGACGAAAATGACCTAAATGTTCAACCAATGACACAAAATGACACAAAATCACATATTGGATGCACAAGATTGCTTAAAAACCCTAATTGGATTAGAATAAGCAAAGGGAGGAAGAAAATGACCAAAATGTTCAACCAATGACACAAAATGAGACAAAATCACATATTGGATGCACAAGATTGGTTAAAAACCCTAATTGGATTAGAATAAGCCTAGGGAGGACGAAAATGACCTAAATGTTCAACCAATGACACAAAATTACACAAAATTACATATTGCATGCACAAGATTGGTTAAAAACCCTAATTGGATTAGAATAAGCCTAGGGAGGACGCAAATGACCTAAATGTTCAACCAATGACACAAAATGACACAAAATCACATATTGGATGCACAAGATTGGTTAAAAACCCTAATTGGATTAGAATAAGCCTAGGGAGGACGAAAATGACCTAAATGTTCAACCAATGACACATAATGATACAAATTCACATATTGGAAGCACTAGATTGGTTAAACACCCTAATTGGATTAGAATAAGCCTAGGGAGGACGAAAATGACCTAAATGTTCAACCAATGACACAAAATGACACAAAATCACATATTGGATGCACAAGATTGGTTAAAAACCCTAATTGGATTAGAATAAGCCTAGGGAGGACGAAAATGACCTATATGTTCAACGAATGACACAAAATGACACAAAATAACATATTGGATGCACAAGATTGGTTAAAAACCCTAATTGGATTAGAATAAGCCTAGGGAGGACGAAAATGACGTAAATGTTCAACCATTGACACAAAATGACACAAAATCACATATTGGATGCACAAGATTGGTTAAAAACCCTAAGTGGATTAGAATAAGCATAGGGAGGACGAAAATGACCTAAATGTTCAACCAATGACACAAAAGGACACAAAATCACATATTGGATGCACAAGATTGGTTAAAAACCCTAATTGGATTAGAATAAGCCTAGGGAGGACGAAAATGACTTAAATGTTCAACCAATGACACAAAATGACACAAAATAACATATTGGATGCACAAGATTGGTTAAAAACCTAATTGGATTAGAATAAGCTTAGGGAGGATGTAAATGACCTAAATGTTCAACCAATGACACAAAAGGACACAAAATCACATATTGGATGCACAAGATTGGTTAAAAACCCTAATTGGATTAGAATAAGCCTGGGGATGAAGAAAATGACCTAAATGTTCAACCAATGACACAAAATGACACAAAATCACATATTGGATGCACAAGATTGGTTAAAAACCCTAATTGGATTAGAATAAGCCTAGGGAGGACGAAAATGACCTAAATGTTCAACCAATGACACAAAAGGACACAAAATAACATATTGGATGCACAAGATTGGTTAAAAACCTAATTGGATTAGAATAAGCTTAGGGAGGACGAAAATGACCTAAATGTTCAACCAATGACACAAAAGGACACAAAATCACATATTGGATGCACAAGATTGGTTAAAAACCCTAATTGGATTAGAATAAGTTTAGGGAGCACGAAAATGACCTAAATGTTCAACCAATGACACAAAATGACACAAAATCACATATTGGATGCACAAGATTGGTTAAAAACCCTAATTGGATTAGAATAAGCCTAAGGAGGACGAAAATGACCTAAATGTTCAACCAATGACACAAAATGACACAAAATCACATATTGGATGCACAAGATTGGTTAAAAACCCTAATTGGATTAGAATAAGTCTAGGGAGCACCAAAATGACCTAAATGTTCAACCAATGACACAAAGTCACATATTGGATGCACAAGATTGGTTAAAAACCCTAATTGGATTAGAATAAGTCTAGCGAGGACGAAAATGAACTTATTGGATTACCAATGACACAAAATCACTTATTATATGCACAAGATTGGTTAAAGACCCTAATTGGATTAGAATAAGCCTTAGGAGGACGAAAATGACCTAAATGTGCAACCAATGACAGAAAATCACATATTGGATGCACAAGATTGGTTAAAAACCCTAATTGGATTAGAATAAGCCTAGGGAGGACGAAAATGACCTAAATGTTCAACCAATGACACAAAATCACATATTGGATGCACAAGATAGGTTAAAACCCCTAATTGGATTAGAATAAGCCTAAGGAGGATGAAATTGACCTAGATGTTCAACCAATGACACAAAATCCCATATTGGATGCACAAGATTGGTTAAAAACCGTAATTGGATTAGAATAAGCCTAGGGAGGACGAAAGTGACCTAAATGTTCAACCAATGACACAAAGTCACATATTGGATGCACAAGATTGGTTAAAAACCCTAATTGGATTAGAATAAGCCTAGGGAGGACGAAAATGACCTAAATGTTCAACCAATGACACAAAATGACACAAAATCACATATTGGATGCACAAGATTGGTTAAAAATACTAATTGGATTAGAATAAGCCTAGGGAGGATGAAAATGACCTAAATGTTCAACCAATGACACAAAATCACATATTGGATGCACAAGATTGGTTAAAAACCCTAATTGGATTAGAATAAGCCTAGGGAGGACGAAAATGACCTAAATGTTCAACCAATGACACAAAATGACACAAAATCACATATTGGATGCACAAGATTGGTTAAAAACCCTAATTGGATTAGAAAAGGCATAGGGAGGACGAAAATGACCTAAGTGTTCAACCAATGACAGAAAATGATACAAAATCACATATTGGATGCACAAGATTGGTTAAAAACCCTAAGTGGATTAGAATAAGCCTATGGAGGACGAAAATGACCTAAATGTTCAACCAATGACACAAAATCACATATTGGATGCACAAGATTGGTTAAAAACCCTAATTGGATTAGAATAAGCTTAGAGAGGACGAAAATGACCTAAATGTTCAACCAATGACACAAAATCACATATTGGAAGCACAAGATTGGTTAAAAACCCTAATTGGATTAGAATAAGCCTAGGGAGGACGAAAATGACCTAAATGTTCAACCAATGACACAAAATGACACAAAATAACATATTGGATGCACAAGATTGGTTAAAAACCTAATTGGATTAGAATAAGCTTAGGGAGGATGAAAATGACCTAAATGTTCAACCAATGACACAAAATGACACAAAATAACATATTGGATGCACAAGATTGGTTAAAAACCTAATTGGATTAGAATAAGCTTAGGGAGGACGAAAATGAACTAAATGTTCAACCAATGACACAAAAGGACACAAAATCACATATTGGATGCACAAGATTGGTTAAAAACCCTAATTGGATTAGAATAAGTTTAGGGAGCACGAAAATGACCTAAATGTTCAACCAATGACACAAAATGACACAAAATCACATATTGGATGCACAAGATTGGTTAAAAACCCTAATTGGATTAGAATAAGCCTAAAGAGGACGAAAATGACCTAAATGTTCAACATATGACACAAAATGACACAAAATCACATATTGGATGCACAAGATTGGTTAAAAACCCTAATTGCATTAGAATAAGCCTAGGGAGGACGAAAATGACGTAAATGTTCAACCATTGACACAAAATGACACAAAATCACATATTGGATGCACAAGATTGGTTAAAAACCCTAAGTGAATTAGAATAAGCCTATGGAGGACGAAAATGACCTAAATGTTCAACCAATGACACAAAAGGAGACAAAATCACATATTGGATGCACAAGGTTGGTTAAAAACCCTAATTGGATTAGAATAAGCCTAGGGAGGACGGAAATGACCTAAATATTCAACCAATGACACAAAATGACACAAAATAACATATTGGATGCACAAGATTGGTTAAAAACCTAATTTGATTAGAATAAGCTTAGGGAGGACGAAAATGACCTAAATGTCCAACCAATGACACAAATGGACACAAAATCACATATTGGATGCACAAGATTGGTTAAAAACCCTAATTGGATTAGAATAAGCTTAGGGAGGACGAAAATGACCTAAATGTTCAACCAATCACACAAAATCACATATTGGATGCACAATATTGGTTAAAAACCCTAATTGGATTAGAATAAGCCTGGGGATGACGAAAATGACCTAAATGTTCAACCAATGACACAAAATGACACAAAATCACATATTGGATGCACAAGATTGGTTAAAAACCCTAATTGGATTAGAATAAGCCTAGGGAGGACGAAAATGACCTAAATGTTCAACCAATGACACTAAATGATACAAAATAACATATTGGATGCACAAGATTGGTTAAAAACCTAATTGGATTAGAATAAGCTTAGGGAGGACGAAAATGAACTAAATGTTCAACCAATGACACAAAAGGACACAAAATCACATATTGGATGCACAAGATTGGTTAAAAACCCTAATTGGATTAGAATAAGTTTAGGGAGCACGAAAATGACCTAAATGTTCAACCAATGACACAAAATGACACAAAATCACATATTGGATGCACAAGATTGGTTAAAAACCCTAATTGGATTAGAATAAGCCTAAAGAGGACGAAAATGACCTAAATGTTCAACATATGACACAAAATGACACAAAATCACATATTTGATGCACAAGATTGGTTAAAACCCTAATTGGATTAGAATAAGCCTAGGGAGGACGAAAATGACGTAAATGTTCAACCATTGACACAAAATGACACAAAATCACATATTGGATGCACAAGATTGGTTAAAAACCCTAAGTGGATTAGAATAAGCCTAGGGAGGACGAAAATGACCTAAATGTTCAACGAATGACACAAAAGGACACAAAATCCCATATTGGATGCACAAGATTGGTTAAAAATCCTAATTGGATTAGAATAAGCCTAGGGAGGACGAAAATGACGTAAATGTTCAACCATTGACACAAAATGACACAAAATCACATATTGGATGCACAAGATTGGTTAAAAACCCTAATTGGTTTAGAATAAGCCTAGGGAGGACGAAAATGACCTAAATGTTCAACCAATGACACAAAATGACACAAAATAACATATTGGATGCACAAGATTGGTTAAAAACCTAATTGGATTAGAATAAGCTTAGGGAGGACGAAAATGACCTAAATGTTCAACCAATGACACAAAAGGACACAAAATCACATATTGGATGCACAGAATTGGTTAAAAACCCTAATTCGATTAGAATAAGGCTAGGGAGGACGAAAATGACCTAAATGTTCAACCAATGACACAAAATGACACAAAATAACATATTGGATGCACAAGATTGGTTAAAAACCTAATTGGATTAGAATAAGCTTAGGGAGGACGAAAATGACCTAAATGTTCAAACAATGACACAAAAGGACACAAAATCACATATTGGATGCACAAGATTGGTTAAAAACCCTAATTGGATTAGAATAAGCCTAGGGACGACGAAAATGACCTAAATGTTCAACCAATGACACAAAATGACACAAAATCACATATTGGATGCACAAGATTGGTTAAAAACCCTAATTGGATTAGAATAAGCCTAAGGAGGACGAAAATGACCTAAATGTTCAACCAATGACACATAATGACACAAAATCACATATTGGATGCACAAGATTGGTTAAAAACCCTAATTGGATTAGAATAAGCTTAGGGAGGATGAAAATGACCTAAATGTTCAACCAATGACAAAAAATTACACAAAATCACATATTGGATGCACAAGATTTGTTAAAAACCCTAATTGGATTAGAATAAGCCTAGGGAGGACGAAAATGACCTAAATGTTCAACCAATGACAAAAAATCACATATTGGATGCACAAGATTGGTTAAAAACCCTAATTGGATTAGAATAAGCCTAGGGAGGATGAAAATGACCTAAATGTTCAACCAATGACACAAAATGACACAAAATCACATATTGGATGCTCAAGATTGGTTAAAAACCCTAATTGGATTAGAATAAGCCTAGGGAGGACGAAAATGACCTAAATGTTCAACCAATGACACAAAATCACATATTGGATGCACAAGATTGGTTAAAAACCCTAATTGGATTAGAATAAGCCTAGGGAGGACGAAAATGACCTAAATGTTCAACCAATGACACAAAATCACATATTGGATGCACAAGATTGGTTAAAAACCCTAATTGGATTAGAATAAGCCGAGGGAGGACCAAAATGACCTAAATGTTCAACCAATTACACAAAATCACATATTGGATGCACAAGATTGGTTAAAAACCCTAATTGGATTAGAATAAGCCTAGGGAGGACGAAAATGACCTAAATGTTCAACCAATGACACAAAATGACACAAAATCACATATTGGATGCACAAGATTGGTTAAAAACCCTTATTGGATTAGAATAAGCCTAGCGAGGACGAAAATGACCTAAATGTTCAACCAATGACACAAAATGACACAAAATCACATATTGGATGCACAAGATTGGTTAAAAACCCTAATTGGATTAGAATAAGCCTAGGGAGGACGAAAATGACCTAAATGTTCAACCAATGACACAAAATGACATATTGTATGCACAAGATTGGTTAAAAACCCTAATTGGATTAGAATAAGCCTAGGGAGGACGAAAATGACCTAAATGTTCAACCAATGACACAAAATGACAAAAAATCACATATTGGATGCACAAGATTGGTTAAAAACCTTAATTGGATTAGAATAAGCCTAGGGAGGACGAAAATGACCTAAATGTTCAACCAATGACACAAAATGACACAAAATCACATATTGGATGCACAAGATTAGTTAAAAACCCTAATTGGATTAGAATAAGCCTAAGGAGGACGAAAATGACCTAAATGTTCAACCAATGACACAAAATGACACAAAATCACATATTGGATGCACAAGATTGGTTAAAAACCCTAATTGGATTAGAATAAGCCTAGGGAGGACGAAAATGACCTAAATGTTCAACCAATGACACAATATCACATATTGGATGCACAAGATTGGTTAAAAACCCTAATTGGATTAGAATAAGCCTAGGGAGGACAAAAATGACTTAAATGTTGAACCAATGACACAAAATCACATATTGGATGCACAAGATTGGTTAAAAACCCTAATTGGATTAGAATAAGCCTAGGGAGGACGAAAATGACCTAAATGTTCAACCAATGACACAAAATGACACATAATCACATATTGGATGCACAAGATTGGTTAAAAACCCTAATTGCAATAGAATAAGCCTAGGGAGGACGAAAATGACCTAAATGTTCAACCAATGACACAAAATCAAATATTGGATGCACAAGATTGGTTAAAAACCCTAATTGGATTAGAATAAGCCTAAGGAGGACGAAAATGACCTAAATGTTCAACCAATGACACAAAATGACACAAAATCACATATTGGATGCACAAGATTGGTTAAAAACCCTAATTGGATTAGAATAAGCCTAGGGAGGACGAAAATGACCTAAATGTTCAACCAATGACACAAAATGACACAAAATCACATATTGGATGCACAAGATTGGTTAAAAACCCTAATTGGATTAGAATAAGCCTTGGGAGGAAGAAAATGACCTAAATGTTCAACCAATGACACAAAATGACACAAAATGACATATTGGATGCACAAGATTGGTTAAATTGGATTAGAATAAGCATAGGGAGGACGAAAATGACTTAAATGTTTAACCAATGACACAAAATCACATATTGGATGCACAAGATTGGTTAAAAACCCTAATTGGATTAGAATAAGCCTAGGGAGGACGAAAATGACCTATATGTTCAACCAATGACACAAAATCACATATTGGATGCACAAGATTGGTTAAAAACCCTAATTGGATTAGAAAGAGCCTAGCGAGGACGAAAATGACTTAAATGTTCAACCAATGACACAAAATCACACATTGGATGCACAAGATTGGTTAAAAACCCTAATTGGATTAAAAAGATCCTAGGGAGGACGAAGAAGACCTAAATGTTCAACCAATGACACAAAATGACACAAAATCACATATTGGATGCACAAGATTGGTTAAAAACCCTAATTGGATTAGAATAAGCCTAGGGAGGACGAAAATGACCTAAATGTTCAACCAATGACAAAAAATCACATATTGGATGCACAAGATTGGTTAAAAACCCTAATTGGATTAGAATAAGCCTAGGGACGACAAAAATGACCTAAATGTTCAACCAATGACACAAAATGACACAAAATCACATATTGGATGCACAAGATTGGTTAAAAACCGTAATTGAATTAGAATAAGCCTAGGGAGGACGAAAATGACCTAAATGTTCAACCAATGACACAAAATGACACAAAATCACATATTGGATGCACAAGATTGGTTAAAAACCCTAATTGGATTAGAATAAGCCTAGGGAGGACGAAAATGACCTAAATGTTCAACCAATGACACAAAATGACACAAAATCACATATTGGATGCACAAGATTGGTTAAAAACCCTAATTGGATTAGAATAGGCCTGGGGAGGACGAAAATGACCTAAATGTTCAACCAATGACACAAAAGGACACAAAATCACATATTGGATGCACAAGATTGGTTAAAAACACTAATTGGATTAGAATAAGCCTAGGGAGGACGAAAATGACCTAAATGTTCAACCAATGACACAAAAGGACACAAAATCACATATTCGATGCACAAGATTGGTTAAAAACCCTAATTGGAATAGAATAAGCCTAGGGAGGACGAAAATGACCTAAATGTTCAACCAATGACACAAAATGACACAAAATCACATATTGGATGCACAAGATAGGTTAAAAACCCTAATTGGATTAGAATAAGCCTAGGGAGGACGAAAATGGCCTAAATGTTCAACCAATGACACAAAATGACACAAAATAACATATTGGATGCACAAGATTGGTTAAAAACCTAATTGGATTAGAATAAGCTTAGGGAGGACGAAAATGACCTAAATGTTCAACCAATGACACAAAAGGACACAAAATCACATATTGGATGCACAAGATTGGTTAAAAACCCTAATTGGATTAGAATAAGCCTAGGGAGGACGAAAATGACCTAAATATTCAACCAATGATACAAAATGACACAAAATAACATATTGGATGCACAAGATTGGTTAAAAACCTAATTGGATTAGAATAAGCTTAGGGAGGACGAAAATGACCTAAATGTTCAACCAATGACACAAAAGGACACAAAATCACATATTGGATGCACAAGATTGGTTAAAAACCCTAATTGGATTAGAATAAGCTTAGGGAGCACGAAAATGACCTAAATGTTCAACCAATGACACAAAATGACACAAAGTCACATATTGGATGCACAAGATTGGTTAAAAACCCTAATTGGATTAGAATAAGCCTAAGGAGGACGAAAATGACCTAAATGTTCAACCAATGACACAAAATGACACAAAATCACATATTGGATGCACAAGATTGGTTAAAAACCCTAATTGGATTAGAATAAGCCTAGGGAGGACGAAAATGACGTAAATGTTCAACCATTGACACAAAATGACACAAAATCACATATTGGATGCACAAGATTGGTTAAAAACCTAATTGGATTAGAATAAGCTTAGGGAGGACGTAAATGACCTAAATGTTCAACCAATGACACAAAAGTACACAAAATCACATATTGGATGCACAAGATTGGTTAAAAACCCTAATTGGATTAGAATAAGCCTAGGGAGGACGAAAATGACCTAAATGTTCAACCAATGACACAAAAGGACACAAAATCACATATTGGATGCACAAGATTGGGTAAAAACCCTAATTGGATTAGAATAAGCCTGGGGAGGACGAAAATGACCTAAATGTTCAACCAATGACACAAAATGACACAAAATCACATATTGGATGCACAAGATTGGTTAAAAACCCAAATTGGATTATAATTAGCCTAGGGAGGACGAAAATGACCTAAATGTTCAACCAATGACACAAAATGACACAAAATCACATATTGGATGCACAAGATTGGTTAAAAACCCTAATTGGATTAGAATAAGCCTAGGGAGGACGAAAATGACCTAAATGTTCAACCAATGACACAAAATGACACAAAATCACATATTGGATGCACAAGATTGGTTAAAAACCTTAATTGGATTAGAATAAGCCTAGGGAGGACGAATATGACCTAAATGTTCAACCAATGACACAAAATGACACAAAATCACATATTGGATGCACAAGATTGGTTAAAAACCCTAATTGGATTAGAATAAGCCTAGGGAGGACGAAAATGACCTAAATGTTCAACCAATGACACAAAATGACACAAAATCACATATTGGATGCACAAGATTGGTTAAAAATCCTAATTGGATTAAAATAACCCTAGGGAGGACGAAAATGACCTAAATGTTGAACCAATGACACAAAATGACACAAAATCACATATTGGATGCAGAAGATTGGTTAAAAACCCTAAATGGAATAGAATAAGCCTAGGGAGGACGAAAATGAACTAAATGTTCAACCAATGACACAAAATCACATATTGGATGCACAAGATTGGTTAAAAACCCTAATTGGATTAGAATAAGCCTAGGGAGGACGAAAATGACCTAAATGTTCAACCAATGACACAAAATGACACAAAATCACATATTGGATGCACAAGATTGGTTAAAAACCCTAATTGGATTAGAATATGCCTAGGGAGGACCAAAATGACCTAAATGTTCAACCAATGACACATAATGACACAAAATCACATATTGGATGCACAAGATTGGTTAAAAACCCTAATTGGATTAGAATAAGCCTAGGGAGGACGAAAATGACCTAAATGTTCAACCAATGACACAAAATGACACAAAATCACATATTGGATGCACAAGATTGGTTAAAAACCCTAATTGGATTAGAATAAGCCTAGGGAGGACGAAAATGACCTAAATGTTCAACCAATGACACAAAATGACACAAAATTATATATTGCATGCACAAGATTGGTTAAAAACCCTAATTGGATTAGAATAGGCCTAGGGAAAACGAAAATGACCTAAATGTTATACCAATGACACAAAATGACACAAAATCACATATTGGATGCACATGATCGGTTAAAAACCCTAATTGGATTAGAATAAGCCTAGGGAGGACCAAAATGACCTAAATGTTCAACCAATGACACAAAATGACACAAAATCACATATTGGATGCACAAGATTGGTTAAAAACCCTAATTGGATTAGAATAAGCCTAGGGAGGACGAAAATGACCTAAATGTTCAACCAATGACACAAACTCACATATTGGATGCACATGATTGGTTAAAAACCGTAATTGGATTAGAATAAGCCAAGGGAGGGCGAAAATGACCTAAATGTTCAACCAATGACACAAAATGACACAAAATCACATATTGGATGCACAAGATTGGTTAAAAACCCTAATTGGATTAGAATAAGCCTAGGGAGGACGAAAATGACCTAAATGTTCAACCAATGACGTAAAATCACATATTGGATGCACAAGATTGGTTAAAAACCCTAATTGGATTAGAATAAGCCTAGGGAGGACGAAAATGACCTAAATGTTCAACCAATGACACAAAATGACACAAAATCACATATTGGATGCACAAGATTGGTTAAAAACCCTAATTGGATTAGAATAAGCCTGGGGATGACGAAAATCACCTAAATGTTCAACCAATGATACAAAATGACACAAAATCACATATTGGATGCACAAGATTGGTTAAAAACCCTAATTGCATTAGAATAAGCCTAGGGAGGACGAAAATGACCTAAATGTTCAACGAATGACACAAAATGACACAAAATCACATATTGGATGCAAAAGATTGGTTAAAAACCCTAATTGGATTAGAATAAGCCTAGGGAGGACGAAAATGACGTAAATGTTCAACCATTGACACAAAATGACACAAAATCACATATTGGATGCACAAGATTGGTTAAAAACCCTAAGTGGATTAGAATAAGCCAAGGGAGGACGAAAATGACCTAAATGTTCAACCAATGACACAAAATCACATATTGGATGCACAAGATTCGTTAAAAACCCTAATTGGATTAGAATAAGCCTTGGGAGGACGAAAATGACCTAAATGTTCAACCAATGACACAAACTGACACAAAATCACATATTGGATGCACAAGATTGGTTAAAAACCCTATTGGATTAGAATAACCCTAGAGAGGACGAAAATGACCTAAATGTTCAACCAATGACACAAAATGACACAAAATCACATATTGGATTCACAAGATTGGTTAAAAACCCTAATTGGATTACAATAAGCCTAGGGAGGACGAAAATGACCTAAATGTTTAACAAATGACACAAAATGATACAAAATCACATATTGGATGCACAAGATTGGTTAAAAACCCTAAGTGGATTAGAATAAGCCTAGGGAGGACGAAAATGACCTAAATGTTCAACCAATGACACAAAATCACATATTGGATGCACAAGATTGGTTTAAAACCCTAATTGGATTAGAATAAGCCTAGGGAGGACGAAAATGACCTAAATGTTCAACCAATGACACAAAAGGACACAAAATCATATATTGGATGCACAAGATTGGTTAAAAATACTAATTGGATTAGAATAAGCTTGGGGATGACGAAAATGACCTAAATGTTCAACCAATGATACAAAATGACACAAAATCACATATTGGATGCACAAGATTGGTTAAAAACCCTAATTGGATTAGAATAAGCCTAGGGAGGACGAAAATGACCTAAATGTTCAATCAATGACACAAAATCACATATTGGATGCAAAAGATTGGTTAAAAACCCTAATTGGATTAGAATAAGCCTAGGGACGACGGAAATGACCTAAATGTTCAACCAATGACACAAAATTACACAAAATCACATATTGGATGCACAAGATTGATTAAAAACCCTAATTGGAATAGAATAAGCCTAGGGAGGACGAAAATGACCTAAATGTTCAACCAATGACACAAAATGACACAAAATCACATATTGGATGCACAAGATTGGTTAAAAACCCTAATTGGATTAGAATAAGCCTAGGGAGGACGAAAATGACCTAAATATTCAACTAATGACACAAAATCACATATTGGATGCACAAGATTGGTTAAAAACCCTAATTGGATTAGAATAAGCCTAGGAAGGACGAAAATGACCTAAATGTTCAACCAATGACACAAAAGGACACAAAATCACATATTGGATGCACAAGATAGGTTAAAAACCGTAATTGGATTAGAATAAGCCTAGGGAGGACGAAAATGACCTAAATGTTCAACCAATGACACAAAATGACACAAAATAACATATTGGATGCACAAGATTGGTTAAAAACCTAATTGGATTAGAATAAGCTTAGGGAGGACGAAAATGACCTAAATGTTCAACCAATGACACAAAAGGACACAAAATCAAATTTTGGATGCACAAGATTGGTTAAAAACCCTAATTGGATTAGAATAAGCCTAGGGAGGACGAAAATGACCTAAATGTTCAACAAATGACACAAAATGACACAAAATAACATATTGGATGCACAAGATAGGTTAAAAACCCTAATTGGATTAGAATAAGCCTAGGGAGGACGAAAATGACCTAAATGTTCAACCAATGACACAAAAGGACACAAAATCACATATTGGATGCACAAGATTGGTTAAAAACCCTAATTGGATTAGAATAAGCCTGGGGATGACGAAAATCACCTAAATGTTCAACCAATGACACAAAATGACACAAAATCACATATTGGATGCACAAGATTGGTTAAAAACCCTAATTGGATTAGAATAAGCCTAGGGAGGACGAAAATGACGTAAATGTTCAACCATTGACACAAAATGACACAAAATCACATATTGGATGCACAAGATTGGTTAAAAACCCTAAGTGGATTAGAATAAGCCTAGGGAGGACGAAAATGACCTAAATGTTCAATCAATGACACAAAATCACATATTGGATGCACAAGATTGGTTAAAAACCCTAATTGGATTAGAATAAGCCTAGGGAGGACGAAATTGACCTAAATGTTCAACGAATGACACAAAATGACACAAAATCACATATTGGATGCACAAGATTGGTTAAAAACCCTAATTGGATTAGAATAAGCCTAGGGAGGACGAAAATGACGTAAATGTTCAACCAATGACACAAAATGACACAAAATCACATATTGGATGCACAAGATTGGTTAAAAACCCTAATTGGATTAGAATAAGCCTAGGGAGGACGAAAATGACGTAAATGTTCAACCATTGACACAAAATGACACAAAATCACATATTGGATGCACAAGATTGGTTAAAAACCCTAAGTGAATTAGAATAAGCCTATGGAAGACGAAAATGACCTAAATGTTCAACCAATGACACAAAAGGAGACAAAATCACATATTGGATGCACAAGATTGGTTAAAAACCCTAATTGGATTAGAATAAGCCTAGGGAGGACGGAAAGGACCTAAATATTCAACCAATGACACAAAATGACACAAAATAACATATTGGATGCACAAGATTGGTTAAAAACCTAATTGGATTAGAATAAGCTTAGGGAGGACGAAAATGACCTAATTGTCCAACCAATGACACAAATGGACACAAAATCACATATTGGATGCACAAGATTGGTTAAAAACCCTAATTGGATTAGAATAAGCTTAGGGAGGACGAAAATGACCTAAATGTTCAACCAATCACACAAAATCACATATTGGATGCACAAGATTGGTTAAAAACCCTAATTGGATTAGAATAAGCCTGGGGATGACGAAAATGACCTAAATGTTCAACCAATGACACAAAATGACACAAAATCACATATTGGATGCACAAGATTGGTTAAAAACCCTAATTTGATTAGAATAAGCCTAGGGAGGACGAAAATGACCTAAAAGTTCAACCAATGACACAAAATGACACAAAATCACATATTGGATGCACAAGATTGGTTAAAAACCCTAATTGGATTAGAATAAGCCTAGGGAGGACGAAAATGACCTAAATGTTTCAACCAATGACACAAAATGACACAAAATAACATATTGGATGCACAAGATTGGTTAAAAACCTAATTGGATTAGAATAAGCTTAGGGAGGACGAAAATGACCTAAATGTTCAACCAATGACACAAAAGGACACAAAATCACATATTGGATGCACAAGATTAGTTAAAAACCCTAATTGGATTAGAATAAGCTTAGGGAGCACGAAAATGACCTAAATGTTCAACCAATGACACAAAATGACACAAAATCACATATTGGATGCACAAGATTGGTTAAAAACCCTAATTGGATTAGAATAAGCCTAAGGAGGACGAAAATGACCTAAATGTTCAACCAATGACACAAAATCACATATTGAATGCACAAGATTGGTTAAAAACCCTAATTGGATTAGAATAATCCTAGGGAGGACGAAAATGACCTAAATGTTCAACCAATGACACAAAATGACACAAAATCACATATTGGATGCACAAGATTGGTTAAAAACCCTAATTGGATTAGAATAAGCCTAGGGAGGACGAAAATGACCTAAATGTTCAACCAATGACACAAAATGACACAAAATCACATATTGGATGCACAAGATTGGTTAAAAACCCTAATTGGCGTAGAATAAGCCTAGGGAGGACAAAAATGACCTAAATGTTCAACCAATGACACAAAATCACATATTGGATGCACAAGATTGGTTACAAATCATAATTGGATTAAAATAACCCTAGGGAGGACGAAAATGACCTAAATGTTCAACCAATGACACAAAATCACATATTGGATGCACAGGATTGGTGAAAAACCCTAATTGGATTAGAATAAGCCTGGTGAGGACGAAAATGACCTAAATGTTCAACCAATGACACAAACTAACACAAAATCACATATCGGAAGCACAAGATTGGTTTAAAACCCTAATTGGATTAGAATAAGCCTAGGGGGAACGAAAATGACCTAAATGTTCAACCAATGACACAAAATCAGATACTGGATGCACAAGATTGGTTAAAAACCCTAATTGGATTAGAATAAGCCTAGGGAGGATGAAAATGACCTAAATGTTCAACCAATGACACAAAATGACACAAAATCACATATTGGATGCACAAGATTGGTTAAAAACCCTAATTGGATTAGAATAAGCCTAGGGAGGACGAAAATGACCTAAATGTTCAACCAATGACACAAAATGACACAAAATCACATATTGGATGCACAAGATTGGTTAAAAATCCTAATTGGATTAAAATAACCCTAGGGAGGACGAAAATGACCTAAATGTTGAACCAATGACACAAAATGACACAAAATCACATATTGGATGCAGAAGATTGGTTAAAAACCCTAAATGGAATAGAATAAGCCTAGGGAGGACGAAAATGAACTAAATGTTCAACCAATGACACAAAATCACATATTGGATGCACAAGATTGGTTAAAAACCCTAATTGGATTAGAATAAGCCTAGGGAGGACGAAAATGACCTAAATGTTCAACCAATGACACAAAATGACACAAAATCACATATTGGATGCACAAGATTGGTTAAAAACCCTAATTGGATTAGAATATGCCTAGGGAGGACCAAAATGACCTAAATGTTCAACCAATGACACATAATGACACAAAATCACATATTGGATGCACAAGATTGGTTAAAAACCCTAATTGGATTAGAATAAGCCTAGGGAGGACGAAAATGACCTAAATGTTCAACCAATGACACAAAATGACACAAAATCACATATTGGATGCACAAGATTGGTTAAAAACCCTAATTGGATTAGAATAAGCCGAGGGAGGACGAAAATGACCCAAATGTTCAACCAATGACACAAAATGACACAAAATCACATATTGGATGCACAAGATTGGTTAAAAACCCTAATTGGATTAGAATAAGCCTAGGGAGGACGAAAATGACCTAAATGTTCAACCAATGACACAAAATGACACAAAATCACATATTGGATGCACAAGATTGGTTAAAAACCCTAATTGGATTAGAATAAGCCTAGGGAGGACGAAAATGACCTAAATGTTCAACCAATGACACAAAACAACACATAATCACATATTGGATGCACAAGATTGGTTAAAAACCCTAATTGGATTAGAATAAGCCTGTGGAGGACGAAAATGACCTAAATGTTCAACCAATGACACAAAATCACATATTGGACGCACAAGATTGGTTAAAAACGCTAATTGGATTAGAATAAGCCTAGGGAGGACGAAAATGACCTAAATTTTCAACCAATGACACCAAATCACATATTGGATGCACAAGATTGGTTAAAAACCCTAATTGGATTAGAATAAGCCTAGGGAGGACGAAAATGACCTAAATGTTCAACCAATGACACAAAATGACACAAAATCACATATTGGATGCACAAGATTGGTTAAAAACCCTAATTGGATTAGAATAAGCCTAGGGAGGACGAAAATGACCTAAATGTTCAACCAATGACAGAAAATGACACAAAATCACATATTGGATGCACAAGATTGGTTAAAAACGCTAATTGGATTAGAATAAGCCTAGGGAGAACGAAAATGACCTAAATGTTCAACCAATGACACAAAATGACACAAAATCACATATTGGATGCACAAGATTGGTTAAAAACCCTAATTGGATTAGAATAAGCCTAGGGAGGACGAAAATGACCTAAATGTTCAACCAATGACACAAAATCACATATTGGATACACAAGATTAGTTAAAAATCCTAATTGGATTAGAATAAGCCTAGGGAGGACGAAAATGACCTAAATGTTCAACCAATGACACAAAATCACATATTGGATGCACAAGATTGGTTAAAAACCCTAATTGGATTAGAATAAGCCTAGGGAGGACGAAAATGACCAAAATGTTCAACCAATGACACAAAAGGACACAAAATCATATATTGGATGCACAAGATTGGTTAAAAATACTAATTGGATTAGAATAAGCTTGGGGATGACGAAAATGACCTAAATGTTCAACCAATGATACAAAATGACACAAAATCACATATTGGATGCACAAGATTGGTTAAAAACCCTAATTGGATTAGAATAAGCCTAGGGAGGACGATAATGACCTAAATGTCCAACCAATGACACAAATGGACACAAAATCACATATTGGATGCACAAGATTGGTTAAAAACCCTAATTGGATTAGAATAAGCCTAGGGAGGACGAAAATGACGTAAATGTTCAACCAATGACACAAAATGACACAAAATCACATATTGGATGCACAAGATTGGTTAAAAACCCTAAGTGGATTAGAATAAGCCTAGGGAGGACGAAAATGACCTAAATGTTCAACCAATGACACAAAAGGACACAAAATCACATATTGGATGCACAAGATTGGTTAAAAACCCTAATTGGATTAGAATAAGCCTAGGGAGGACGGAAATGACCTAAATGTTCAACCAATGACACAAAATGACACAAAATAACATATTGGATGCACAAGATTGGTTAAAAACCTAATTGGATTAGAATAAGCTTAAGGAGGACGAAAATGACCTAAATGTCCAACCAATGACACAAATGGACACAAAATCACATATTGGATGCACAATATTGGTTAAAAACCCTAATTGGATTAGAATAAGCTTAGGGAGGACGAAAATGACCTAAATGTTCAACCAATCACACAAAATCACATATTGGATGCACAAGATTGGTTAAAAACCCTAATTGGATTAGAATAAGCCTGGGGATGACGAAAATGACCTAAATGTTCAACCAATGACACAAAATGACACAAAATCACATATTGGATGCACAAGATTGGGTAAAAACCCTAATTGGATTAGAATAAGCCTAGGGAGGACGAAAATGACCTAAATGTTCAACCAATGACACTAAATGATACAAAATAACATATTGGATGCACAAGATTGGTTAAAAACCTAATTGGATTAGAATAAGCTTAGGGAGGACGAAAATGACCTAAATGTTCAACCAATGACACAAAAGGACACAAAATCACATATTGGATGCACAAGATTGGTTAAAAACCCTAATTGGATTAGAATAAGCCTAGGGAGGACGAAAATGACGTAAATGTTCAACCATTGACACAAAATGACACAAAATCACATATTGGATGCACAAGATTGGTTAAAAACCCTAAGTGGATTAGAATAAGCCTATGGAGGACGAAAATGACCTAAATGTTCAACCAATGACACAAAAGGACAGAAAATCACATATTGGATGCACAAGATTGGTTAAAAACCCTAATTGGATTAGAATAAGCCTAGGGAGGACGGAAATGACTTAAATATTCAACCAATGACACAAAACGACACAAAATAAAATATTGGATGAACAAGATTGGTTAAAACCCTAATTGGATTAGAATAAGCTTAGGGAGGACAAAAATGACCTAAATGTCCAACCAATGACACAAATGGACACAAAATCACATATTGGATGCACAAGATTGGTTAAAAACCCTAATTGGATTAGAATAAGCTTAGGGAGGACGAAAATGACCTAAATGTTCAACCAATCACACAAAATCACATATTGGATGCACAAGATTTGTTAAAAACCTAATTGGATTAGAATAAGCTTAGGGAGGACGAAAATGACCTAAATGTCCAACCAATGACACAAATGGACACAAAATCACATATTGGATGCACAAGATTGGTTAAAAACCCTAATTGGATTAGAATAAGCCTAGGGAGGATGAAAATGACGTAAATGTTCAACCATTGACACAAAATGACACAAAATCACATATTGGATGCACAAGATTGGTTAAAAACCCTAAGTGGATTAGAATAAGCCTAGGGAGGACGAAAATGACCTAAATGTTCAACCAATGACACAAAAGGACACAAAATCACATATTGGATGCACAAGATTGGTTAAAAACCCTAATTGGATTAGAATAAGCCTAGGGAGGACGGAAATGACCTAAATGTTCAACCAATGACACAAAATGACACAAAATAACATATTGGATGCACAAGATTGGTTAAAAACCTAATTGGATTAGAATAAGCTTAGGGAGGACGAAAATGACCTAAATGTCCAACCAATGACACAAATGGACACAAAATCACATATTGGATGCACAAGATTGGTTAAAAACCCTAATTGGATTAGAATAAGCCTAGGGAGGACGAAAATGACGTAAATGTTCAACCATTGACACAAAATGACACAAAATCACATATTGGATGCACAAGATTGGTTAAAAACCCTAAGTGGATTAGAATAAGCCTAGGGAGGACGAAAATGACCTAAATGTTCAATCAATGACACAAAATCACATATTGGATGCACAAGATTGGTTAAAAACCCTAATTGGATTAGAATAAGCCTAGGGAGGACGAAAATGACCTAAATGTTCAACCAATGACACAAAATGACACAAAATCACATATTGCATGCCCAAGATAGGTTAAAAACCCTAATTGGATTAGAATAAGCCTAGGGAGGACGAAAATGACCTAAATGTTCAACCAATGACACAAAATCACATATTGGATGCACAAGATTGGTTAAAAACCCTAATTGGATTAGAATAAGCCTAGGGAGGACGAAAATGACCAAAATGTTCAACCAATGACACAAAAGGACACAAAATCATATATTGGATGCACAAGATTGGTTAAAAATACTAATTGGATTAGAATAAGCTTGGGGATGACGAAAATGACCTAAATGTTCAACCAATGATACAAAATGACACAAAATCACATATTGGATGCACAAGATTGGTTAAAAACCCTAATTGGATTAGAATAAGCCTAGGGAGGACGAAAATGACCTAAATGTTCAACCAATGACACAAAATCACATATTTGATGCACAAGATTGGTTCAAAACCCTAATTGGATTAGAATAAGCCTCGGGATGACGAAAATGACCTAAATGTTCAACCAATGACACAAAATGACACAGAATCACATATTGGATGCACAAGATTGGTAGAAAACCCTAATTGGATTAGAATAAGCCTAGGGAGGACGAAAATGACCTAAATGTTCAACCAATGACACAAAATCACATATTGGATGCACAAGATTGGTTAAAAACCCTAATTGGATTAGAATAAGCCTAGGGAGGACGAAAATAACCTAAATGTTCAACCAATGACACAAAATGACTCAAAATCACATATTGGATGCACAAGATTGGTTGAAAACCGTAATTGGATTAGAACAAGCCTAGGGAGGACGAAAATGACCTACATGTTCAACCAATGACACCAAATCACATATTGGATGCACAAGCTTGGTTAAAAACCCTAATTGGATTAGAATAAGCCTAGGGAGGACGAAAATGACCTAAATGTTCAACCAATGACACAAAATCACATATTGGATGCACAAGATTGGTTAAAAACCCTAATTGGATTAGAATAAGCCTAGGGAGGACGAAAATGACCTAATTGGATTACAAATGACACAAAATGACACAAAATCACATATTGGATGCACAAGATTGGTTAAAAACCCTAATTGGATTAGAATAAGCCTTCGGAGGACGAAAATGACCTAAATGTTCAACCAATGACACAAAATGACACAAAATCACATATTGGATCCACAAGATTGGTTAAAAACCCTAATTGGATTAGAATAAGCCTAGGGAGGACGAAAATGACCTAAATGTTCAACCAATGACACAAAATGACACAAAATCACATATTGGATGCACAAGATTGGTTAAAAACCCTAATTGGATTAGAATAAGCCTAGGGAGGACGTAAATGACCTAAATGTTCAATCTATGACACAATATCACATATTGGATGCACAAGATTGGTTAAAAACCCTAATTGGATTAGAATAAGCCTAGGGAGGACGAAAATGACCTAAATGTTCAACCAATGACACAAAATCACATATTGGATGCACAAGATTGGTTAAAAACCCTAATTGGATTAGAATAAGCCTAGGGAGGACGAAAATGACCTAAATGTTCAACCAATGACACAAAATCACATATTGGATGCACAAGATTGGTTAAAAACCCTAATTGGATTAGAATAAGCCTAGGGAGGACAAAAATGACCTAAATATTCAACCAATGACAAAAAATCACATATTGGATGCACAAGATTGGTTAAAAACCCTAATTGGATTAGAATAAGCCTAGGGAGGACGAAAATGACCTAAATGTTCAACCAATGACACAAAATCACATATTGGATGCACAAGATTGGTTAAAAACCCTAATTGGATTAGAATAAGCATAGGGAGGACGAAAATGACCTAAATGTTCAACCAATGACACAAAATCACATATTGCATGCACAAGATTGGTTAAAAACCCTAATTGGATTAGAATAAGCCTAGGGAGGACGAAGATGACCTAAATGTTCAACCAATGACATAAAATCACATATTGGATGCACAAGATTTGTTAAAAACCCTAATTGGATTAGAATAAGCCTAGGGAGTACGAAAATGACATAAATGTTCAACCAATAACACAAAATGACACAAAATCACATATTGGATGCACAAGATTGGTTAAAAACTCTAGTTGGATTAGAATAAGCATAGGGAGGACGAAAATGACCTAAATGTTCAACCAATGACACAAAATCACATATTGGATGCACAAGATTGGTTAGATACCCTAATTGGATTAGAATAAGCCTAGGGAGGACGAAAATAACCTAAATGTTCAACCAATGACACAAAATGACACAAAATCACATTTGGTTGCACAAGAATGGTTAAAAACCCTAATTGGATTAGAATAAGCCTAGGGAGGACGAAAATGACCTAAATGTTCAACCAATGACACAAAATCACATATTGGATGCACAAGATTGGTTAAAAACCCTAATTGGATTAGAATAAGCCTAGGGAGGACGAAAATGACCTAAATGTTCAACCAATGACACAAAATGACACAAAATCACATATTGCATGCACAAGATTGGTTAAAAACCCTAATTGGATTAGAATTAGCCTAGGGATGACGAAAATGACCTAAATGTTCAACCAATGACAAAAAATGACACAAAATCACATATTGGATGCACAAGATTGTTTAAAAACCCTAATTGGATTAGAATAAGCCTAGGGAGGACGAAAATGACCTAAATGTTCAACCAATGACACAAAATCACATATTGGATGCACAAGATTGGTTAAAAACCCTAATTGGATTAGAATAAGCCTAGGGAGGACGAAAATGACCTAAATGTTCAACCAATGACACAAAATGACACAAAATCACATATTGGATGCACAAGATTGGTTAAAAACGTTAATTGGATTAGAATAAGCCTAGGGAGGACGAAAATGACCTAAATGTTCAACCAATGACAGAAAATAACACAAAATCACATATTGGATGCACAAGATTGGTTAAAAACCCTAATTAGATTAGAATAAGCTTAGGGAGGACGAAAATGACCTAAATGTTCAACCAATGACACAAAATGACACAAAATAACATATTGGATGCACAAGATTGGTTAAAAACCTAATTGGATTAGAATAAGCTTAGGGAGGACGAAAATGACCTAAATGTTCAACCAATGACACAAAAGGACACAAAATCACATATTGGATGCACAAGATTGGTTAAAAACCCTAAGTGGATTAGAATAAGCCTAGGGAGGACGAAAATGACCTAAATGTTCAACCAATGACACAAAATCACATATTGGATGCACAAGATTGGTTAAAAACCCTAATTGGATTAGAATAGGCCTAGGGAGGACGAAAATGACCTAAATGTTCAACCAATGACACAAAAGGACACAAAATCACATATTGGATGCACAAGATTGGTTAAAAACCCTAATTGGATTAGAATAAGCCTAGGGAGGACGAAAATGACATAAATGTTCAACCAATGACACAAAATAACATATTGGATGCACAAGATTGGTTAAAAACCTAATTGGATTAGAATAAGCTTAGGGAGGACGTAAATGACCTAAATGTTCAACCAATGACACAAAAGGACACAAAATCACATATTGGATGCACAAGATTGGTTAAAAACCCTAATTGGATTAGAATAAGCCTGGGGATGACGAAAATGACCTAAATGTTCAACCAATGACACAAAAGGACACAAAATCACATATTGGATGCACAAGATTGGTTAAAAACCCTAATTGGATTAGAATAAGCCTAGGGAGGACGGAAATGACCTAAATGTTCAACCAATGACACAAAATGACACAAAATAACATATTGGATGCACAAGATTGGTTAAAAACCCTAATTGGATTAGAATAAGCCTAGGGAGGACGAAAATGACGTAAATGTTCAACCATTGACACAAAATGACACAAAATCACATATTGGATGCACAAGATTGGTTAAAAACCCTAAGTGGATTAGAATTAGCCTAGGGAGGACGAAAATGACCTAAATGTTCAACGAATGACACAAAAGGACACAAAATCACATATTGGATGCACAAGATTGGTTAAAAATCCTAATTGGATTAGAATAAGCCTAGGGAGGACGAAAATGACGTAAATGTTCAACCATTGACACAAAATGACACGAAATCACATATTGATTGCACAAGATTGGTTAAAAACCCTAATTGGTTTAGAATAAGCCTAGGGAGGACGAAAATGACCTAAATGTTCAACCAATGACACAAAATGACACAAAATAACATATTGGATGCACAAGATTGGTTAAAAACCTAATTGGATTAGAATAAGCTTAGGGAGGACGAAAATGACCTAAATGTTCAAACAATGACACAAAAGGACACAAAATCACATATTGGATGCACAAGATTGGTTAAAAACCCTAATTGGATTAGAATAAGCCTAGGGACGACGAAAATGACCTAAATGTTCAACCAATGACACAAAATGACACAAAATCACATATTGGATGCACAAGATTGGTTAAAAACCGTAATTGGATTAGAATAAGCCTAGGGAGGACGAAAATGACCTAAATGTTCAACCAATGACACAAAATCATTTATTAGATGCACAAGATTGGTTAAAAACCCTAATTGGATTAGAATAAGCCTAGGGAGGACGAAAATGACCTAAATGTTCAACCAATGACACAAAATCACATATTGGATGCACAAGATTGGTTAAAAACCCTAATTGGATTAGAATAAGCCTAGGGAGGACGAAAATGACCTAAATGTTCAACCAATGAAACAAAAGCACATATTGAATGCACAAGATTGGTTAAAAACCCTAATTGGATTAAAATATGCCTAGGGAGGACGAAAATGACCTAAATGTTCAATCAATGACACAAAATCACATATTGGATGCACAAGATTAGTTAAAAACCCTAATTGGAATAGAATAAGCCTAGGGAGGACGAAAATGACCTAAATGTTCAACCAATGACACAAAATGACACAAAATCACATATTGGATGCACAAGATTGGTTAAAAACCCTAATTGGATTAGAATAAGCCTAGGGAGGACGAAAATGACGTAAATGTTCAACCATTGACACAAAATGACACAAAATCAAATATTGGATGCACAAGATTGGTTAAAAACCTAATTGGATTAGAATAAGCTTAGGGAGGACGTAAATGACCTAAATGTTCAACCAATGACACAAAAGTACACAAAATCACATATTGGATGCACAAGATTGGTTAAAAACCCTAATTGGATTAGAATAAGCCTAGGGAGGACGAAAATGACCTAAATGTTCAACCAATGACACAAAAGTACACAAAATCACATATTGGATGCACAAGATTGGTTAAAAACCCTAATTGGATTAGAATAAGCCTAGGGAGGACGAAAATGACCTAAAAGTTCAACCAATGACACAAAATGACACAAAATCACATATTGGATGCACAAGATTGGTTAAAAACCCTAATTGGATTAGAAGAAGCCTAGGGAGGACGAAAATGACCTAAATGTTCAACATATGACACAAAATGACACAAAATCACATATTGGATGCACAAGATTGGTTAAAAACCCTAATTGGATTAGAATAAGCCTAGGGAGGACGAAAATGACGTAAATGTTCAACCATTGACACAAAATGACACAAAATCACATATTGGATGCACAAGATTGGTTAAAAACCCTAAGTGGATTAGAATAAGCCTATGGAGGACGAAAATGACCTAAATGTTCAACCAATGACACAAAAGGACAGAAAATCACATATTGGATGCACAAGATTGGTTAAAAACCCTAATTGGATTAGAATAAGCCTAGGGAGGACGGAAATGACTTAAATATTCAACCAATGACACAAAACGACACAAAATAAAATATTGGATGAACAAGATTGGTTAAAACCCTAATTGGATTAGAATAAGCTTAGGGAGGACGAAAATGACCTAAATGTCCAACCAATGACACAAATGGACACAAAATCACATATTGGATGCACAAGATTGGTTAAAAACCCTAATTGGATTAGAATAAGCTTAGGGAGGACGAAAATGACCTAAATGTTCAACCAATCACACAAAATCACATATTGGATGCACAAGATTTGTTAAAAACCTAATTGGATTAGAATAAGCTTAGGGAGGACGAAAATGACCTAAATGTCCAACCAATGACACAAATGGACACAAAATCACATATTGGATGCACAAGATTGGTTAAAAACCCTAATTGGATTAGAATAAGCCTAGGGAGGACGAAAATGACCTAAATGTTCAACCAATGACACAAAATGACACAAAATCACATATTGGATGCACAAGATTGGTTAAAAACCCTAATTGGATTAGAATAAGCCTAGGGAGGACGGAAGTGACCTAAATGTTCAACCAATGACACAAAATCACATATTGGATGCACAAGATTGGTGAAAAACCCTAATTGGATTAGAATAAGCCTAAGGAGGACGAAAATGACCTAAATGTTCAACCAATGACACAAAATGACACAAAATCACATATTGGATGCACAAGATTGGTTAAAAACCCTAATTGGATTAGAATAAGCCTAGGGAGGACGAAAATGACCTAAATGTTCAACCAATGACACAAAATCACATATTGGATGCACAAGATTGGTTAAAAACCCTAATTGGATTAGAATAAGCCTAGGGAGGACGAAAATGACCAACATGTTCAACCGATGACACAAAATGACACAAAATCACATATTAGATGCACAAGATTGGTTAAAAACCCTAATTGGATTAGAATAAGCCTAGGGAGGACGAAAAATGACCTAAATGTTCAACCGATGACACAAAATGACACAAAATCACATATTGGATGCACAAGATTGGTTAAAAACCCTAATTGGATTAGAATAAGCCTAGGGAGGACGAAAATGACCAAAATGTTCAACTGATGACACAAAATCACATATTGGATGCACAAGATTGGTTAAAAACCCTAATTGGATTAGAATAAGCCTAGGGAGGACGAAAATGACCTAAATGTTCAACCAATGACACAAAATCACATATTGGATGCACAAGATTGGTTAAAAACCCTAATTGGATTAGAATAAGCCTAGGGAGGACCAAAATGACATAAATGTTCAACCAATGACACAAAATGCCATATTGGATGCACAAGATTGGTTAAAAACCCTAATTGGATTAGAATAAGCCTAGGGAGGACGAAAATGACCTAAATGTTCAACCAATGACACAAAATCACATATTGGATGCACAAGATTGGTTAAAAACCCTAATTGGATTAGAATAAGCCTAGGGAGGACCAAAATGACCTAAATGTTAAACCAATGACACAAAATCACATATTGGATGCACAAGATTGGTTAAAATCCCTAATTGGATTAGAATAAGCCTAGGGAGGACGAAAATGACCTAAATGTTCAACCAATGACACAAAATCACATATTGGATGCACAAGATTGGTTAAAAACCCTAATTGGATTAGAATAAGCCTAGGGAGGACGAAAATGACCTAAATGTTCAACCAATGACACAAAATCACATATTGGATGCACAAGATTGGTTAAAAACCCTAATTGGATTAGAATAAGCCTAGGGAGGACGAAATTGACCTAAAAGTTCAACCAATGACACAAAATCACATATTGGATGCACAAGATTGGTTAAAAACCCTAATTGGATTAGAATAAGCCTAGGGAGGACGAAAATGACCTAAATGATCAACCAATAACACAAAATGACACAAAATCACATATTGGATGCACATGATTGGTTAAAAACCATAATTGGATTAGAATAAGTCTAGGGAGGACGAAAATGACCTAAATGTTCAACCAATGACACAAAATGACACAAAATCACATATTGGATGCACAAGATTGGTTAAAAACCCTAATTGGATTAGAATAAGCCTAGGGAGGACGAAAATGACCTAAATGTTCAACCAATGACACAAAATCACATATTGGATGCACAAGATTGGTGAAAAACCCTAATTGGATTATAATAAGCCTAGGGAGGACGAAAATGACCTAAATGTTCAACCAATGACACAAAATGACAGAAAATCACATATTGGATGCACAAGATTTGTTAAAAACCCTAATTGGATTAGAATAAGCCTAGGGAGGACGAAAATGACCTAAATGTTCAACAAATGACACAAAATGACACAAAATCACATATTGGATGCACAAGATTGGTTAAAAACCCTAATTGGATTAGAATAAGCCTTGGGAGGACGAAAATGACCTAAATGTTCAACCAATGACACAAAATGACACAAAATGACATAATGGATGCACAAGATTGGTTAAAAACCCTAATTGGATTAGAATAAGCCTATGGAGGACGAAAATGACGTAAATGTTCAACCAATGACACAAAATGACACAAAATAACATATTGGATGCACAAGATTGGTTAAAAACCTAATTGGATTAGAATAAGCTTAGGGAGGACGAAAATGACCTAAATGTTCAACCAATGACATAAAAGGACACAAAATCACATATTGGATGCACAAGATTGGTTAAAAACCCTAATTGGATTAGAATAAGCTTAGGGAGCACGAAAATGACCTAAATGTTCAACCAATGACACAAAATGACACAAAGTCACATATTTGATGCACAAGATTGGTTAAAAACCCTAATTGGATTAGAATAAACCTAAGGAGGACGAAAATGACCTAAATGTTCAACCAATGACACAAAATGACACAAAATCACATATTGGATGCACAAGATTGGTTAAAAACCCTAATTGGATTAGAATAAGCCTAGGGAGGACGAAAATGACATAAATGTTCAACCAATGACACAATATGACACAAAATCACATATTGGACACACAAGATTGGTTAAAAACCCTAAGTGGATAAGAATAAGCCTAGGGAGGGCGAAAATGACCTAAATGTTCAACCAAAGGCACAAAATCACATATTGGATGCACAAGATTGGTTAAAAACACTAATTGGATTAGAATAACCCTAGGGAGGACGAAAATGACCCAAATGTTCAACTAATGACACAAAATCACATATTGGATGCACAAGATTGGTTAAAAACACTAATTGGATTAGAATAACCCTAGGGAGGACGAAAATGACCTAAATGTTCAACCAATGACACAAAATGACACAAAATCACATATTGGATGCACAAGATTGGTTAAAAACCCTAATTGGATTAGAATAAGCCTAGGGAGGACGAAAATGTCCTAAATGTTCAACAAATGACACAAAATGATACACAATCACATATTGGATGCACAAGATTGGTTAAAAACCCTAAGTGGATTAGAATAAGCCTAGGGAGGACGAAAATGACCTAAATGTTCAACCAATGACACAAAAGGACACAAAATCACATATTGGATGCACAAGATTGGTTAAAAATCCTAATTGGATTAGAATAAGCCTAGGTAGGACGGAAATGACCTAAATGTTCAACCAATGACACAAAATGACACAAAATAACATATTGGATGCACAAGATTGGTTAAAAACCTAATTGGATTAGAATAAGCTTAGGGTGGACGAAAATGACCTAAATGTCCAACCAATGACACAAATGGACACAAAATCACATATTGGATTCACAAGATTGGTTAAAAACCCTAATTGGATTAGAATAAGCCTAGGGAGGACGAAAATGACGTAAATGTTCAACCATTGACACAAAATGACACAAAATCACATATTGGATGCACAAGATTGGTTAAAAACCCTAAGTGGATTAGAATAAGCCTAGGGAGGACGAAAATGACCTAAATGTTCTACCAATGACACAAAATCACATATTGGATGCACAAGATTGGTTAAAAACCCTAATTGGATTAGAATAAGCCTAGGGAGGACGAAAATGACCTAAATGTTCAACCAATGACACAAAATGACATAAAATCACATATTGGATGCACAAGATTGGTTAAAACCCCTAATTGGATTAGAATAAGCCTAGGGAGGACGAAAATTACCTAAATGTTCAACCAATGACACAAAATGACACAAAATCACATATTGGATGCACAAGATTGGTTAAAAACCCTAATTGGATTAGAATAAGCCTAGGGAGGACGAAAATGACCTAAATGTTCAACCAATGACACAAAATGACACAAAATCACATATTGGATGCACAAGATTGGCTAAAAACCCTAATTGGATTAGAATAAGCCTATGGAGGACGAAAATGACCTAAATGTTCAACCAATGACACAAAATGACATATTGGGTGCAAAAGATTGGTTAAAAACCCTAACTGGATTGGAATAAGCCTAGGGAAGACGAAAATGACCTAAATGTTCAACCAATGACACAAAATCACATATTGGATGCACAAGATTGGTTAAAAACCCTAATTGGATTAGAATAAGCCTAGGGAGGACGAAAATGACCTAAATGTTCAACCAATGACCCTAAATGACACAAAATGACATATTGGATTCACAAGATTGGTTAAAAACCCTAATTGGATTAGAATAAGCCTAGGGAGGACGACAATGACCTAAATGTTCAACCAATGACACAAAATGACACAAAGTCACATATTGGATGCAGAAGATTGGTTAAAAACCCTAATTGGATTAGAATAAGCCTAGGGAGGACGAAAATGGTTTAAATGTTCAACCAAAGACACAAAATGACACAAAAAGACACAAAATCACATATTGGATGCACAAGATTGGTTAAAAAGCCTAATTGGATTAGAATAAGCCTAGGGAGGACGAAAATGACCTAAATGTTCAACCAATGACACAAAATCACATATTGGATGCACAAGATTGGTTAAAAACCCTAATTGGATTAGAATAAGCCTAGGGAGGACGAAAATGACCTAAATGTTCAACCAATGACACAAAATCACATATTGGGTGCACAAGATTGGTTAAAAACCCTAATTGGATTAGAATAAGCCTAGGGAGGACGAAAATGACCTAAATGTTCAACCAATGACACAAAATCACATATTGGATGCACAAGATTGGTTAAAAACCCTAATTGGATTAGAATAAGCCTAGGGAGGACGAAAATGACCTTAATGTTCAACCAATGACACAGAATCACATATTGGTTGCACAAGATTGGTTAAATACCCTAATTGGATTAGAATAAGCCTAGGGAGGACGAAAATGACCTAAATGTTCAACCAATGACACAAAATCACATATTGGATGCACAAGATTGGTTAAAAACCCTAATTGGATTAGAATAAGCCTAGGGAGGACGAAAATAACTTAAATGTTCAACCAATGACACAAAATGACACAAAATCACATATTGGATGCACAAGATTGGTTAAAAACCCTAATTGGATTAGAATAAGCCTAGGGAGGACGAAAATGACCTAAATGTTCAACCAATGACACAAAAGTACACAAAATCACATATTGGATGCACAAGATTGGTTAAAAACCCTAATTGGATTAGAATAAGCCTAGGGAGGACGAAAATGACCTAAATGTTCAACCAATGACACAAAATGACACAAAATCACATATTGGTTGCAAAAGATTGGTTAAAAACCCTAACTGGATTAGAATAAGCCTAGGGAGGACGAAAATGACCTAAATGTTCAAACAATGACACAAAATTACACAAAATCACATATTGGATGCACAAGATTGGTTAAAAACCCTAATTGGATTAGAATAAGCCTAGGGAGGACGAAAATGACCTAAATGTTCAACCAATGACACAAAATGACACAAAATCACATATTGGATGCATGAGATTGGTTAAAAATGCTAATTGGATTAGAATAAGCCTAGGGAGGACGAAAATGACCTACATTTTCATCAAATGACACAAAATGACACAAAATCACATATTGGATCCACAAGATTGGTTAAAAATCCTAATTGGATTAGAATAAGCCTAGGGAGGACGAAAATGACCTAAATGTTCAACCAATGACACAAAATCACATATTGGATGCACAAGATTGGTTAAAAACCCTAATTGGATTAGAATAAGCCTAGGGAGGACAAAAATGACGTAAATGTTCAACCAATGACACAAAATGACAGAAAATCACATATTGGATGCACAAGATTGGTTAAAAACCTTAATTGGATTAGAATAAGCCTAGGGAGGACGAAAATGACCTAAATGTTCAACCAATGACACAAAATGACACAAAATCACATATTGGATGCACAAGATTGTTTAAAAACCCTAATTGGATTAGAATAAGCCTAGGGAGGACGAAAATGACCTAAATGTTCAATCAATGACACAAAATCACATATTGGATGCACAAGATTGGTTAAAAACCCTAATTGGATTAGAATAGGCCTAGGGAGGACGAAAATGACCTAAATGTTTAACAAATGACACAAAATCACATATTGGATGCACAAGATTGGTTAAAAACCCTAATTGGAATAGAATAAGCCTAGGGAGGACGAAAATGACGTAAATGTTCAACCATTGACACAAAATGACACAAAATCACATATTGGATGCACAAGATTGGTTAAAAACCCTAAGTGGATTAGAATAAGCCTAGGGAGGACGAAAATGACCTAAATGTTCAACCAATGACACAAAATCACATATTGGATGCACAAGATTGGTTATATACCCTAATTGGATTAGAATAAGCCTAGGGAGGACGAAAATGACCTAAATGTTCAACCAATGACACAAAATGACACAAAATCACATATTGGATGCACAAGATTGGTTAAAAACCCTAATTGGATTAGAATAGGCATAGGGAGGACGAAAATGACCTAAATGTTCAACCAATGACACAAAATGATACAAAATCACATATTGGATGCACAAGATTGGTTAAAAACCCTAAGTGGATTAGAATAAGCCTATGGAGGACGAAAATGACCTAAATGTTCAACCAATGACACAAAATCACATATTGGATGCACAAGATTGGTTAAAAACCCTAATTGGATTAGAATAAGCTTAGAGAGGACGAAAATGACCTAAATGTTCAACCAATGACACAAAATCACATATTGGAAGCACAAGATTGGTTAAAAACCCTAATTGGATTAGAATAAGCCTAGGGAGGACGAAAATGACCTAAATGTTCAACCAATGACACAAAATGACACAAAATAACATATTGGATGCACAAGATTGGTTAAAAACCTAATTGGATTAGAATAAGCTTAGGGAGGATGAAAATGACCTAAATGTTCAACCAATGACACAAAATGACACAAAATAACATATTGGATGCACAAGATTGGTTAAAAACCTAATTGGATTAGAATAAGCTTAGGGAGGACGAAAATGAACTAAATGTTCAACCAATGACACAAAAGGACACAAAATCACATATTGGATGCACAAGATTGGTTAAAAACCCTAATTGGATTAGAATAAGTTTAGGGAGCACGAAAATGACCTAAATGTTCAACCAATGACACAAAATGACACAAAATCACATATTGGATGCACAAGATTGGTTAAAAACCCTAATTGGATTAGAATAAGCCTAAAGAGGACGAAAATGACCTAAATGTTCAACATATGACACAAAATGACACAAAATCACATATTTGATGCACAAGATTGGTTAAAACCCTAATTGGATTAGAATAAGCCTAGGGAGGACGAAAATGACCTAAATGTTCAACGAATGACACAAAAGGACACAAAATCACATATTGGATGCACAAGATTGGTTAAAAATCCTAATTGGATTAGAATAAGCCTAGGGAGGACGAAAATGACGTAAATGTTCAACCATTGACACAAAATGACACAAAATCACATATTGATTGCACAAGATTGGTTAAAAACCCTAATTGGTTTAGAATAAGCCTAGGGAGGACGAAAATGACCTAAATGTTCAACCAATGACACAAAATGACACAAAATAACATATTGGATGCACAAGATTGGTTAAAAACCTAATTGGATTAGAATAAGCTTAGGGAGGACGAAAATGACCTAAATGTTCAACCAATGACACAAAAGGACACAAAATCACATATTGGATGCACAGAATTGGTTAAAAACCCTAATTCGATTAGAATAAGGCTAGGGAGGACGAAAATGACCTAAATGTTCAACCAATGACACAAAATGACACAAAATAACATATTGGATGCACAAGATTGGTTAAAAACCTAATTGGATTAGAATAAGCTTAGGGAGGACGAAAATGACCTAAATGTTCAAACAATGACACAAAAGGACACAAAATCACATATTCGATGCACAAGATTGGTTAAAAACCCTTAGTGGATTAGAATAAGCCTAGGAAGGACCAAAATGACCTAAATGTTCAACCAATGACACAAAATCACATATTGGATGCACAAGATTCGTTAAAAACCCTAATTGGATTAGAATAAGCCTTGGGAGGACGAAAATGAACTAAATGTTCAACCAATGACACAAACTGACACAAAATCACATATTGGATGCACAAGATTGGTTAAAAACCCTATTGGATTAGAATAACCCTAGAGAGGACGAAAATGACCAAAATGTTCAACCAATGACACAAAATGACACAAAATCACATATTGGATGCACAAGATTGGTTAAAAACCCTAATTGGATTAGAATAAGCCTAGGGAGGACGAAAATGACATAAATGTTCAACCAATGACACAATATGACACAAAATCACATATTGGACGCACAAGATTGGTTAAAAACCCTAATTGGATTAGAATAGGCCTAGGGAGGACGAAAATGACCTAAATGTTCAACCAATGACACAAAATGATACAAAATCACATATTGGATGCACAAGATTGGTTAAAAACCCTAATTGGATTAGAATAAGCCTAGGGAGGACGAAAATGACCTAAATCTTCAACCAATGACACAAAATGACACAAAATCACATATTGGATGCACAAGATTGGTTAAAAACCTTATTTGGATTAGAATAAGCCTAGGGAGGACGAAAATGACCTAAATGTTCAACCAATGACACAAAATGACACAAAATCACATATTGGATGCACAAGATTGGTTAAAAACCCTAATTGGATTAGAATAAGCCTAGGGAGGACGAAAATGACCTAAATGTTCAACGAATGACACAAAATGACACAAAATCACATATTGGATGCACAAGATTGGTTAAAAACCATAATTGGATTAGAATAAGCCTAGGGAGGACGAAAATGACGTAAATGTTCAACCATTGACACAAAATGACACAAAATCACATATTGGATGCACAAGATTGGTTAAAAACCCTAAGTGGATTAGAATAAGCCTAGGGAGGACGAAAATGACCTAAATGTTCAACCAATGACACTAAAGGACACAAAATCACATATTGGATGCACAAGATTGGTTAAAAACCCTAATTGGATTAGAATAAGCCTAGGGAGGACGGAAATGACCTAAATGTTCAACCAATGACACAAAATGACACAAAATAACATATTGGATGCACAAGATTGGTTAAAAACCTAATTGGATTAGAATAAGCTTAGGGAGGACGAAAATGACCTAAATGTCCAACCAATGACACAAATGGACACAAAATCACATATTGGATGCACAAGATTGGTTAAAAACCCTAATTGGATTAGAATAAGCCTAGGGAGGACGAAAATGACGTAAATGTTCAACCATTGACACAAAATGACACAAAATCACATATTGGATGCACAAGATTGGTTAAAAACCCTAAGTGGATTAGAATAAGCCTAGGGAGGACGAAAATGACCTAAATGTTCAATCAATGACACAAAATCACATATTGGATGCACAAGATTGGTTAAAAACCCTAATTGGATTAGAATAAGCCTAGGGAGGACGAAATTGACCTAAATGTTCAACGAATGAAACAAAATGACACAAAATCACATATTGGATGCACAAGATTGGTTAAAAACCCTAATTGGATTAGAATAAGCCTAGGGAGGACGAAAATGACGTAAATGTTCAACCAATGACACAAAATGACACAAAATCACATATTGGATGCACAAGATTGGTTAAAAACCCTAAGTGGATTAGAATAAGCCTAGGGAGGACGAAAATGACCTAAATGTTCAACCAATGACACAAAAGGACACAAAATCACATATTGGATGCACAAGATTGGTTAAAAACCCTAATTGGATTAGAATAAGCCTAGGGAGGACGGAAATGACCTAAATGTTCAACCAATGACACAAAATGACACAAAATAACATATTGGATGCACAAGATTGGTTAAAAACCTAATTGGATTAGAATAAGCTTAGGGAGGACGAAAATGACATAAATGTTCAACCAATAACACAATATGACACAAAATCACATATTGGACACACAAGATTGGTTAAAAACCCTAATTGGATTAGAATAGGCCTAGGGAGGACGAAAATGACCTAAATGTTCAACCAATGACACAAAATGATACAAAATCACATATTGGATGCACAAGATTGGTTAAAAACCCTAAGTGGATAAGAATAAGCCTAGGGAGGGCGAAAATGACCTAAATGTTCAACCAAAGGCACAAAATCACATATTGGATGCACAAGATTGGTTAAAAACACTAATTGGATTAGAATAACCCTAGGGAGGACGAAAATGACCCAAATGTTCAACTAATGACACAAAATCACATATTGGATGCACAAGATTGGTTAAAAACACTAATTGGATTAGAATAACCCTAGGGAGGACGAAAATGACCTAAATGTTCAACCAATGACACAAAATGACACAAAATCACATATTGGATGCACAAGATTGGTTAAAAACCCTAATTGGATTAGAATAAGCCTAGGGAGGACGAAAATGTCCTAAATGTTCAACAAATGACACAAAATGATACACAATCACATATTGGATGCACAAGATTGGTTAAAAACCCTAAGTGGATTAGAATAAGCCTAGGGAGGACGAAAATGACCTAAATGTTCAACCAATGACACAAAAGGACACAAAATCACATATTGGATGCACAAGATTGGTTAAAAATCCTAATTGGATTAGAATAAGCCTAGGTAGGACGGAAATGACCTAAATGTTCAACCAATGACACAAAATGACACAAAATAACATATTGGATGCACAAGATTGGTTAAAAACCTAATTGGATTAGAATAAGCTTAGGGTGGACGAAAATGACCTAAATGTCCAACCAATGACACAAATGGACACAAAATCACATATTGGATTCACAAGATTGGTTAAAAACCCTAATTGGATTAGAATAAGCCTAGGGAGGACGAAAATGACGTAAATGTTCAACCATTGACACAAAATGACACAAAATCACATATTGGATGCACAAGATTGGTTAAAAACCCTAAGTGGATTAGAATAAGCCTAGGGAGGACGAAAATGACCTAAATGTTCTACCAATGACACAAAATCACATATTGGATGCACAAGATTGGTTAAAAACCCTAATTGGATTAGAATAAGCCTAGGGAGGACGAAAATGACCTAAATGTTCAACCAATGACACAAAATGACATAAAATCACATATTGGATGCACAAGATTGGTTAAAACCCCTAATTGGATTAGAATAAGCCTAGGGAGGACGAAAATTACCTAAATGTTCAACCAATGACACAAAATGACACAAAATCACATATTGGATGCACAAGATTGGTTAAAAACCCTAATTGGATTAGAATAAGCCTAGGGAGGACGAAAATGACCTAAATGTTCAACCAATGACACAAAATGACACAAAATCACATATTGGATGCACAAGATTGGTTAAAAATCCTAATTGGATTAAAATAACCCTAGGGAGGACGAAAATGACCTAAATGTTGAACCAATGACACAAAATGACACAAAATCACATATTGGATGCAGAAGATTGGTTAAAAACCCTAAATGGAATAGAATAAGCCTAGGGAGGACGAAAATGAACTAAATGTTCAACCAATGACACAAAATCACATATTGGATGCACAAGATTGGTTAAAAACCCTAATTGGATTAGAATAAGCCTAGGGAGGACGAAAATGACCTAAATGTTCAACCAATGACACAAAATGACACAAAATCACATATTGGATGCACAAGATTGGTTAAAAACCCTAGTTGGATTATAATAAGCCTAGGGAGGACGAAAATGACCTAAATGTTCAACCAATGACACAAAATCACATATTGGATGCACAAGATTGGTTAAAAACCCTAATTGGATTAGAATAAGCCTAGGGAGGACGAAAATGACCTAAATGTTCAACCAATGACACAAAATGACACAAAATCACATATTGGATGCACAAGATTGATTAAAAACCCTAATTGGATTAGAATAAGCCTAGGGAGGACGAAAATGACCTAAATGTGCAACCAATGACACAAAATCACATATTGGATGCACAAGATTGGTTAAAAACCCTAAATGGATTAGAATAAGCCTATGGAGGACGAAAATGACCTAAATGTTCAACCAATGACACAAAATGACACAAAATCACATATTGGATGCACAAGATTGGTTAAAAACCCTAATTGGATTAGAATAAGCCTAGGGAGGACGAAAATGACCTAAATGTTCAACCAATGACACAAAATGACACAAAATCACATATTGGATGCACAAGATTGGTTAAAAACCCTAATTGGATTAGAATAACCCTAGGGAGGACGAAAATGACCTCAATGTTCATCCAATGACACAAAATGACACAAAATCCCACATTGGATGCACAAGATTGGTTAAAAACCCTAATTGGATTAGAATAAGTCTAGGGAGGACGAAAATGACCTAAATGTTCAACCAATGACACAAAATCACATATTGGATGCACAAGATTGGTTAAAATTCCTAATTGGATTAGAATAAGCCTAGGGAGGACGAAAATGACCTTAATGTACAACCAATGACACAAAATGACACAAAATGACATATTGGATGCACAAGATTGGTTAAAAACCCTAATTGGATTTGAATAAGCCTAGGGAGGACGAAAATGACCTAAATGTTCAACCAATGACACAAAATCACATATTGGATGCACAAGATTGGTTAAAAACCCTAATTGGATTAGAATAAGCCTAGGGAGGACGAAAATGACCTAAATGTTCAACCAATGACACAAAATGACACAAAATCACATATTGGATTCACAAGATTGGTTAAAAACCCAAATTGGATTAGAATAAGCCTAGGGAGGACGAAAATGACCTAAATGTTCAACCAATGACACAAAATGACACAAAATCACGTATTGGTTGCACAAGATTGGTTAAAAACCCTAATTGGATTGGAATAAGCCTAGGGAGGACGAAAATGACCTAAATGTTAAACCAATGACACAAAATCACATATTGCATGCACAAGATTGGTTAAAAACCCTAATTGGATTAGAATAAGCCTAGGGAGGATAAAGATGACCTAAATGTTCAACCAATGACATAAAATCACATATTGGATGCACAAGATTGGTTAAAAACCCTAATTGGATTAGAATAAGCCTAGGGAGGACGAAAATGACCTAAATGTTCAACCAATGACACAAAATCACATATTGGTTGCACAAGATTGGTTAAAAACCCTAATTGGATTAGAATAAGCCTAGGGAGGACGAAAATGAACTAAATGTTCAACCAATGACACAAAATGACACAAAATCACATATTGGATGCACAAGATTGGTTAAAAACCCTAATTGGATTAGAATAAGCCTAGGGAGGACGAAAATGACCTAAATGTTCAACCAATGACACAAAATGACACAAAATCACATATTGCATGCACAAGATTGGTTAAAACCTTATTGGATTAGAATAAGCCTAGGGAGGACGAAAATGACCTAAATGTTCAACCAATGACACAAAATGACACAAAATCACATATTGGATGCACAAGATTGGTTAAAAACCCTAATTGGATTAGAATAAGCCTAGGGAGGACGAAAATGACCTAAATGTTGAACCAATGACACAAAATCACATATTGGATGCACAAGATTGGTTAAAAACCATAATTGGATTAGAAAAAGCCTAGGAAGGACGAAAATGACCTAAATGTTCAACCAATGACACAAAATGACACAAAATCACATATTGGATGCACAAGATTGGTTAAAAACCCTAATTGGATTAGAATAAGCCTAAGGAGGACGAAAATGACCTAAATGTTCAACCAATGACACTAAACGACCCAAAATCACATATTGGATGCACAAGATTGGTTAGAAACCCTAATTGGATTAGAATAAGCCTAGGGAGGACGAAAATGACCTAAATGTTCAACCAATGACACAAAAGTACACAAAATCACATATTGGATGCACAAGATTGGTTAAAAACCCTAATTGGATTAGAATAAGCCTAGGGAGGACGAAAATGACCTAAAAGTTCAACCAATGACACAAAATGACACAAAATCACATATTGGATGCACAAGATTGGTTAAAAACCCTAATTGGATTAGAATAAGCTTAGGGAGCACGAAAATGACCTAAATGTTCAACCAATGACACAAAATGACACAAAATCACATATTGGATGCACAAGATTGGTTAAAAACCCTAATTGGATTAGAATAAGCCTAAGGAGGACGAAAATGACCTAAATGTTCAACCAATGACACTAAATGACCCAAAATCACATATTGGATTCACAAGATTGGTTAGAAACCCTAATTGGATTAGAATAAGCCTAGGGAGGACGAAAATGACCTAAATGTTCAACCAATGACACAAAAGTACACAAAATCACATATTGGATGCACAAGATTGGTTAAAAACCCTAATTGGATTAGAATAAGCCTAGGGAGGACGAAAATGACCTAAATGTTCAACCAATGACACAAAAGGACACAAAATCACATATTGGATGCACAAGATTGGTTAAAAACCCTTATTGGATTAGAATAAACCTAGGGAGGACGGAAATGACCTAAATGTTCAACGCATGACACAAAATGACACAAAATAACATATTGGATGCACAAGATTGGTTAAAAACCTAATTGGATTAGAATAAGCTTAAGGAGGACGAAAATGACCTAAATGTCCAACCAATGACACAAATGGACACAAAATCACATATTGGATGCACAAGATTGGTTAAAAACCCTAATTGGATTAGAATAAGCTTAGGGAGGACGAAAATGACCTAAATGTTCAACCAATCACACAAAATCACATATTGGATGCACAAGATTGGTTAAAAACCCTAATTGGATTAGAATAAGCCTGGGGATGACGAAAATGACCCAAATGTTCAACCAATTGCACAAAATGACACAAAATCACATATTGGATGCACAAGATTGGTTAAAAACCCTAATTGGATTAGAATAAGCCTAGGGAGGACGAAAATGACCTAAAAGTTCAACCAATGACACAAAATGACACAAAATCACATATTGGATGCACAAGATTGGTTAAAAACCCTAATTGGATTAGAAGAAGCCTAGGGAGGACGAAAATGACCTAAATGTTCAACATATGACACAAAATGACACAAAATCACATATTGGATGCACAAGATTGGTTAAAAACCCTAATTGGATTAGAATAAGCCTAGGGAGGACGAAAATGACGTAAATGTTCAACCATTGACACAAAATGACACAAAATCACATATTGGATGCACAAGATTGGTTAAAAACCCTAATTGGATTAGAATAAGCCTGGGGATGACGAAAAT
>JBBPBQ010000008.1:7995477-8009190 GCA_037974755.1 Cicer yamashitae | reverse complement strand
TGGATTAGAATAAGCCTAGGGAGGACGAAAATGACCTAAATGTTCAACCAATGACACAAAATCACATATTGGATGCACAAGATGTGTTAAAAACCCTAATTGGATTAGAATAAGCCTGGGGATGACGAAAATGACCTAAATGTTCAACCAATGACACAAAATGACACAAAATCACATATTGGATGCACTAGATTGGTTAAAAACCCTAATTGGATTAGAACAAGCCTAGGGAGGACGGAAATGACCTAAATGTTTAACCAATGACACAAAATGACACAAAATCACATATTGGATGCACAAGATTGGTTAAAAACCCTAATTGGATTAGAATAAGCCTAGGGAGGACGAAAATGACGTAAATGTTCAACCAATGACACAAAATGACACAAAATCACAAATTGGATGCACAAGATTGGTTAAAAACCCTAATTGGATTAGAATAAGCCTGGGGATGACGAAAATGACCTAAATGTTCAACCAATGGCACAAAATCACATATTGGATGCACAAGATTGGTTAAAAACCCTAATTGGATTTGAATAAGTCTAGGGAGGACGAAAATGACCTAAATGTTCAACCAATGACACAAAATCACATATTGGATGCACAAGATTGGTTAAAAACCCTAATTGGATTAGAATAAGCCTAGGGAGGACGGAAATGACCTAAATGTTTAACCAATGACACAAAATGACACAAAATCACATATTGGATGCACAAGATTGGTTAAAAACCCTAATTGGATTAGAATAAGCCTAGGGAGGACGAAAATGACGTAAATGTTCAACCAATGACACAAAAGGACACAAAATCACATATTGGATGCACAAGATTGGTTAAAAACCCTAATTGCATTAGAATAGGCCTGGGGAGGACGAAAATGACCTAAATGTTCAACCAATGACACAAAAGGACACAAAATCTCATATTGGATGCACAAGATTGGTTAAAAGCCCTAATTGGATTAGAATAAGCCTAGGGAGGACGAAAATGACCTAAATGTTCAACCAATGACACAAAATGACACAAAATCATATATTGGATGCACAAGATTGGTTAAAAACCCTAAGTGGATTAGAATAAGCCTAGGGAGGACGAAAATGACCTAAATGTTCAACCAATGACACAAAATCACATATTGGATGCACAAGATTGGTTAAAAACCCTAAGTGGATTAGAATAAGCCTAGGGAGGACGAAAATGACCTAAATGTTCAATCAATGACACAAAATCACATATTGGATGCACAAGATTGGTTAAAAACCCTAATTGGATTAGAATAAGCCTAGGGAGGACGAAATTGACCTAAATGTTCAACGAATGACACAAAATGACACAAAATCACATATTGGATGCACAAGATTGGTTAAAAACCCTAATTGGATTAGAATAAGCCTAGGGAGGACGAAAATGACCTAAATGTTCAACCAATGACACAAAAGGACACAAAATCACATATTGGATGCACAAGATTGGTTAAAAATACTAATTGGATTAGAATAAGCTTGGGGATGACGAAAATGACCTAAATGTTCAACCAATGATACAAAATGACACAAAATCACATATTGGATGCACAAGATTGGTTAAAAACCCTAATTGGATTAGAATAAGCCTAGGGAGGACGAAAATGACCTAAATGTTCAACCAATGACACAATCACATATTGGATGCACAAGATTGGTTAAAAACCCTAATTGGATTAGAATAAGCCTGGGGATGACGAAAATGACCTAAATGTTCAACCAATGACACAAAATGACACAAAATCACATATTGGATGCACTAGATTGGTTAAAAACCCTAATTGGATTAGAATAAGCCTAGGGAGGACGGAAATGACCTAAATGTTTAACCAATGACACAAAATGACACAAAATCACATATTGGATGCACAAGATTGGTTAAAAACCCTAAGTGGATTAGAATAAGCCTAGGCACGACGAAAATGACCTAAATGTTCAACCAATGACACAAAATCACATATTGGATGCACATGATTGGTTAAAAACCCTAATTGGATTAGAATAAGCCAGGGGATGACGAAAATGACCTTAATGATCAACCAATGACACAAAATGACACAAAATCACAAATTGGATGCACAAGATTGGTTAAAAACCCTAATTGGATTAGAATAAGCCTGGGGATGACGAAAATGACCTAAATGTTCAACCAATGACACAAAATCACATATTGGATGCACAAGATTGGTTAAAAACCCTAATTGGATTAGAATAGGCCTGGGGAGGACGAAAATGACCTAAATGTTCAACCAATGACACAAAAGGACACAAAATCACATATTGGATGCACAAGATTGGTTAAAAACCCTAATTGAATTAGAATAAGCCTAGGGAGGACGAAAATGACTTAAATGTTCAACCAATGACACAAAATGACACAAAATAACATATTGGATGCACAAGATTGGTTAAAAACCTAATTGGATTAGAATAAGCTTAGGGAGGACGTAAATGACCTAAATGTTCAACCAATGACACAAAAGGACACAAAATCACATATTGGATGCACAAGATTGGTTAAAAACCCTAATTGGATTAGAATAAGCCTAGGGAGGACGAAAATGACTTAAATGTTCAACCAATGACACAAAATGACACAAAATAACATATTGGATGCACAAGATTGGTTAAAAACCTAATTGGATTAGAATAAGCTTAGGGAGGACGTAAATGACCTAAATGTTCAACCAATGACACAAAAGGACACAAAATCACATATTGGATGCAGAAGATTGGTTAAAAACCCTAATTGGATTAGAATAAGCCTAGGGAGGACGAAAATGACCTAAATGTTCAACCAATGACACAAAATCACATATTGGATGCACAAGATTGGTTAAAAACCCTAATTGGATTATAATAAGCCGAGGGAGGACGAAAATGACCTAAATGTTCAACCAATGACACAAAATCACATATTGGATGCACAAGATTGGTTAAAAACCCTAATTGGATTAGAATAAGCCTAGGGAGGACGAAAATGACCTAAATGTTCAACCAATGACACAAAATGACACAAAATCACATATTGAATGCACAAGATTGGTTAAAAACCCTAATTGGATTAGAATAAGCCTAGGGAGCACGAAAATGACCTAAATGTTCAACCAATGACACAAAATGACATATTGGATGCACAAGATTGGTTAAAAACCCTAATTGGATTAGAATAAGCCTAGGGAGGACGAAAATGACCTAAATGTTCAACCAATGACACAAAATTACACAAAATCACATATTGGATGCACAAGATTGGTTAAAAACCATAATTGGATTAGAATAAGCCTAGGGAGGACGAAAATGACCTAAATGTTCAACCAATGACACAAAATGACACAAAATCACATATTGGATGCACTAGATTGGTTAAAAACCCTAATTGGATTACAATAAGCCTAGGGAGGATGAAAATGACCTAAATGTTCAACCAATGACACAAAATGACACAAAATCACATATTGGATGCACAAGATTGGTTAAAAACCCTAATTGGATTAGAATAAGCCTAGGGAGGACGAAATTGACCTAAATGTTCAACCAATGACACAAAATGACACAAAATCACATATTGGATGCACAAGATTGGTTAAAAACCGTAATTGGATTTGAATAAGCCTAGGGAGGACGAAAATGACCTAAATGTTCAACCAATGTAACAAAATCACATATTGGATACCCAAGATTGGTTAAAAACCCTAATTGGATTAGAATAAGCCTAGGGAGGACGAAAATGACCTAAATGTTCAACCAATGACACAAAATGACACAAAATCACATATTGGATGCACAAGATTGGTTAAAAACCCTAATTGGATTAGAATAAGCCTGGGGATGACGAAAATGACCTAAATGTTCAACCAATGACACAAAAAGACACAAAATCACAAATTGGATGCACAAGATTGGTTAAAAACCCTAATTGGATTAGAATAAGCCTGGGGATGACGAAAATGACCTAAATGTTCAACCAATGACACAAAATCACATATTGGATGCACAAGATTGGTTAAAAACCCTAATTGGATTAGAATAAGCCTGGGGATGACGAAAATGACCTAAATGTTCAACCAATGACACAAAATGACACAAAATCACATATTGGATGCACAAGATTGGTTAAAAACCCTAATTGGATTAGAATAAGCCTAAGGAGGACGAAAATGACCTAAATGTTCAACCAATGACACTAAATGACCCAAAATCACATATTGGATGCACAAGATTGGTTAAAAACCCTAATTGGATTAGAATAAGCCTAGGGAGGACGAAAATGACCTAAATGTTCAACCAATGACACAAAAGGACACAAAATCACATATTGGATGCACAAGATTGGTTAAAAACCCTAATTGGATTAGAATAAGCCTAGGGAGGACGGAAATGACCTAAATGTTCAACCAATGACACAAAATGACACAAAATAACATATTGGATGCACAAGATTGGTTAAAAACCTAATTGGATTAGAATAAGCTTAGGGAGGACGAAAATGACCTAAATGTCCAACCAATGACACAAATGGACACAAAATCACATATTGGATGCACAAGATTGGTTAAAAACCCTAATTGGATTAGAATAAGCCTAGGGAGGACGAAAATGACGTAAATGTTCAACCATTGACACAAAATGACACAAAATCACATATTGGATGCACAAGATTGGTTAAAAACCCTAACTGGATTAGAATAAGCTTAGGGAGGACGAAAATGACCGAAATGTTCAACCAATGACACAAAATCACATATTGGATGCACAAGATTGGTTAAAAACCCTAATTGGATTAGAATAAGCCTAGGGAGGACGAAAATGACCTAAATGTTCAACCAATGACACAAAAGGACACAAAATCACATATTGGATGCACAAGATTGGTTAAAAACCCTAATTGGATTAGAATAAGCCTGGGGATGAAGAAAATGACCTAAATGTTCAACCAATGACACAAAATGACACAAAATCACATATTGGATGCACAAGATTGGTTAAAAACCCTAATTGGATTAGAATAAGCCTAGGGAGGACGAAAATGACCTAAATGATCAACAAATGACACAAAATGACACAAAATCACATATTGGATGCACAAGATTGGTTAAAAACCCTAATTGGATTAGAATAAGCCTAGGGAGGACGAAAATGACCTAAATGTTCAACCAATGACACAAAAGGACACAAAATCACATATTGGATGCACAAGATTGGTTGGTTAAAAACCCTAATTGGATTAGAATATGCCTAGGGAGGACGAAAATGACCTAAATGTTCAACCAATGACACAAAATGACACAAAATCACATATTGGATGCACAAGATTGGTTAAAAACCCTAATTGGATTAGAATAAGCCTAGGGAGGACGAAAATGACCTAAATGTTCAACCAATGACACAAACTCACATATTGGATGCACAATTTTGGTTAAAAACCCTAATTGGATTAGAATAAGCCTAGGGAGGACGAAAATGACCTAAATGTTCAACCAATGACACAAAATCACATATTGGATGCACAAGATTGGTTAAAAACCCTAATTGGATTAGAATAAGCCTAGAGAGGAGGAAAATGACCTATATGTTCAACCAATGACACAAAATGACACAAAATCACATATTGGATGCACAAGATTGGTTAAAAACCCTAATTGGATTAGAATAAGCCTAGGGAAGACGAAAATGACCTAAATGTTCAACCAATGACACAAAATGACACAAAATCACATATTGGATGCACAAGATTGGTTACAAACCCTAATTGGATTAGAATAAGCCTAGGGAGGACGAAAATGACCTAAATGTTCAACCAATGACACAAAATCACTTATTGGACGCACAAGATTGGTTAAAAACCCTAATTGGATTAGAATAGGCCTAGGGAGGACAAAAATGACCTAAATGTTCAACCAATGACACAAAATCACATATTGGATGCACAAGATTGGTTAAAAACCCTAATTGGATTAGAATAAGCCTAGGGAGGACGAAAATGACCTAAATGTTCAACCAATGACACAAAATCACATATTGGATGCACAAGATTGGTTAAAAACCCTAATTGGATTAGAATAAGACTACGGAGGACGAAAATGACCTAAATGTTCAACCAATGACACAAAATGACACAAAATCACATATTGGATGCACAAGATTGGTTAAAAACCCTAATTGGATTAGAATAAGCCTAGGGAGGACAAAAATGACCTAAATGTACAACCAATGACACAAAATCACATATTGGATGCACAAGATTGGTTAAAAACCCTAATTGGATTAGAATAAGCCTAGGGAGGACGAAAATGACCTAAATGTTCAACCAATGACACAAAAGGACACAAAATCACATATTGGATGCACAAGATTGGTTAAAAACCCTAATTGGATTAGAATATGCCTAGGGAGGACGAAAATGACCTAAATGTTCAACCAATGACACAAAATGACACAAAATCACATATTGGATGCACAAGATTGGTTAAAAACCCTAGTTGGATTAGAATAAGCCTAGGGAGGACGAAAATGACCTAAATGTTCAACCAATGACACAAAATCACATATTGGATGCACAAGATTGGTTAAAAACCCTAATTGGATTAGAATAAGCCTAGGGAGGACGGAAATGACCTAAATGTTTAACCAATGACACAAAATGACACAAAATCACATATTGGATGCACAAGATTGGTTAAAAACCCTAATTGGATTAGAATAAGCCTAGGGAGGACGAAAATGACGTAAATGTTCAACCAATGACACAAAATGACACAAAATCACAAATTGGATGCACAAGATTGGTTAAAAACCCTAATTGGATTAGAATAAGCCTGGGGATGACGAAAATGACCTAAATGTTCAACCAATGACACAAAATGACACAAAATCACATATTGGATGCACAAGATTGGTTAAAAACCCTAATTGGATTAGAATAAGCCTAAGGAGGACGAAAATGACCTAAATGTTCAACCAATGACACAAAATGACACAAAACGACATATTGGATGCACAAGATTGGTTAAAAACCTAATTGGATTAGAATAAGCTTAGGGAGGACGTAAATGACCTAAATGTTCAACCAATGACACAAAAGGACACAAAATCACATATTGGATGCAGAAGATTGGTTAAAAACCCTAATTGGATTAGAATAAGCCTAGGGAGGACCAAAATGACCTAAATGTTCAACCAATGACACAAAATCACATATTGGATGCACAAGATTGGTTAAAAACCCTAATTGGATTAGAATAAGCCTAGGGAGGACGGAAATGACCTAAATGTTTAACCAATGACACAAAATGACACAAAATCACATATTGGATGCACAAGATTGGTTAAAAACCCTAATTGGATTAGAATAAGCCTAGGGAGGACGAAAATGACGTAAATGTTCAACCAATGACACAAAATGACACAAAATCACAAATTGGATGCACAAGATTGGTTAAAAACCCTAATTGGATTAGAATAAGCCTGGGGATGACGAAAATGACCTAAATGTTCAACCAATGGCACAAAATCACATATTGGATGCACAAGATTGGTTAAAAACCCTAATTGGATTTGAATAAGTCTAGGGAGGACGAAAATGACCTAAATGTTCAACCAATGACACAAAATCACATATTGGATGCACAAGATTGGTTAAAAACCCTAATTGGATTAGAATAAGCCTAGGGAGGACGGAAATGACCTAAATGTTTAACCAATGACACAAAATGACACAAAATCACATATTGGATGCACAAGATTGGTTAAAAACCCTAATTGGATTAGAATAAGCCTAGGGAGGACGAAAATGACGTAAATGTTCAACCAATGACACAAAAGGACACAAAATCACATATTGGATGCACAAGATTGGTTAAAAACCCTAATTGCATTAGAATAGGCCTGGGGAGGACGAAAATGACCTAAATGTTCAACCAATGACACAAAAGGACACAAAATCTCATATTGGATGCACAAGATTGGTTAAAAGCCCTAATTGGATTAGAATAAGCCTAGGGAGGACGAAAATGACCTAAATGTTCAACCAATGACACAAAATGACACAAAATCATATATTGGATGCACAAGATTGGTTAAAAACCCTAAGTGGATTAGAATAAGCCTAGGGAGGACGAAAATGACCTAAATGTTCAACCAATGACACAAAATCACATATTGGATGCACAAGATTGGTTAAAAACCCTAATTGGATTAGAATAAGCCTAGGGAGGACGAAAATGACCTAAATGTTCAACCAATGACACAAAATGACAGAAAATCACAGATTGGATGCACAAGATTGGTTAAAAACCCTAATTGGATTAGAATAAGCCTACGGAGGACGAAAATGACCTAAATGTTCAACAAATGACACAAAATGACACAAAATAACATATTGGATGCACAAGATTGGTTAAAAACCCTAATTGGATTAGAATAAGCCTAGGGAGGACGAAAATGACCTAAATGTTCAACCAATGACAAAAAATCACATATTGGATGCACAAGATTGGTTAAAAACCCTAATTGGATTAGAATAAGCCTAGGGAGGACGAAAATGACCTAAATTTTCAACCAATGACACAAAATCACATATTGGATGCACAAGATTGGTTAAAAACCCTAATTGGATTAGAATAATCCTAGCAAGTCGAAAATGACCTAAATGTTCAACCAATGACACAAAATCACATATTGGATGCACAAGATTGGTTAAAAACCCTAATTGGATTAGAATAAGCCTAGGGAGGACGAAAATGACCTAAATGTTCAACCAATGACACAAAATGACACAAAATCACATATTGGATGCACAAGAATGGTTAAAAACCCTAATTGGATGAGAATAAGCCTAGGGAGGACGAAAATGACCTAAATGTTCAACCAATGACACAAAATCACATATTGGATGCACAAGATTGGTTAAAAACCCTAATTGGATTAGAATAAGCCTAGGGAGGACGAAAATGACCTAAATGTTCAACCAATGACACAAAATCACATATTGGATGCACAAGTTTTGTTAAAAACCCTAATTGGATTAGAATAAGCCTAGGGAGGACGAAAATGACCTAAATGTTCAACCAATGACACAAAATCACATATTGGATGCACAAGATTGGTTAAAAACCCTAATTGGATTAGAATAAGCCTAGGGAGGACGAAAATGACCTAAATGTTCAACCAATGACACAAAATGACAAAAAATGACACAGAATCACATATTGGATGCACAAGATTGGTTAAAAACCCTAATTGGATTAGAATAAGCCTAGGGAGGACGAAAATGATCTAAATGTTCAACCAATGACACAAAATCACATATTGGATGCACAAGATTGGTTAAAAACCCTAATTGGATTAGAATAAGCCTAGGGAGGACCAAAATGACCAAAATGTTCAACCAATAACACAAATTCACATATTGGATGCACAAGATTGGTTAAAAACCCTAATTGGATTTGAATAAGCCTAGGGAGGACGAAAATGACCTAAATGTTCAACCAATGACACAAAATCACATATTGGATGCACAAGATTGGTTAAAAACACTAATTGGATTAGAATAAGCCTAGGGAGGACGAAAATGACCTAAATGTTCAACCAATGACACAAAATGACACAAAATCACATATTGGATGCACAAGATTGGTTAAAAAACCTAATTGGATTAGAATAAGCCTAGGGAGGACGAAAATGACCTAAATGTTCAACCAATGACACAAAATTGGTTAAAAACCCTAATTGGATTAGAATAAGCCTAGGGAGGGCGAAAATCACGTAAATGTTCAACCAATGACACAAAAGGACACAAAATCACATATTGGATGCACAAGATTGGTTAAAAACCCTAATTGGATTAGAATAGGCCTGGGGAGGACGAAAATGACCTAAATGTTCAACCAATGACACAAAAGGACACAAAATCACATATTGGATGCACAAGATTGGTTAAAAACCCTAATTGGATTAGAATAAGCCTAGGGAGGACGAAAATGACTTAAATGTTCAACCAATGACACAAAATAACATATTGGATGCACAAGATTGGTTAAAAACCTAATTGGATTAGAATAAGCTTAGGGAGGACGTAAATGACCTAAATGTTCAACCAATGACACAAAAGGACACAAAATCACATATTGGATGCACAAGATTGGTTAAAAACCCTAATTGGATTAGAATAAGCCTGGGGATGACGAAAATGACCTAAATGTTCAACCAATGACACAAAATCACATATTGGATGCACAAGATTGGTTAAAAACCCTAATTGGATTTGAATAAGTCTAGGGAGGACGAAAATGACCTAAATGTTCAACCAATGACACAAAATCACATATTGGATGCACAAGATTGGTTAAAAACCCTAATTGGATTAGAATAAGCCTAGGGAGGACGAAAATGACCTAAATGTTCAACCAATGACACAAAATGACAGAAAATCACATATTGGGTGCACAAGATTGGTTAAAAACCCTAATTGGATTAGAATAAGCCTACGGAGGAGGAAAATGACCTAAATGTTCAACAAATGACACAAAATGACACAAAATCACGTATTGGATGCACAAGATTGGTTAAAAACCCTAATTGGAATAGAATAAGCCTAGGGAGGACAAACATGACCTAAATATTCAACCAATGATACAAAATCACATATTGGATGCACAAGATTGGTTAAAAACCCTAATTGGATTAGAATAAGCCTAGGGAGGACGAAAATGACCTAAATGTTCAACCAATGACACAAAATCACATATTGGTTGCACAAGATTGGTTAAAAACCCTAATCGGATTAAAATAAGCCTAGGGAGGACGAAAATGACCTAAATGTTCAACCAATGACACAAAATCACATATTGGATGCACAAGATTGGTTAAAAACCCTAATTGGATTAGAATAAGCCTAGGGAGGACGAAAATGACCTAAATGTTCAACCAACGACACAAAATGACACAAAATCTCATATTGGATGCACAAGATTTGTTATAAACCCTAATTGGATTAGAATAAGCCTAGGGAGGACGAAAATGACCTAAATGTTTAACCAATGACACAAAACGACACAAAATCTCATATTGGATGCACAAGATTGGTTAAAAACCCTAATTGGATTAGAATAAGCCTAGGGAGGATGAAAATGACCTAAATGTTCAACCAACGACACAAAATCACATATTGGATGCACAAGATTGGTTAAAAACCCTAATTGGATTAGAATAAGCCTAGGGAGGACGAAAATGACCTAAATGTTCAACCAATGACACAATATCACATATTGGATGCACAAGATTGGTTAAAAACCCTAATTGGATTTGAATAAGCCTATGGAGGACGAAAATGACCTAAATGTTCAACCAATGACACAAAATCACATATTGGATGCACAAGATTGGTTAAAAACCCTAATTGGATTAGAATAAGCCTAGGGAGGACGAAAATGACCTAAATGTTCAACCAATGACAGAAAATGACACAAAATCACATATTGGATGCACAAGATTGGTTAAAAACCCTAATTGGATTAGAATAAGCCTAGGGATGACGAAAATGACCTAAATGTTCAACGAATAACACAAAATGACACAAAATCACATATTGGATGCACAAGATTGGTTAAAAACCCTAATTGGATTAGAATAAGCCTAGGGAGGACGAAAATGACCTAAATGTGCAACCAATGACACAAAATCACATATTGGATGCAGAAGATTGGTTAAAAACCCTAATTGGATTAGAATAAGCCTAGGGAGGACCAAAATGACCTAAATGTTCAACCAATGACACAAAATCACATATTGGATGCACAAGATTGGTTAAAAACCTAATTGGATTAGAATAAGCTTAGGGAGGACGTAAATGACCTAAATGTTCAACCAATGACACAAAAGTACACAAAATCACATATTGGATGCACAAGATTAGTTAAAAACCCTAATTGGATTAGAATAAGCCTAGGGAGGACGAAAATGATGTAAATGTTCAACCATTGACACAAAATGACACAAAAAAACACAAAATGACACAAAATCACATATTGGATGCACAAGATTGGTTAAAAATCGTAATTGGATTAGAATACGCCTAGGGAGAACAAAAATGACGTAAATGTTCAACCAATGACACAAAATCACATATTGGATGCTCAAGATTGGTTAAAAACCCTAATTGGATTTGAATAAGCCTAGGGAGGACGAAAATGACCTAAATGTTCAACCAATGACACAAAATCACATATTGGATGCACAAGATTGGTTAAAAACCCTAATTGGATTAGAATAAGCCTAGGGAGGACGAAAATGACCTAAATGTTCAACCAATGACACAAAATGACAGAAAATCACGTATTGGTTGCACAAGATTGGTTAAAAACCCTAATTGGATTGGAATAAGCCTAGGGAGGACGAAAATGACCTAAATGTTCAACCAATGACACAAAATCACATATTGCATGCACAAGATTGGTTAAAAACCCTAATTGGATTAGAATAAGCCTAGGGAGGACGAAAATGACCTAAATGTTCAACCAATGACACAAAAGGACACAAAATCACATATTGGATGCACAAGATTGGTTAAAAACCCTAATTGGATTAGAATAAGCCTAGGGAGGACGAAAATGACCTAAATGTTCAACCAATGACAAAAAAATGACACCAAATCACATATTGCATGCACAAGATTGGTTAAAAACCCTAATTGGATTAGAATAAGCCTAGGGAGGACGAAAATGACCTAAATGTTCAACCAATGACACAAAAGGACACAAAATCACATATTGGATGCACAAGATTGGTTAAAAACCCTAATTGGATTAGAATAAGCCTAGGGAGGACGAAAATGACTTAAATGTTCAACCAATGACACAAAAGGACACAAAATCACATATTGGATGCACAAGATTGGTTAAAAACCCTAATTGGATTAGAATAAGCATGGGGAGGACGAGAATGACCTAAATGTTCATCCAATGACACAAAATGACACAAAATCACATATTGGATGCACAAGATTGGTTAAAAACCCTAATTGGATTAGAATAAGCCTAGGGAGGACGAAAATGACCTAAATGTTCAACCGATGACACAAAATGACACAAAATCACATATTGGATGCACAAGATTGGTTAAAAACCCTAATTGGATTAGAATAAGCCTAGGGAGGACGAAAATGATCTAAATGTTCAACCAATGACACAAAATGACACAAAATCACATATTGGATGCACAAGATTGGTTAAAAACCCTAATTTGATGAGAATAAGCCTAGGGAGGACGAAAATGACCTAAATGTTCAACCAATGACACAAAATGACACAAAATCACATATTGGATGCACAAGATTGGTTAAAAACCCTAAGTGGATTAGAATAAGCCTAGGCAGGACGAAAATGACCTAAATGTTCAACCAATGACACAAAATCACATATTGGATGCACATGATTGGTTAAAAACCCTAATTGGATTAGAATAAGCCTGGGGATGACGAAAATGACCTTAATGATCAACCAATGACACAAAATGACACAAAATCACAAATTGGATGCACAAGATTGGTTAAAAACCCTAATTGGATTAGAATAAGCCTGGGGATGACGAAAATGACCTAAATGTTCAACCAATGACACAAAATGACACAAAATCACATATTGGATGCACAAGATTGGTTAAAAACCCTAATTGGATTAGAATAAGCCTA
>JBBPBQ010000008.1:7947786-7993180 GCA_037974755.1 Cicer yamashitae | reverse complement strand
CACAAGATTGGTGAAAAACCCTAATTGGATTAGAATAAGCCTGGGGAGGACGAAAATGACCTAAATGTTCAACCAATGACACAAAAGTACAGAAAATCACATCTTGGATGCACAAGATTGGTTAAAAACCCTAATTGGATTAGAATAAGCTTAGGGAGGACGAAAATGACCTAAATGTTCAACCAATGACACAAAATGACACAAAATCACATATTGGATGCACAAGATTGGTTAAAAACCCTAATTGGATTAGAATAAGCCTAGGGAGGACGGAAATGACCTAAATGTTTAACCAATGACACAAAATGACACAAAATCACATATTGGATGCACAAGATTGGTTAAAAACCCTAATTGGATTAGAATAAGCCTAGGGAGGACGAAAATGACGTAAATGTTCAACCAATGACACAAAATGACACAAAATCACAAATTGGATGCACAAGATTGGTTAAAATCCCTAATTGGATTAGAATAAGCCTGGGGATGACGAAAATGACCTAAATGTTCAACCAATGACACAAAATGACACAAAATCACAAATTGGATGCACAAGATTGGTTAAAAACCCTAATTGGATTAGAATAAGCCTGGGGATGACGAAAATGACCTAAATGTTCAACCAATGACACAAAATCACATATTGGATGCACAAGATTGGTTAAAAACCCTAATTGGATTAGAATAGGCCTGGGGAGGACGAAAATGACCTAAATGTTCAACCAATGACACAAAAGGACACAAAATCACATATTGGATGCACAAGATTGGTTAAAAACCCTAATTGAATTAGAATAAGCCTAGGGAGGACGAAAATGACTTAAATGTTCAACCAATGACACAAAATGACACAAAATAACATATTGGATGCACAAGATTGGTTAAAAACCTAATTGGATTAGAATAAGCTTAGGGAGGACGTAAATGACCTAAATGTTCAACCAATGACACAAAAGGACACAAAATCACATATTGGATGCACAAGATTGGTTAAAAACCCTAATTGGATTAGAATAAGCCTAGGGAGGACGAAAATGACTTAAATGTTCAACCAATGACACAAAATGACACAAAATAACATATTGGATGCACAAGATTGGTTAAAAACCTAATTGGATTAGAATAAGCTTAGGGAGGACGTAAATGACCTAAATGTTCAACCAATGACACAAAAGGACACAAAATCACATATTGGATGCAGAAGATTGGTTAAAAACCCTAATTGGATTAGAATAAGCCTAGGGAGGACGAAAATGACCTAAATGTTCAACCAATGACACAAAATCACATATTGGATGCACAAGATTGGTTAAAAACCCTAATTGGATTAGAATAAGCCTGGGGATGACGAAAATGACCTAAATGTTCAACCAATGACACAAAATGACACAAAATCACATATTGGATGCACAAGATTGGTTAAAAACCCTAATTGGATTAGAATAAGCCTAGGGAGGACGGAAATGACCTAAATGTTCAACCAATGACACAAAATGACACAAAATAACATATTGGATGCACAAGATTGGTTAAAAACCTAATTGGATTAGAATAAGCTTAAGGAGGACGAAAATGACCTAAATGTCCAACCAATGACACAAATGGACACAAAATCACATATTGGATGCACAATATTGGTTAAAAACCCTAATTGGATTAGAATAAGCTTAGGGAGGACGAAAATGACCTAAATGTTCAACCAATCACACAAAATCACATATTGGATGCACAAGATTGGTTAAAAACCCTAATTGGATTAGAATAAGCCTGGGGATGACGAAAATGACCTAAATGTTCAACCAATGACACAAAATGACACAAAATCACATATTGGATGCACAAGATTGGTTAAAAACCCTAATTGGATTAGAATAAGCCTAAGGAGGACGAAAATGACCTAAATGTTCAACCAACGACACAAAATGACACAAAATCACATATTGGATGCACAAGATTGGTTAAAAACCCTAATTGGATTAGAATAAGCCTAGGGAGGACGAAAATGACCTAAATGTTCAACCAATGACATAAAATGACACAAAATCACATATTGGATGCACAAGATTGGTTAAAAACCTAATTGGATTAGAATAAGCTTAGGGAGGACGTAAATGACCTAAATGTTCAACCAATGACACAAAAGTACACAAAATCACATATTGGATGCACAAGATTGGTTAAAAACCCTAATTGGATTAGAATAAGCCTAGGGAGGACGAAAATGACCTAAATGTTCAACCAATGACACAAAAGGACACAAAATCACATATTGGATGCACAAGATTGGTTAAAAACCCTAATTGGATTAGAATAAGCTTAGGGAGGACGAAAATGACCTAAATGTTCAACCAATCACACAAAATCACATATTGGATGCACAAGATTGGTTAAAAACCCTAATTGGATTAGAATAAGCCTAGGGAGGACGAAAATGACCTAAATGTTCAACCAATGACACAAAAGGACACAAAATCACATATTGGATGCACAAGATTGGTTAAAAACCCTAATTGGATTAGAATAAGCCTAGGGAGGACGTAAATGACCTAAATGTTTAACCAATGACACAAAATAACACAAAATCACATATTGGATGCACAAGATTGGTTAAAAACCCTAATTGGATTAGAATAAGCCTAGGGAGGACGAAAATGACGTAAATGTTCAACCAATGACACAAAATGACACAAAATCACATATTGGATGCACAAGATTGGTTAAAAACCCTAAGTGGATTAGAATAAGCCTAGGCAGGACGAAAATGACCTAAATGTTCAACCAATGACACAAAATCACATATTGGATGGCCAAGATTGGTTAAAAACCCTAATTGGATTAGAATAAGCCTAGGGAGGACGAAAATGACCTAAATGTTCAACCAATGACACAAAAAGACACAAAATCACATATTGGATGCACAAGATTGGTTAAAAACCCTAATTGGATTAGAATAGGCCTGGGGAGGACGAAAATGACCTAAATGTTCAACCAATGACACAAAATGACACAAAATCACATATTGGATGCCCAAGATTGGTTAAAAACCCTAATTGGATTAGAATAAGCCTAGGGAGGACGAAAATGACCTAAATATTCAACCAATGACACAAAAAGACACAAAATCACATATTGGATGCACAAGATTGGTTAAAAACCCTAATTGGATTAGAATAGGCCTGGGGAGGACGAAAATGACCTAAATGTTCAACCAATGACACAAAATGACACAAAATCACATATTGGATGCACAAGATTGGTTAAAAACCCTAATTGGATTAGAATAAGCCTAGGGAGGACGAAAATGACCTAAATGTTCAACCAATGACACAAAATGACACAAAACGACATATTGGATGCACAAGATTGGTTAAAAACCCTAATTGGATTAGAATAAGCCTGGGGATGACGAAAATGACCTAAATGTTCAACCACTGACACAAAATGACACAAAATCGCATATTGGATGCACAAGATTGGTTAAAAACCCTAATTGGATTAGAATAAGCCTGGGGATGACGAAAATGACCTAAATGTTCAACCAATGACACAAAATCACATATTGGATGCACAAGATTGGTTAAAAACCCTAATTGGATTTGAATAAGTCTAGGGAGGACGAAAATGACCTAAATGTTCAACCAATGACACAAAATCACATATTGGATGCACAAGATTGGTTAAAAACCCTAATTGGATTAGAATAAGCCTAGGGAGGACGAAAATGACCTAAATGTTCAACCAATGACACAAAGTTACATATTGGATGCACAAGATTGGTTAAAAACCCTAATTGGATTAGAATAAGCCTAGGGAGGACGAAAATGACCTAAATGTTCAACCAATGACACAAAATGACACAAAATCACATATTGGATGCACAAGATTGGTTAAAAACCCTAATTGGATTAGAATAAGCCTAGGGAAGATGAAAATGACCTAAATGTTCAACCAATGACCCAAAATGAGACAAAATCACATATTGGATGCACAAGATTGGTTAAAAACTCTAATTGGATTAGAATAAGCCTAGGGAGGAAGAAAATGACCTGAATGTTCAACCAATGACACAAAATCACAAATTGGATGCACAAGATTGCTTAAAAACCCTAATTGGATTAGAATAAGCCTAGGGATGACGAAAATGACCTAAATGTTCAACCAATGACACAAAATCACAAATTGGATGCACAAGATTGGTTAAAAACCCTAATTGGATTAGAATAAGCCTAGGGAGCACGAAAATGACCTAAATGTTCAACCAATGACACAAAATCACATATTGGATGCCCAAGATTTGTTAAAAACCCTAATTGGATTATAATAAGCCTAGGGAGGACGAAAATGACCTAAATGTTCAACCAATGACACAAAATGACACAAAATCACATATTGGATGCACAAGATTGGTTAAAAACCCTAATTGGATTAGAATAAGCCTAGGGAGGACGAAAATCACCTAAATGTTCAACCAATGACACAAAAGGACACAAAATCACATATTGGATGCACAAGATTGGTTAGAAACCCTAATTGGATTAGAATAAGCCTGGGGATGACGAAAATGACCTAAATGTTCAACCAATGACACAAAATGACACAAAATCACATATTGGATGCACAAGATTGGTTAAAAACCCTAATTGGATTAGAATAAGCCTAGGGAGGACGAAAATGACGTAAATGTTCAACCAATGACACAAAAGGACACAAAATCACATATTGGATGCACAAGATTGGTTAAAAACCCTAATTGGATTAGAATAAGCCTGGGGATGACGAAAATGACCTAAATGTTCAACCAATGACACAAAATGACACAAAATCACATATTGGATGCACAAGATTAGTTAAAAACCCTAATTGGATTAGAATAAGCCTGGGGATGACGAAAATGACCTAAATGTTCAACCAATGACACAAAATGACACAAAATCACATATTGGATGCACAAGATTTGTTAAAAACCCTAATTGGATTAGAATAAGCCTAGGGAGGACGAAAATGACCTAAATGATCAACCAATGACACAAAATCACATATTGGATGCACAAGATAGGTTAAAATCCTTATTGGATTAGAATAAGCCTAGGAAGGACGAAAATGACCTAAATGTTCAACCAGTGACACAAAATAACACAAAATCACATATTGGATGCACAAGATTGGTTAAAAACCCTAATTGGATTAGAATAAGCCTAGGGAGGACGAAAATGACCTAAATGTTCAACCAATGACACAAAATCACATATTGGATGCACAAGATTGGTTAAAAACCCTAATTGGATTAGGATAAGCCTAGGGAGGACGAAAATGACCTAAATGTTCAACCAATGACACAAAATGACACAAAATCACATATTGGATGCACAAGATTTGTTAAAAACCCTAATTGGATTAGAATAAGCCTAGGGAGGACGAAAATGACCTAAATGTTCAACCAATGACACAAAATCACATATTTGATGCACAAGATTGGTTAAAAACCCTAATTGGATTAGAATAAGCCTAGGGAGGACGAAAATGAACTAAATGTTCAACCAATGACACAAAATCACATATTGGATGCACAAGATTGGTTAAAAACCCTAATTGGATTAGAATAAGACTAGGGAGGACGAAAATGACCTAAATGTTCAACAAATGACACAAAATCACATATTGGATGCACAAGATTGGTTAAAAACCCTAATTGGATTAGAATAAGCCTAGGGAGGACGAAAATGACCTAAATGTTCAACTAATGACACAAAATCACATATTGGAAGCACAAGATTGGTTAAAAACCCTAATTGGATTAGAATAAGCCTAGGGAGGACGAAAATGACCTAAATGTTCAACCAATGACACAAAATGACACAAAATCACATATTGGATGCACAAGATTGGTTAAAAACCGTAATTGGATTAGAATAAGCCTAGGCAGGACGAAAATGACCTAAATGTTCAACCAATGACACAAAATCACATATTGGATGCACATGATTGGTTAAAAACCCTAATTGGATTAGAATAAGCCTGGGGATGACGAAAATGACCTTAATGATCAACCAATGACACAAAATGACACAAAATCACAAATTGGATGCACAAAATTGGTTAAAAACCCTAATTGGATTAGAATAAGCCTAGGGAGGACGGAAATGACCTAAATGTTTAACCAATGACACAAAATGACACAAAATCACATATTGGATGCACAAGATTGGTTAAAAACCCTAATTGGATTAGAATAAGCCTAGGGAGGACGAAAATGACGTAAATGTTCAACCAATGACACAAAATGACACAAAATCACAAATTGGATGCACAAGATTGGTTAAAAACCCTAATTGGATTAGAATAAGCCTGGGGATGACGAAAATGACCTAAATGTTCAACCAATGGCACAAAATCACATATTGGATGCACAAGATTGGTTAAAAACCCTAATTGGATTTGAATAAGTCTAGGGAGGACGAAAATGACCTAAATGTTCAACCAATGACACAAAATCACATATTGGATGCACAAGATTGGTTAAAAACCCTAATTGGATTAGAATAAGCCTAGGGAGGACGGAAATGACCTAAATGTTTAACCAATGACACAAAATGACACAAAATCACATATTGGATGCACAAGATTGGTTAAAAACCCTAATTGGATTAGAATAAGCCTAGGGAGGACGAAAATGACGTAAATGTTCAACCAATGACACAAAAGGACACAAAATCACATATTGGATGCACAAGATTGGTTAAAAACCCTAATTGGATTAGAATAAGCCTAGGGAGGACGAAAATGACCTAAATGTTCAACCAATGACACAAAAAGACACAAAATCACATATTGGATGCACAAGGTTGGTTAAAAACCCTAATTGGATTAGAATAAGCCTAGGGAGGACGAAAATTACCTAAATGTTCAACCAATGACACAAAAGGACACAAAATCACATATTGGATGCACAAGATAGGTTAAAACCCCTAATTGGATTAGAATAGGCCTAGGGAGGACGAAAATGACCTAAATGTTCAACCAATGACACAAAAGGACACAAAATCACATATTGGATGCACAAGATTGGTTAAAAACCCTAATTGGATTAGAATAAGCCTAGGGAGGACGAAAATGACTTAAATGTTCAACCAATGACACAAAATGACACAAAATAACATATTGGATGCACAAGATTGGTTAAAAACCTAATTGGATTAGAATAAGCTTAGGGAGGACGTAAATGACCTAAATGTTCAACCAATGACACAAAAGGACACAAAATCACATATTGGATGCAGAAGATTGGTTAAAAACCCTAATTGGATTAGAATAAGCCTAGGGAGGACGAAAATGACCTAAATGTTCAACCAATGACACAAAATCACATATTGGATGCACAAGATTGGTTAAAAACCCTAATTGGATTAGAATAAGCCTAGGGAGGACGAAAATGACCTAAATGTTCAACCAATGACACAAAATGACAGAAAATCACAGATTGGATGCACTAGATTGGTTAAAAACCCTAATTGGATTAGAATAAGCCTACGGAGGACGAAAATGACCTAAATGTTCAACAAATGACACAAAATGACACAAAATAACATATTGGATGCACAAGATTGGTTAAAAACCTTAATTGGATTAGAATAAGCCTAGGGAGGACAAAAATGACCTAAATATTCAACCGATGACACAAAATCACATATTGGATGCACAAGATTGGTTAAAAACCCTAATTGGATTAGAATAAGCCTAGGGAGGACGAAAATGACCTAAATGTTCAACCAATGACACAAAATCACATATTGGATGCACAAGATTGGTTAAAAACCGTAATTGGATTAGAATAAGCCTAGGGAGGACGAAAATGACCTAAATGTTCAACTAATGACACAAAATGACAGAAAATCACATATTGGATGCACAAGATTTGTTAAAAACCCTAATTGGATTAGAATAAGACTAGGGAGGACCAAAATGACCTAAATGTTCAACAAATGACACAAAATGACAGAAAATCACATATTGGATGCACAAGATTGGTTAAAAACCCTAATTGGATTAGAATAAGCCTAGGGAGGACAAAAATGACCTAAATATTCAACCAATGACACAAAGTCACATATTGGATGCACAAGATTGGTTAAAAACCCTAATTGGATTAGAATAAGCCTAGGGAGGACGAAAATGACCTAAATGTTCAACCAATGACACAAAATCACATATTGGATGCACAAGATTGGTTAAAAACCCTAATTGGATTAGAATAAGCCTTTGGAGCATGAAAATGACCTAAATGTTCAACCAATGACACAAAATCACATATTGGATGCACAAGATTGGTTAAAAACCCTAATTGGATTAGAATAAGCCTAGGGAGGACGAAAATGACCTAAATGTTCAACCAATGACACAAAATCACATATTGGATGCACAAGATTGGTTAAAAACCCTAATTGGATTAGAATATGCCTAGGGAAGAGGAAAATGACATAAATGTTCAACCCATGACACAAAATCACATATTGGATGCACAAGATTGGTTAAAAACACTAATTGGATTAGAATAAGCCTAGGGAGGACGAAAATGACCTAAATGTTCAACCAATTACACAAAATCACATATTGGATTCACAAGATTGGTTAAAAACCCAAATTGGATTAGAATATGCCTAGGGAAGAGGAAAATGACCTAAATGTACAACCCATGACACAAAATGACACAAAATCACATATTGGATGCACAAGATTGGTTAAAAACCCTAATTGGATTAGAATAAGCCTAGGGAGGACGAAAATGACCTAAATGTTCAACCAATGACACAAAATCACATATTGGATGCACAAGATTGGTTAAAAACCCTAATTGGATTAGAATATGCCTAGGGAGGACGAAAATGACCTAAATGTTCAACCAATGACAGAAAATCACATATTGGATGCACAAGATTGGTTAAAAACCCTAATTGGATTAGAATAAGCCTAGGGAGGACGAAAATGACCTAAATGTTCAACCAATGACACAAAATCACATATTGGATGCACAAGATTGGTTAAAAACCCTAATTGGATTAGAATAAGCCTAGGGAGGACGAAAATGACCTAAATGTTCAACCAATGACACAAAATGCACAAAATCACATATTGGATGCACAAGATTGGTTAAAAACCCTAATTGGATTAGAATAAGCCTAGGGAGGACGAAAATGATCTAAATGTTCAAGCAATGAGACAAAATCACATATTGGATGCACAAGATTGGTTAAAAACCCTAATTGGATTAGAATAAGCCTAGGGAGGACGAAAATGACCTAAATGTTCAACCAATGACACAAAATCACATATTGGATGCACAAGATTGGTTAAAAACCCTAATTGGATTAGAATAAGCCTAGGGAGGACGAAAATGACCTAAATGTTCAACCAATGACACAAAATCACATATTGGATGCACAAGATTGGTTAAAAACCCTCATTGGATTAGAATAAGCCTAGGGAGGACGAAAATGACCTAAATGTTCAACCAATGACACAAAATCACATATTGGATGCACAAGATTGGTTAAAAACCCTAATTGGATTAGAATAAGCCTAGGGAGGACGAAAATGACCTAAATGTTCAACCAATGACACAAAATGACACAAAATCACATATTGGGTGCACAAGATTGGTTAAAAACCCTAATTGGATTAGAATAAGCCTATGGAGGACGAAAATGACCTAAATGTTCAACCAATGACACAAAATGACAAAAAATGACATATTGGATGCACAAGATTGGTTAAAAACCCTAATTGGATTAGAATAAGCCTAGGGAGGACGTAAATGACCTAAATGTTCAACCAATGACACAAAAGTACACAAAATCACATATTGGATGCACAAGATTGGTTAAAAACCCTAATTGGAATAGAATAAGCCTAGGGAGTACCAAAATGACCTAAATGTTCAACCAATGACACAAAAGGACACAAAATCACATATTGGATGCACAAGATTGGTTAAAAACCCTAATTGGATTAGAATAAGCCTAGGGAGGACGAAAATGACGTAAATGTTCAACCAATGACACAAAATCACATATTGGATGCACAAGATTGGTTAAAAACCCTAAGTGGATTAGAATAAGCCAAGGCAGGACGAAAATGACCTAAATGTTCAACCAATGACACAAAATCACATATTGGATGCACATGATTGGTTAAAAACCCTAATTGGATTAGAATAAGCCTAGGGATGACGAACATGACCTTAATGATCAACCAATGACACAAAATGACACAAAATCACAAATTGGATGCACAAGATTGGTTAAAAACCCTAATTGGATTAGAATAAGCCTGGGGATGACGAAAATAACCTAAATGTTCAACCTATGACACAAAATGACACAAAATCACATATTGGATGCACAAGATTGGTTAAAAACCCTAATTGGATTAGAATAAGCCTGGGGAGGACGAAAATGACCTAAATGTTCAACCAATGACACAAAAGTACACAAAATTACATCTTGGATGCACAAGATTGGTTAAAAACCCTAATTGGATTAGAATAAGCCTAGGGAGGACGAAAATGACCTAAATGTTCAACCAATGACACAAAATGACACAAAATCACATATTGGATGCACAAGATTGGTTAAAAACCCTAATTGGATTAGAATAAGCCTAGGGAAGATGAAAATGACCTAAATGTTCAACCAATGACCCAAAATGAGACAAAATCACATATTGGATGCACAAGATTGGTTAAAAACTCTAATTGGATTAGAATAAGCCTAGGGAGGAAGAAAATGACCTGAATGTTCAACCAATGACACAAAATCACAAATTGGATGCACAAGATTGCTTAAAAACCCTAATTGGATTAGAATAAGCCTAGGGATGACGAAAATGACCTAAATGTTCAACCAATGACACAAAATCACAAATTGGATGCACAAGATTGGTTAAAAACCCTAATTGGATTAGAATAAGCCTAGGGAGCACGAAAATGACCTAAATGTTCAACCAATGACACAAAATCACATATTGGATGCACAAGATTGGTTAAAAACCCTAATTGGATTAGAATAAGCCTAGGGAGGACGAAAATGACCTAAATGTTCAACCAATGACACAAAATCACATATTGGATGCACAAGATTGGTTAAAAACCCTAATTGGATTAGAATAAGCCTAGGTAGGACCAAAATGACCTAAATGTTCAACCAATGACACAAAATGACACAAAATCGCATATCAGATGCACAAGATTGGTTAAAAACCTTAATTGGATTAGAATAAGCCTAGGGAGGAGGAAAATGACCTAAATGTTCAACCAATGACACAAATTGACACAAAATCACATTTTGGATGCACAAGATTGGTTAAAAACCCTAATTGGATTAGAATAAACCTAGGGAGGACGAAAATGACCAAAATGTTCAACCAATGACACAAAATCACATATTCGATGCACAAGATTGGTTAAAAACCCTAATTGGATTAGAATAATGCTAGGGAGAACGAAAATGACCTAAATGTTAAACCAATGACACAAAATCACATATTGGAGGCACAAGATTGGATAAAAACCCTAATTGGATAAGAACAAGCCTAGGGAGGACGAAAATGACCTAAATGTTCAACCAATGACACAAAATCACATATTGGATGCACAAGATTGGATAAAAACCCTAATTGGATTAGAATAAACCTAGGGAGGACGAAAATGACCTAAATGTTCAACCAATGACACAAAATATCACAAAATGACACAAAATCACATATTGGATGCACAAGATTGGTTAAAAACCCTAATTGGATTAGAATAAGCCTAGGGAGGACGAAAATGACCTAAATGTTCAACCAATGACACAAAATGACACAAAATCACATATTGGATGCACAAGATTTGTTAAAAACCCTAATTGGATTAGAATAAGCCTAGGGAGGACGAAAATGACCTAAATGTTCAACCAATGATACAAAATCACACAAAATCACATATTGGATGCACAAGATTGGTTAAAAACCCTAAATTGACTAGAATAAGCCTAGGGAGGACGAAAATGACCTAAATGTTCAACCAATGACACAAAATGACACAAAATCACATATTGGATGCACAAGATTGGTTAAAAACCCTAATTGGATTAGAATAAGCCTAGGGAGGACGAAAATGACCTAAATGTTCAACCAATGACAAAAAATCACACAAAATCACATATTGGATGCACAAGATTGGTTAAAAACCCTAATTGGATTAGAATAAGCCTAGGGAGGACGAAAATGACCTAAATGTTCAACCAATGACACAAAATCACATATTGGATGCACAAGATTGGTTAAAAACCCTAATTGGATTAGAATAAGCCTAGGGAGGACGAAAATGACCTAAATGTTCAACCAATGACACAAAATCACATATTGGATGCACAAGATTGGTTAAAAACCCTAATTGGATTAGAATAAGCCTAGGGAGGACAAAAATGACCTAAATATTCAACCAATGACAAAAAATCACATATTGGATGCACAAGATTGGTTAAAAACCCTAATTGGATTAGAATAAGCCTAGGGAGGACGAAAATGACCTAAATGTTCAACCAATGACACAAAATCACATATTGGATGCACAAGATTGGTTAAAAACCCTAATTGGCTTAGAATAAGCCTAGGGAGGACGAAAATGACCTAAATGTTCAACCAATGACACAAAATCACATATTGGATGCACAAGATTGGTTAAAAACCCTAATTGGATTAGAATAAGCCTAGGGAGGACGAAAATGACCTAAATGGACAACCAATGACACAAAATGACACAAAATCACATATTGGATGCACAAGATTGGTTAAAAACCCTAATTGGATTAGAATAAGCCTAGGGAGGACGAAAATGACCTAAATGTTCAACCAATGACACAAAAGGACACAAAATCACATATTGGATGCACAAGATTGGTTAAAAACCCTAATTGGATTAGAATAAGCCTAGGGAGGACGAAAATGACCTAAATGGTCAACCAATGACACAAAATGACACAAAATCACATATTGGATGCACAAGATAGGTTAAAAACCCTAATTGGATTAGAATAGGCCTAGGGAAGACGAAAATGACCTAAATGTTATACCAATGACACAAAATGACACAAAATCACATATTGGATGCACAAGATTGGTTAAAAACCCTAATTGGATTAGAATAAGCCTAGGGAGGACGAAAATGACCTAAATGTTCAACCAATGACACAAAAGGACACAAAATCACATATTGGATGCACAAGATTGGTTAAAAACCATAATTGGATTAGAATAAGCCTAGGGAGGGCGAAAATGACCTAAATGTTCAAGCAATGACACATAATGACACAAAATCACATATTGGATGCACAAGATTGGTTAAAAACCCTAAGTGGATTAGAATAAGCCTAGGGAGGACGAAAATGACCTAAATGTTCAACCAATGACACAAAATCACATATTGGATGCACAAGATTGGTTAAAAACCCTAATTTGATTAGAATAAGCCTAGGGAGGACGAAAATGACCTTAATGTTCAACCAATGACACAAAATGACACAAAATCACATATTGGATGCACAAGATTGCTTAAAAACCCTAATTGGATTAGAATAAGCCTAGGGAGGACGAAAATGACCTAAATGTTCAACCAATGACACAAAATGACACAAAATCACATATTGGATGCACATGATTGGTTAAAAACCCTAATTGGATTAGAATAAGCCTAGGGAGGACGAAAATGACCTAAATGTTCAACCAATGACACAAAATGACACAAAATCACATATTGGATGCACAAGATTGGTTAAAAACCGTAATTGGATTAGAATAAGCCTAGGGAGGACGAAAATGACCTAAATGTTCAACCAATGACACAAAATGACACAAAATCACATATTGGATGCACAAGATTGGTTAAAAACCCTAACTGGATTAGAATAAGCCTAGGGAAGACGATAATGACCTAAATGTTCAACCAATGACACAAAATGACACAAAATCACATATTGGATGCACAAGATTGGTTAAAAACCCTAATTGGATTAGAATAAGCCTAGGGAGGACGAAAATGACCTAAATGTTTAACCAATGACACAAAATGACACAAAATCACAGATTGGATGCACAAGATTGGTTAAAAACCCTAATTGGATTAGAATAAGCCTAGGGAGGACGAAAATGACCTAAATGTTTAACCAATGACACAAAATGACACAAAATCACATATTGGATGCACAAGATTGGTTAAAAACCCTAGTTGGATTAGAATAAGCTTAAGGGGGACGAAAATGACCTAAATGTTCAACCAATGACACAAAATGACACAAAATCACATATTGGATGCACAAGATTGGTTAAAAACCCTAATTGGATTAGAATAAGCCTAGGGAGGACGAAAATGACCTAAATGTTCAACCAATGACACAAAATTACACAAAATCATATATTGGATGCACAAGATTGGTTAAAAACCCTAATTGGATTAGAATAAGCCTAGGGAGGACGAAAATGACCTAAATGTTCAACCAATGACACAAAATCACATATTGGATGCACAAGATTGGTTAAAAACCCTAATTGGATTAGAATAAGCCTAGGGAGGACAAAAATGACCTAAATGTTCAACCAATGAAACAAAATCACATATTGGATGCAAAGATTGGTTAAAAACCCTAATTGGATTAGAATAAGCCTAGGGAGGACGAAAATGACCTAAATGTTCAACCAATGACACAAAATGACACAAAATCACATATTGGATGCACAAGATTGGTTAAAAACCGTAATTGGATTAGAATAAGCCTATGGAGGACAAAAATGACCTAAATGTTCAACCAATGACACAAAATCACATATAGGATGCACAAGATTGGTTAAAAACCCTAATTGGATTAGAATAAGCCTAGGGAGGACGAAAATGACCTAAATGTTCAACCAATGACACAAAATGACACAAAATCACATATTGGATGCACAAGATTGGTTAAAAACCGTAATTGGATTAGAATAAGCCTAGGCAGGACGAAAATGACCTAAATGTTCAACCAATGACACAAAATCACATATTGGATGCACATGATTGGTTAAAAACCCTAATTGGATTAGAATAAGCCTGGGGATGACGAAAATGACCTTAATGATCAACCAATGACACAAAATGATACAAAATCACAAATTGGATGCGCAAGATTGGTTAAAAACCCTAATTGGATTAGAATAAGCCTAGGGAGGACGGAAATGACCTAAATGTTTAACCAATGACACAAAATGACACAAAATCACATATTGGACGCACAAGATTGGTTAAAAACCCTAATTGGATTAGAATAAGCCTAGGGAGGACGAAAATGACGTAAATGTTCAACCAATGACACAAAAGGACACAAAATCACATATTGGACGCACAAGATTGGTTAAAAACCCTAATTGGATTAGAATAAGCCTGGGGTGGACGAAAATGACCTAAATGTTCAACCAATGACACAAAAGTACACAAAATTACATCTTGGATGCACAAGATTGGTTAAAAACCCTAATTGGATTATAATAAGCCTAGGGAGGACGAAAATGACCTAAATGTTCAACCAATGACACAAAATGACACAAAATCACATATTGGATGCACAAGATTGGTTAAAAACCCTAATTGGATTAGAATAAGCCTAGGAAGATGAAAATGACCTAAATGTTCAACCAATGACCCAAAATGACACAAAATCATATATTGGATGCACAAGATTGGTTAAAAACGCTAATTGGATTATAATAAGCCTAGGGAGGACGAAAATGACCTAAATGTTCAACCAATGACACAAAATCACATATTGGATGCACAAGATTGGTTAAAAACCCTAATTGGATTAGAATAAGCCTAGGGAAGATGAAAATGACCTAAATGTATAACCAATGACCCAAAATGACACAAAATCACATATTGGATGCACAAGATTGGTTAAAAACTCTAATTGGATTAGAATAAGCCTAGGGAGGAAGAAAATGACCTGAATGTTCAACAAATGACACAAAATCACAAATTGGATGCACAAGTTTGCTTAAAAACCCTAATTGGATTTGAATAAGCCTAGGGAGGACGAAAATGACCTAAATGTTCAACCAATGACACAAAATCACATATTGGATGCACAAGATTGCTTAAAAACCCTAATTGGATTAGAATAAGCCTAGGGAGAACGAAAATGACCTAAATGTTCAACCAATCACACAAAATGACACAAAATTACATATTGGATGCACAAGATTGGTTAAAAACCCTAATTGGATTAGAATAAGCCTAGGGAGGACGAAAATGACATAAATGTTCAACCAATGACACAAAATCACATATTGGATGCACAAGATTGGTTAAAAACCCTAATTGGATTAGAATAAGCCTAGGGAGGACAAAAAAGACCTAAATGTTCAACCAATGACACAAAATGACACAAAATCACATATTGGATGCACAAGATTGGTTAAAAACCCTAATTGGATTAGAATAAGCCTAGGGAGGACGAAAATGACCTAAATTATCAACCAATCACAAAATCACATATTGGATGCACAAGATTGGTTAAAAACCCTAATTGGATTAGAATAAGCCTAGGGAGGACGAAAATGACCTAAATGTTCAACCAATGACACAAAATCACATATTGGATGCACAAGATTGGTTAAAAACCCTAATTGGATTAGAATAAGCCTAGGGAGGACGAAAATGACCTAAATGTTCAACCAATGACACAAAATCACATATTGGATGCACAAGATTGGTTAAAAACCCTAATTGGATTAGAATAAGCCTAGGGAGGACAAAAATGACCTAAATATTCAACCGATGACACAAAATCACATATTGGATGCACAAGATTGGTTAAAAACCCTAATTGGATTAGAATAAGCCTAGGGAGGACGAAAATGACCTAAATGTTCAACCAATGACACAAAATCACATATTGGATGCACAAGATTGGTTAAAAACCCTAATTGGATTAGAATAAGCCTAGGGAGGACGAAAATGACCTAAATGTTCAACCAATGACACAAAATCACATATTGGATGCACAAGATTGGTTAAAAACCCTAATTGGATTAGTATCAGCCTAGCGAGGACGAAAATGACCTAATTGGAATACCAATGACACAAAATCACTTATTATATGCACAAGATTGGTTAAAAACCCTAATTGGATTAGAATAAGCCTAGGGAGCACGAAAATGACCTAAATGTGCAACCAATGACACAAAATCCCATAGTGGATGCATAAGATTTGTTAAAAACCCTAATTGGATTAGAATAAGCCTAGGGAGGACGAAAATGACCTAAATGTTCAACCAATGACACAAAATGACACAAAATCACATATTGGATGCACAAGATTGGTTAAAAACCCTAATTGGATTAGAATAAGCCAAGGGAGGACGAAAATGACCTAAATGTTCAACCAATCACACAAAATGCCACAAAATCACATATTGGATGCACCGGATTGGTTAAAAACCCTAATTGGATTAGAATAAGCCTATGAAGGACGAAAATGATCTAAATGTTCAACCAATGACACAAAATCACATATTGGATGCACAAGATTGGTTAAAAACCCTAATTGGATTAGAATAAGCCTAGGGAGGACGAAAATGACCTAAATGTTCAACCAATGACACAAAATCACATATTGGATGCACAAGATTGGTTAAAAACCCTAATTGGATTAGAATAAGCCTAGGAAGGACGAAAATGATCTAAATGTTCAACCAATGACACAAAATCACATATTGGATGCACAAGATTGGTTAAAAACCTTAATTGGATTAGAATAAGCCTAGGGAGGACAAAAATGACATAAATGTTCAACCAATGACACAAAATCACATATTGGATGCACAAGATTGGTTAAAAACCCTAATTGGATTAGAATAAGCCTAGGGAGGACGAAAATGACCTAAATGTTCAACCAATGACACAAAATCACATATTGGATGCACAAGATTGGTTAAAAACCCTAATTGGAATAGAATAACCCTAGGGAGGACGAAAATGACCTAAATGTTCAACCAATGACACAAAATGACACAAAATCACATATTGGATGCACAAGATTGGTTAAAAACCCTAATTGGATTAGAATAAGCCTAGGGAGGACGAAAATGACCTAAATGTTTAACCAATGACACAAAATGACACAAAATCACATATTGGATGCACAAGATTGGTTAAAAACCCTAATTGGATTAGAATAAGCCTACGGAGGACGAAAATGACCTAAATGTTTAACCAATGACACAAAATCACATATTGGATGCACAAGATTGGTTAAAAACCCTAGTTGGATTAGAATAAGCCTAAGGGGGACGAAAATGACCTAAATGTTTAACCAATGACACAAAATCACATATTGGATGCACAAGATTGGTTAAAAACCCTAATTGGATTAGAATAAGCCTAGGGAGGACGAAAATGACCTAAATGTTCAACCAATGACACAAAATGATACAAAATCACACATTGGATGCACAAGATTGGTTAAAAACCCTAATTGGATTAGAATAAGCCTAGGGAGGACGAAAATGACCTAAATGTTCAACCAATGACACAAAATCACATATTGGATGCACAAGATTGGTTAAAAACCCTAATTGGATTAGAATAAGCCTTTGGAGCATGAAAATGACCTAAATGTTCAACCAATGACACAAAATCACATATTGGATGCACAAGATTGGTTAAAAACCCTAATTGGATTAGAATAAGCCTAGGGAGGACGAAAATGACCTAAATGTTCAACCAATGACACAAAATCACATATTGGATGCACAAGATTGGTTAAAAACCCTAATTGGATTAGAATAAGCCTAAGGACGACGGAAATGACCTAAATGTTCAACCAATGACACAAAATTACACAAAATCACATATTGGATGCACAAGATTGGTTAAAAACCCTAATTGGATTAGAATAAGCCTAGGGAGGACGAAAATGACCTAAATGGTCAACCAATAACACAAAATGACACAAAATCACATATTGGATGCACAAGATTGGTTAAAAACCCTAATTGGATTAGAATAAGCCTAGGGAGGACGAAAATGACCTAAATGTTCAACCAATGACACAAAATTACATATTGGATGCACAAGATTGGTTAAAAACCCTAATTGGATTAGAATAAGCCTAGGGAGGACGAAAATGACGTAAATGTTCAACCAATGACACAAAATGACACCAAATCACATATTGGATGCACAAGATTGGTTAAAAACCCTAATTGGATTAGAATACGCCTAGGGAGGACGAAAATGACGTAAATGTTCAACCAATGACACAAAATGACACAAAATCACATATTGAATGCACAAGATTGGTTAAAAACCCTAAGTGGATTAGAATAAGCCTAGGGAGGACGAAAATGACCTAAATGTTCAACCTATGACACAAAATGACACAAAATCACATATTGGATGCACAAGATTGGTTAAAAACCTAATTGGATTAGAATAAGCCTAGGGAAGACGAAAATGACCTAAATGTTCAACCAATGACACAAAATCACATATTGGATGCACAAGATTGGTTAATAACCCTAATTGGATTAGAATAAGCCTAGGGAGGACGAAATTGACTTAAATGTTCAACCAATGACACAAAATGACACAAAATCACATATTGGATGCACAAGATTGGTTAAAAACCCTAATTGGATTAGAATAAGCCTAGGGAGGGCGAAAATGACGTAAATGTTCAACCAATGACACAAAAGGACACAAAATCACATATTGGATGCACAAGATTGGTTAAAAACCCTAATTGGATTAGAATAGGCCTGGGGAGGACGAAAATGACCTAAATGTTCAACCAATGACACAAAAGGACACAAAATCACATATTGGATGCACAAGATTGGTTAAAAACCCTAATTGGATTAGAATAAGCCGAGGGAGGACGAAAATGACCTAAATGTTCAACCAATGACACAAAAGGACACAAAATCACATATTGGATGCACAAGATTGGTTAAAAACCCTAATTGGATTAGAATAAGCCTAGGGAGGACGAAAATGACCTAAATATTCAACTAATGACACAAAATGACACAAAATCACATATTGGATGCACAAGATTGGTTAAAAACCCTAATTGGATTAGAATAAGCCTAGGGAGGACGAAAATGACCTAAATGTTCAACCAATGACACAAAATTACACAAAATCATATATTGGATGCACAAGATTGGTTAAAAACCCTAATTGGATTAGAATAAGCCTAGGGAGGACGAAAATGACCTAAATGTTCAACCAATGACACAAAATCACATATTGGATGCACAAGATTGGTTAAAAACCCTAATTGGATTAGAATAAGCCTAGGGAGGACAAAAATGACCTAAATGTTCAACCAATGAAACAAAATCACATATTGGATGCAAAGATTGGTTAAAAACCCTAATTGGATTAGAATAAGCCTAGGGAGGACGAAAATGACCTAAATGTTCAACCAATGACACAAAATGACACAAAATCACATATTGGATGCACAAGATTGGTTAAAAACCGTAATTGGATTAGAATAAGCCTATGGAGGACAAAAATGACCTAAATGTTCAACCAATGACACAAAATCACATATAGGATGCACAAGATTGGTTAAAAACCCTAATTGGATTAGAATAAGCCTAGGGAGGACGAAAATGACCTAAATGTTCAACCAATGACACAAAATGACACAAAATCACATATTGGATGCACAAGATTGGTTAAAAACCCTAGCTGGATTAGCATAAGCCTAGGGAGGACGAAAATGACCTAAATGTTCAACCAATGATACAAAATCACATATTGGATGCACAAGATTGGTTAAAAACTCTAATTAGATTAGAATAAGCCTAGGGAGAACGAAAATGACCTAAATGTTCAACCAATGACACAAAATGACACAAAATCACATATTGGATGCACAAGATTGGTTAAAAACCCTAATTGGATTAGAATAAGCCTAGGGAGGACGAAAATGACCTAAATGTTTAACCAATGACACAAAAGGACACAAAATCACATATTGGATGCACAAGATTGGTTAAAAACCATAATTGGATTAGAATAAGCCTAGGGAGGGCGAAAATGACCTAAATGTTCAACCAATGACACATAATGACACAAAATCACAAGATTGGTTAAAAACCCTAAGTGGATTAGAATAAGCCTAGGGAGGACGAAAATGACCTAAATGTTCAACCAATGACACAAAATTACATATTGGATGCACAAGATTGGTTAAAAACCCTAATTGGATTAGAATAAGCCTAGGGAGGACGAAAATGACGTAAATGTTCAACCAATGACACAAAATGACACCAAATCACATATTGGATGCACAAGATTGGTTAAAAACCCTAATTGGATTAGAATACGCCTAGGGAGGACGAAAATGACGTAAATGTTCAACCAATGACACAAAATGACACAAAATCACATATTGAATGCACAAGATTGGTTAAAAACCCTAAGTGGATTAGAATAAGCCTAGGGAGGACGAAAATGACCTAAATGTTCAACCTATGACACAAAATGACACAAAATCACATATTGGATGCACAAGATTGGTTAAAAACCTAATTGGATTAGAATAAGCCTAGGGAAGACGAAAATGACCTAAATGTTCAACCAATGACACAAAATCACATATTGGATGCACAAGATTGGTTAATAACCCTAATTGGATTAGAATAAGCCTAGGGAGGACGAAATTGACTTAAATGTTCAACCAATGACACAAAATGACACAAAATCACATATTGGATGCACAAGATTGGTTAAAAACCCTAATTGGATTAGAATAAGCCTAGGGAGGGCGAAAATGACGTAAATGTTCAACCAATGACACAAAAGGACACAAAATCACATATTGGATGCACAAGATTGGTTAAAAACCCTAATTGGATTAGAATAGGCCTGGGGAGGACGAAAATGACCTAAATGTTCAACCAATGACACAAAAGGACACAAAATCACATATTGGATGCACAAGATTGGTTAAAAACCCTAATTGGATTAGAATAAGCCTAGGGAGGACGAAAATGACTTAAATGTTGAACCAATGACACAAAATGACACAAAATAACATATTGGATGCACAACATTGGTTAAAAACCTAATTGGATTAGAATAAGCTTAGGGAGGACGTAAATGACCTAAATGTTCAACCAATGACACAAAAGGACACAAAATCACATATTGGATGCACAAGATTGGTTAAAAACCCTAATTGGATTAGAATAAGCCTAGGGAGGACGAAAATGACCTAAATGTTCAACCAATGACAGAAAATGACACAAAATCACATATTGCATGCACAAGATTGGTTAAAAACCCTAATTGGATTAGAATAAGCCTAGGGAGGACGAAAATGACCTAAATGTTCAACCAATGACACAAAAGGACACAAAATCACATATTGGATGCACAAGATTGGTTAAAAACCCTAATTGGATTAGAATAAGCCTAGGGAGGACGAAAATGACTTAAATGTTCAACCAATGACACAAAAGGACACAAAATCACATATTGGATGCACAAGATTGGTTAAAAACCCTAATTGGATTAGAATAAGCCTAGGGAGGACGAAAATTACCTAAATGTTCAACCAATGACACAAAATGACACAAAATCACATATTGGATGCACAAGATTGGTTTAAAACCCTAATTGGATTAGAATAAGCCTAGGGAGGACGAAAATGACCTAAATGTTCAACCAATGACACAAAATGACACAAAATCATATATTGGATGCACAAGATTGGTTAAAAACCCTAATTGGATTAGAATAAGCCTAGGGAGGACGAAAATGACCTAAATGTTCAACCAATGACACAAAATCACATATTGGATGCACAAGATTGGTTAAAAACCCTAATTGGATTAGAATAAGCCTAGGGAGGACGAAAATGACCTAAATGTTCAACCAATGACACAAAATCATATATTAGATGCAGAAGATTGGTTAAAAACCCTAATTGGATTAGAATAAGCCTAGAGAGAACGAAAATGTTCAACCAATGACACAAAATGACACAAAATCACATATTGGATGCACAAGATTGGTTAAAAACCCTAATTGGATTAGAATAAGCGTAGGAAGGACGAAAATGACCTAAATGTTCAACCAATGACACAAAATGACACAAAATCACATATACAATGCACAAGATTGGTTAAAAACCCTAATTGGATTAGAATAAGCCTAGGGAGGACGAAAATGACCTAAATGTTCAACCAATGACACAATCACATATTGGATGCACAAGATTGGTTAAAAACCCTAATTGGATTAGAATAAGCCTAGGGAGGACGAAAATGACCTAAATGTTCAACCAATGACACAAAATCACATATTGGATGCACAAGATTGGTTAAAAACCCTAATTGGATTAGAATAAGCCTAAGGAGGACAAAAATGACCTAAATATTCAACAAATGACAAAAAATCACATATTGGATGCACAAGATTGGTTAAAAACCCTAATTGGATTAGAATAAGCCTAGGGAGGACGAAAATGACCTAAATGTTCAACCAATGACACAAAATCACATATTGGATGCACAAGATTGGTTAAAAACCCTAATTGGATTAGAATAAGCCTTTGGAGCATGAAAATGACCTAAATGTTCAACCAATGACACAAAATCACATATTGGATGCACAAGATTGGTTAAAAACCCTAATTGGATTAGAATAAGCCTAGGGAGGACGAAAATGACCTAAATGTTCAACCAATGACACAAAATCACATATTGGATGCACAAGATTGGTTAAAAACCCTAATCGGATTAGAATAAGCCTAGGGAGGACGAAAATGACCTAAATGTTCAACCAATCACACAAAATAACACAAAATCACATATTGGATGCACAAGATTGGTTAAAAACCCTAATTAGATTAGAATAAGCCTAGGGAGGACGAAAATGACCTAAATGTTCAACCAATGACACAAAATCACATATTGGATGCACAAGATTGGTTAAAAACCCTAATTGGATTAGAATAAGCCTAGGGAGGACCAAAATGACCTAACTGTTCAACCAATGACACAAAATGCACAAAATCACATATTGGATGCACAAGATTGGTTAAAAACCCTAATTGGATTAGAATAAGCCTAGGGAGGACGAAAATGACCTAAATGTTCAACCAATGACACAAAATCACATATTGGATGCACAAGATTGGTTAAAAACCCTAATTGGATTAGAATAAGCCTAGGGAGGACGAAAATGACCTAAATGTTCAACCAATGACACAAAATCACATATTGGATGCACAAGATTGGTTAAAAACCCTAATTGGATTAGAATAAGCCTAGGGAGGACGAAAATGAACTAAATGTTCAACAAATGACACAAAATCACATATTGGATGCACAAGATTGGTTAAAAACCCTAATTGGATTAGAATAAGCCTAGGGAGGACGAAAATGACCTAAATGTTCAACCAATGACACAAAATCACATATTGGATGCACAAGATTGGTTAAAAACCCTTATTGGATTAGAATAAGCCTAGGGAGGACGAAAATGACACAAAATGACACAAACTCACATATTCGATGCACAATGTTGGTTAAAAACCCTAATTGGATTAGAATAAGCCTAGGGAGGACGAAAATGACCTAAATGTTCAACCAATGACACAAAATGACACAAAATCACATATTGGATGCACAAGATTGGTTAAAAACCCTAATTGGATTAGAATAAGCCTAGGGAGGATGAAAATGAACTAAATGTTCAACCAATGACATAAAATCACATATTGGATGCACAAGATTGGTTAAAAACCCTAATTGGATTAGAATAAGCCTAGGGAGGACGAAAATGACCAAAATGTTCAACCAATAACACAAAATGACATAAAATCACATATTGAATGCACAAGATTGGTTAAAAACCCTAATTGGATTATTATCAGCCTAGGGAAGATGAAAATGACCTAAATGTTCAACCAATGACACAAAATGACACAAAATCACATATTGGATGCACAAGATTGGTTAAAATCCCTAATTGGATTAGAATAAGCCTAGGGAGGACGAAAATGACCTAAATGTTCAACCAATGACACAAAATGACACAAAATCACATATTGGATGCACAAGATTGGTTAAAAACCCTAATTGGATTAGAATAAGCCTAGGGACGACAAAAATGACCTGAATGTTCAACCAATGACACAAAATGACACAAAATCACATATTGGATGCACAAGATTGGTTAAAAACCGTAATTGGATTAGAATAAGCCTAGGGAGGACGAAAATGACCTAAATGTTCAACCAATAACACAAAATGACACAAAATCACATATTGGATGCACAAGATTGGTTAAAAACCCTAATTGGATTAGAATAAGCCTAGGGAGGACAAAAATGACCTAAATGTTCAACCAATGACACAAAATCACATATTGGATGCACAAGATTGGTTAAAAACCCTAATTGGATTAGAATAAGCCTAGGGAGAACGAAAATGACCTAAATGTTCAACAAATGACACAAAATGAAACAAAATCACATATTGGATGCACAAGATTGATTAGAAACCCTAATTGGATTAGAATAAGCCTAGGGAGGATGAAAATGACCTAAATGCTCAACCAATGACACAAAATCACATATTGGATGTACAAGATTGGTTAAAAACCCTAATTGGATTAGAATAAGCCTTTGGAGGACGAAAATGATCTAAATGTTCAACCAATGACACAAAATGACACAAAATGACACAAAATCACATATTGGATGCACAAGATTGGTTAAAAACCTAATTGGATTAGAATAAGCCTAGGGAGGACGAAAATGACCTAAATGTTCAACCAATGACACAAAATCACATATAGGATGCACAAGATTGGTTAATAACCCTAATTGGATTAGAATAAGCCTAGGGAGGACGAAATTGACTTAAATGTTCAACCAATGACACAAAATGACACAAAATCACATATTGGATGCACAAGATTGATTAAAAACCCTAATTGGATTAGAATAGGCCCGGGGAGGACGAAAATGACCTAAATGTTCAACCAATGACACAAAAGGACACAAAATCACATATTGGATGCACAAGATTTTGTTAAAAACCCTAATTGGATTAGAATAAGCCTGGGGAGGACGAAAATGACCTAAATGTTCAACCAATGACACAAAAGGACACAAAATCACATATTGGATGCACAAGATTGGTTAAAAACCCCAATTGGAATAGAATAAGCCTGAGAGGACGAAAATGAACTAAATGTTCATCCAATGATACAAAATGAGACAAAATCACATATTGGATCCACAAGATTGGTTAAAAACCTAATTGGATTAGAATAAGCTTAGGGAGGACGATAATGACCTAAATGTTCAACCAATGACACAAAAGGACACAAAACCACATATTGGATGCACAAGATTGTTTAAAAACCCTAATTGGATTAGAATAAGCCTAGGGAGGACGAAAATTACGTAAATGTTCAACCATTGACACAAAATGACACAAAATCATATTTTGGATGCACAAGATTGGATGCACAAGATTGGTTAAAAACCCTAATTGGATTAGAATAAGCCTAGGGAGGACGAAAATGACGTAAATGTTCAACCAATGACACAAAATGACACAAAATCACATATTGAATGCACAAGATTGGTTAAAAACCCTAATTGGATTATAATAAGCCTGGGGAGGATGAAAATGACCTAAATGTTCAACCAATGACACAAAAGGAGACAAAATCACATATTGGATGCACAAGATTGGTTAAAAACCCCAATTGGAATAGAATAAGCCTAAGAGGACGAAAATGAACTAAATGTTCAACCACTGATACAAAATGACACAAAATCACATATTGGATGCACAAGATTGGTTAAAAACCCTAATTGGATTAGAATAAGCCTAGGGAGGACGAAAATGACGTAAATGTTCAACCATTGACACAAAATGACACAAAATCATATATTGGATGCACAAGATTGGTTAAAAACCCTAAGTGGATTAGAATAAGCCTAGGGAGGACGAAAATGACCTAAATGTTCAACCAATGACACAAAATCACATATTGGATGCACAAGATTGGTTAAAAACCCTAATTGGATTACAATAAGCCTAGGGAGGACGAAAATGACCTAAATGTTCAACAAATGACACAAAATGACACAAAATCACATATTGGATGCACAAGATTGGTTAAAAACCCTAATTGGATTAGAATAAGCCTAGGGAGGACAAAAATGACCTAAATATTTAACCAATGACAAAAAATCACATATTGGATGCACAAGATTGGTTAAAAACCCTAATTGGATTAGAATAAGCCTAGGGAGGACGAAAATGACCTAAATGTTCAACCAATGACACAAAATCACATATTGGATGCACAAGATTGGTTAAAAACCCTAATTGGATTAGAATAAGCCTAGGGAGGACGAAAATGACCTAAATGTTCAACCAATGACACAAAAGGACACAAAATCACATATTGGATGCACAAGATTGGTCAAAAACCCTAATTGGATTAGAATAGGCCTGGGGAGGACGAAAATGACCTAAATGTTCAACCAATGATACAAAATGACACAAAATCACATATTGGATGCCCAAGATTGGTTAAAAACCCTAATTGGATTAGAATAAGCCTAGGGAGGACGAAAATGACCTAAATGTTCAACCAATGACACAAAATCACATATTGGATGCACAAGATTGGTTAAAAACCCTAATTGGATTAGAATAAGCCTAAAGTGGACGAAAATATCCTAAATGTTCAACCAATGACACAAAATGACACAAAATCACATATTGGATGCACAAGATTGGTTAAAAACCCTAATTGGATTAGAATAAGCCTAGGGAGGACGAAAATGACCTAAATGTTCAACCAATGACACAAAATGACACAAAATCACATATTGGATGCACAAGATTGGTTAAAAACCCTAATTGGATTAGAATAAGCCTAGCGAGGACGAAAATGACCAAATTGGATTACCAATGACACAAAATCACTTATTATATCCACAAGATTTGTTAAAAACCCTAATTGGATTAGAATAAGCCTAGCGAGGACGAAAATGAACTTAATATTCAACCAATGACACAAAATGACACAAAATCACATATTGGATGCACAAGATTGGTTAAAAACCCTAATTGGATTAGAATAAGCCTAGGGAGGACGAAAATGACCTAAATGTTCAACCAATGACACAAAATGACACAAAATCACATATTGGATGCACAAGATTGGTTAAAAATCCTAATTGGATTAAAATAACCCTAGGGAGGACGAAAATGACCTAAATGTTGAACCAATGACACAAAATGACACAAAATCACATATTGGATGCAGAAGATTGGTTAAAAACCCTAAATGGAATAGAATAAGCCTAGGGAGGACGAAAATGAACTAAATGTTCAACCAATGACACAAAATCACATATTGGATGCACAAGATTGGTTAAAAACCCTAATTGGATTAGAATAAGCCTAGGGAGGACGAAAATGACCTAAATGTTCAACCAATGACACAAAATGACACAAAATCACATATTGGATGCACAAGATTGGTTAAAAACCCTAATTGGATTTGAATAAGCCTAGGGAGGACAAAAATGACCTAAATGTTCAACCAATGACACAAAATCACATATTGGATGCACAAGATTGGTTAAAAACCCTAATTGGATTAGAATAAGCCTAGGGAGGACGAAAATGACCTAAATATTCAACCAATGACACAAAAGGACACAAAATCACATATTGGATGCACAAGATTGGTTAAAAACCCTAATTGGATTAGAATAAGCCTAGGGAGGACGAAAATGACCTAAATGTTCAACCAATGACACAAAATGACACAAAATCACATATTCGATGCACAAGATTGGTTAAAAACCCTAATTGGAATAGAATAAGCCTAGGGAGGACGAAAATGACCTAAATGTTCAACCAATGACACAAAATGATACAAAATAACATATTGGATGCACAAGATTGGTTAAAAACCTAATTGGATTAGAATAAGCTTAGGGAGGACGAAAATGACCTAAATGTTCAACCAATGACACAAAAGGACACAAAATCACATATTGGATGCACAAGATTGGTTAAAAACCCTAATTGGATTAGAATAAGCCTAGGGAGGACGAAAATGACCTAAATGTTCAACCAATGACACAAAATCACATATTGGATGCACAAGATTGGTTAAAATCACTAATTGGATTAGAATAAGCCTAGGGAGGATGAAAATGACCTAAATGTTCAACCAATGACACAAAATGACACAAAATCACATATTGGATGCACAAGATTGGTTAAAAACCCTAATTGGATTAGAATAAGCCTAGGGAGGACGAAAATGACGTAATGTTCAACCAATGACACAAAATGACACCAAATCACATATTGGATGCACAAGATTGGTTAAAAACCCTAATTGGATTAGACTAAGCCTAGGGAGGACCAAAATGACCTAAATGTTCAACCAATGACACAAAATCATATATTGGATGCACAAGATTGGTTAAAAACCCTAATTGGATTAGAATAAGCCTAGGGAGGACGAAAATGACCTAAATGTTCAACCAATGACACAAAATGACACAAAATCACATATTGGATGCACAAGATTGGTTAAAAACCCTAATTGGATTAGAATAAGCCTAGGGAGGACGAAAATGACCTAAAAGTTCAACCAATGACACAAAATCACATATTGGATGCACAAGATTGGTTAAAAACCCTAATTGGATTAGAATAAGCCTAGGGAGGACGAAAATGACCTAAATGTTCAACCAATGACACAAAAGGACACAAAATCACATATTGGATGCACAAGATTGGTTAAAAACTCTAATTGGATTAGAATAAGCCTAGGGAGGACGAAAATGACCTAAATGTTCAACCAATGACATAAAAACACATATTGGATGCACAAGATTGGTTAAAAACGCTAATTGGATTAGAATAGGCCTAGGGAGGACGAAAATGACCTAAATGTTCAACCAATGACACAAAATCACATATTGGATGTACAAGATTGGTTAAAAACCCTAATTGGATTAGAATAGGCCTAGGGAGGACGAAAATGACCTAAATGTTCAACCAATGACACAAAAGGACACAAAATCACATATTGGATGCACAAGATTGGTTAAAAACCCTAATTGGATTAGAATAAGCCTAGGGAGGACGAAAATGACCTAAATGTTCAACCAATGACACAAAATGACACAAAATGACATATTGGATGCACAAGATTGGTTAAAAACCCTAATTGGATTAGAATAAGCCTAGGGAGGACGAAAATGACGTAAATGTTCAACCAATGACACAAAATGACACAAAATCACATATTGGATGCACAAGATTGGTTAAAAATCCTAATTGGATTAGAATAAGCCTAGGGAGGACGAAAATGACCTAAATGTTCAACCAATGACACAAAATGACACAAAATGACATATTGGATGCACAAGATTGGTTAAAAACCCTAATTGGATTAGAATAAGCCTAGGGAGGACGTAAATGACCTAAATGTTCTACCAATGACACAAAATCACATATTGGATGCACAAGATTGGTTAAAAACCCTAATTGGATTAGAATAAGCCTAGGGAGGACGAAAATGACCTAAATGTTCAACCAATGACACAAAATGACACAAAATCACATATTGGATGCACAAGAATGGTTAAAAACCCTAATTGGATGAGAATAAGCCTAGGGAGGACGAAAATGACCTAAATGTTCAACCAATGACACAAAATCACATATTGGATGCACAAGATTGGTTAAAAACCCTAATTGGATTAGAATAAGCCTAGGGAGGACGAAAATGACCTAAATGTTCAACCAATGACACAAAATCACATATTGGATCCACAAGATTGGTTAAAAACCCTAATTTGATTAGAATAAGCCTAGGGAGGACGAAAATGACCTAAATGTTCAACCAATGACACAAAAGGATACAAAATCACATATTGGATGCACAAGATTGGTTAAAAATACAAATTGGATTAGAATAAGCCTGGGGATAACGAAAATGACCTAAATGTTAAACCAATGATACAAAATGACACAAAATCACCTATTGGATGCACAAGATTGGTTAAAAACCCTAATTGGATTAGAATAAGCCTAGGGAGGACGAAATTGACTTAAATGTTCAACCAATGACACAAAATGACACAAAATCACATATTGGATGCACAAGATTGGTTAAAAACCCTAATTGGATTAGAATAAACCTAGGGAGGACGAAAATGACGTAAATGTTCAACCAATGACACAAAATGACACAAAATCACATATTGAATGCACAAGATTGGTTAAAAACCCTAAGTGGATTAGAATAAGCCTAGGGAGGACGAAATTGACTTAAATGTTCAACCAATGACACAAAATGACACAAAATCACATATTGGATGCACAAGATTGGTTAAAAACCCTAATTGGATTAGAATAAGCCTAGGGAGGGCGAAAATGACGTAAATGTTCAACCAATGACACAAAAGGACACAAAATCACATATTGGATGCACAAGATTGGTTAAAAACCCTAATTGGATTAGAATAGGCCTGGGGAGGACGAAAATGACCTAAATGTTCAACCAATGACACAAAAGGACACAAAATCACATATTGGATGCACAAGATTGGTTAAAAACCCCAATTGGAATAGAATAAGCCTAAGAGGACGAAAATGAACTAAATTTATCAACCAATGATACAAAATGACACAAAATCACATATTGGATGCACAAGATTGGTTAAAAACCCTAATTGGATTAGAATAAGCCTAGGGAGGACGAAAATGACGTAAATGTTCAACCATTGACACAAAATCATATATTGGATGCACAAGATTGGTTAAAAACCCTAAGTGGATTAGAATAAGCCTAGGGAGGACGAAAATGACCTAAATGTTCAACCAATGACACAAAATCACATATTGGATCCACAAGATTGGTTAAAAACCCTAATTTGATTAGAATAAGCCTAGGGAGGACGAAAATGACCTAAATGTTCAACCAATGACACAAAAGGATACAAAATCACATATTGGATGCACAAGATTGGTTAAAAATACAAATTGGATTAGAATAAGCCTGGGGATAACGAAAATGACCTAAATGTTAAACCAATGATACAAAATGACACAAAATCACCTATTGGATGCACAAGATTGGTTAAAAACCCTAATTGGATTAGAATAAGCCTAGGGAGGACGAAATTGACTTAAATGTTCAACCAATGACACAAAATGACACAAAATCACATATTGGATGCACAAGATTGGTTAAAAACCCTAATTGGATTAGAATAAACCTAGGGAGGACGAAAATGACGTAAATGTTCAACCAATGACACAAAATGACACAAAATCACATATTGAATGCACAAGATTGGTTAAAAACCCTAAGTGGATTAGAATAAGCCTAGGGAGGACGAAATTGACTTAAATGTTCAACCAATGACACAAAATGACACAAAATCACATATTGGATGCACAAGATTGGTTAAAAACCCTAATTGGATTAGAATAAGCCTAGGGAGGGCGAAAATGACGTAAATGTTCAACCAATGACACAAAAGGACACAAAATCACATATTGGATGCACAAGATTGGTTAAAAACCCTAATTGGATTAGAATAGGCCTGGGGAGGACGAAAATGACCTAAATGTTCAACCAATGACACAAAAGGACACAAAATCACATATTGGATGCACAAGATTGGTTAAAAACCCTAATTGGATTAGAATAAGCCTAGGGAGGACGAAAATGACTTAAATGTTCAACCAATGACACAAAATAACATATTGGATGCACAAGATTGGTTAAAAACCTAATTGGATTAGAATAAGCTTAGGGAGGACGTAAATGACCTAAATGTTCAACCAATGACACAAAAGGACACAAAATCACATATTGGATGCACAAGATTGGTTAAAAACCCTAATTGGATTAGAATAAGCCTGGGGATGACGAAAATGACCTAAATGTTCAACCAATGACACAAAATCACATATTGGATGCACAAGATTGGTTAAAAACCCTAAGTGGATTAGAATAAGCCTAGGCAGGACGAAAATGACCTAAATGTTCAACCAATGACACAAAATCACATATTGGATGCCCAAGATTGGTTAAAAACCCTAATTGGATTAGAATAAGCCTAGGGAGGACGAAAATGACCTAAATGTTCAACCAATGACACAAAATGACACAAAATCACATATTGGATGCACAAGATTGGTTAAAAACCCTAACTGGATTAGAATAAGCATAGGGAGGACGAAAAAGACCTAAATGTTCAATCAATGACACAAAATCACATATTGGATGCACAAGATTGGTTAAAAACCCTAATTGGATTAGAATAAGCCTAGGGAGGACGAAAATGACCTAAATGTTCAACCAATGACACAAAATGACACAAAATCACATATTGGATGCACAAGATTGGTTAAAAACCCTAATTGGAATAGAATAAGCCTAGGGAGGACGAAAATGACGTAAATGTTCAACCGATGACACAAAATCACATATTGGATGCACAAGATTGGTTAAAACCCTAATTGGATTAGAATAAGCCTAGGGAGGACGAAAATGACCTAAATGTTCAACCAATGACACAAAATCACATATTAGATGCACGAGATTGGTTAAAAACCCTAATTGGATTAGAATAAGCCTAGGGAGGACGAAAATGACCTAAATGTTCAACCAATGACACAAAATCACATATTGGATGCACAAGATTGGTTAAAAACCCTAATTGGATTATAATAAGCCGAGGGAGGACGAAAATGACCTAAATGTTCAACCAATGACACAAAATCACATATTGGATGCACAAGATTGGTTAAAAACCCTAATTGGATTAGAATAAGCCTAGGGAGGACGAAAATGACCTAAATGTTCAACCAATGACACAAAATGACACAAAATCACATATTGGATGCTCATGATTGGTTAAAAACCCTAATTGGATTAGAATAAGCCTAGGGAGGACGAAAATGACCTAAATGTTCAACCAATGACACAAAATGACACAAAATCACATATTGGATGCACAAGATTGGTTAAAAACCCTAATTGGATTGTAATAAGCCTAGGGAGGACGAAAATGACCTAATTGGATTACCAATGACATAAAATCACTTATCATATGCACAAGATTGGTTAAAAACCCTAATTGGATTAGAATAAGCCTAGGGAGGACGAAAATGACCTAAATGTTCAACCAATGACACAAAATGACACAAAATCACATATTGGATGCACAAGATTGGTTAAAAACCCTAATTGGATTAGAATAAGCCTAGGGAGGACGTAAATGACCTAAATGTTCAACCAATGACACAAAAGTACACAAAATCACATATTGGATGCACAAGATTGGTTAAAAACCCTAATTGGAATAGAATAAGCCTAGGGAGGATGAAAATTACCTAAATGTTCAACCAATGACACAAAATGACACAAAATCACATATTGGATGCACAAGATTGGTTAAAAACCCTAATTGGATTAGAATAAGCCTAGGCAGGACGAAAATGACCTAAATGTTCAACCAATGACACAAAATCACATATTGGATGCACAAGATTGGTTAAAAACTCTCATTGGATTAGAATAAGCCTAGGGAGGACGAAAATGACCTATATGTTCAACCAATGACACAAAATGACACAAAATCACATATTGGATGCACAAGATTGGTTAAAAACCCTAATTGGATTAGAATAAGCCTAGGGAGGACGAAAATGACCTAAATGTTCAACCAATGACACAAAAGTACACAAAATCACATATTGGATGCACAAGATTGGTTAAAAACCCTAATTGGATTAGAATAAGCCTAGGGAGGACGAAAATGACCTAAATGTTCAACCAATGACACAAAAGGACACAAAATCACATATTGGATGCACAAGATTGGTTAAAAACCCTAATTGGATTAGAATAAGCTTAGGGAGGACGAAAATGACCTAAATGTTCAACCAATCACACAAAATCACATATTGGATGCACAAGATTGGTTAAAAACCCTAATTGGATTAGAATAAGCCTAGGGAGGACGAAAATGACCTAAATGTTCAACCAATGACACAAAAGGACACAAAATCACATATTGGATGCACAAGATTGGTTAAAAACCCTAATTGGATTAGAATAGGCCTATGGAGGACGCAAATGACCTAAATGTTCAACCAATGACACAAAATGACACAAAATCACATATTGGATGCACAAGATTGGTTAAAAACCCTAATTGGATTAGAATAAGCCTAGGGAGGACGAAAATGACGTAAATGTTCAACCAATGACACAAAATGACACAAAATCACATATTGAATGCACAAGATTGGTTAAAAACCCTAAGTGGATTAGAATAAGCCTAGGGAGGACGAAAATGACCTAAATGTTCAATTAATGACACAAAATGACACAAAATCACATATTGGATGCACAAGATTGGTTAAAAACCCTAATTGGATTAGAATAAGCCTAGGGAGGACGAAAATGACCTAAATGTTCAACCAATGACACAAAAGGACACAAAATCACATATTGGATGCACAAGATTGGTTAAAAACCATAATTGGATTAGAATAAGCCTAGGGAGGGCGAAAATGACCTAAATGTTCAAGCAATGACACATAATGACACAAAATCACATATTGGATGCACAAGATTGGTTAAAAACCCTAAGTGGATTAGAATAAGCCTAGGGAGGACGAAAATGACCTAAATGTTCAACCAATGACACAAAATCACATATTGGATGCACAAGATTGGTTAAAAACCCTAATTGGATTAGAATAGGCCTAGGGAGGACGAAAATGACCTAAATGTTCAACCAATGACACAAAAGGACACAAAATCACATATTGGATGCACAAGATTGGTTAAAAACCCTAATTGGATTAGAATAGGCCTGGGGAGGACGAAAATGACCTAAATGTTCAACCAATGACACAAAAGGACACAAAATCACATATTGGATGCACAAGATTGGTTAAAAACCCTAATTGGATTAGAATAAGCCTAGGGAGGGTGAAAATGACGTAAATGTTAAACCAATGACACATAATGACACAAAATCACATATTGGATGCACAACATTGGTTAAAAACCTAATTGGATTAGAATAAGATTAGGGAGGACGTAAATGACCTAAATGGTCAACCAATGACACAAAAGGACACAAAATAACATATTGGATGCACAAGATTGGTTAAAAACCTAATTGGATTAGAATAAGATTAGGGAGGACGTAAATGACCTAAATGTTCAACCAATGACACAAAAGGACACAAAATCACATATTGGATGCACAAGAATGGTTAAAACCCTAATAGGATTAGAATAAGCCTAGGGAGGACGAAAATGACCTAAATGTTCAACCAATGACACAAAATGACACAAAATAACATATTGGATCCACAAGATTGGTTAAAAACCTAATTGGATTAGAATAAGCTTAGGGAGGACGAAAATGACCTAAATGTTCAACCAATGACACAAAAGGACACAAAACCACATATTGGATGCACAAGATTGGTTAAAAACCCTAATTGGATTAGAATAAGCCTAGGGAGGACGAAAATGACGTAAATGTTCAACCATTGACACAAAATGACACAAAATCATATTTTGGATGCACAAGATTGGATGCACAAGATTGGTTAAAAACCCTAATTGGATTAGAATAGGCCCGGGGAGGACGAAAATGACCTAAATGTTCAACCAATGACACAAAAGGACGCAAAGTCACATATTGGATGCACAAGATTTTGTTAAAAACCCTAATTGGATTAGAATAAGCCTGGGGAGGACGAAAATGACCTAAATGTTCAACCAATGACACAAAAGGACACAAAATCACATATTGGATGCACAAGATTGGTTAAAAACCCCAATTGGAATAGAATAAGCCTGAGAGGACGAAAATGAACTAAATGTTCATCCAATGATACAAAATGACACAAAATCACATATTGGATCCACAAGATTGGTTAAAAACCTAATTGGATTAGAATAAGCTTAGGGAGGACGATAATGACCTAAATGTTCAACCAATGACACAAATGGACACAAAACCACATATTGGATGCACAAGATTGTTTAAAAACCCTAATTGGATTAGAATAAGCCTAGGGAGGACGAAAATGACGTAAATGTTCAACCATTGACACAAAATGACACAAAATCAAATTTTGGATGCACAAGATTGGTTAAAAACCCTAATTGGATTAGAATAAGCCTAGGGAGGACGAAAATGACGTAAATGTTCAACCAATGACACAAAATGACACAAAATCACATATTGGATGCACAAGATTGGTTAAAAATCCTAATTGGATTAGAATAAGCCTAGGGAGGACGAAAATGACCTAAATGTTCAACCAATGACACAAAATGACACAAAATGACATATTGGATGCACAAGATTGGTTAAAAACCCTAATTGGATTAGAATAAGCCTAGGGAGGACGAAAATGACGTAAATGTTCAACCAATGACACAAAATGACACAAAATCACATATTGGATGCACAAGATTGGTTAAAAACCCTAATTGGATTAGAATAAGCCTAGGGAGGACGAAAATGACGTAAATGTTCAACCAATGACACAAAATGACACAAAATCACATATTGAATGCACAAGATTGGTTAAAAACCCTAATTGGATTAGAATAAGCCTAGGGAGGACGAAAATGACCTAAATGTTCAACCAATGACACAAAATGACACAAAATCACATATTGGATGAACAAGATTGGTTAAAAACCCTAATTGGATTAGAATAAGCCTAGGGAGGACGAAAATGACCTAATTGGATTACAGATGACACAAAATGACACAAAATCACATATTGGATGCACAAGATTGGTTAAAAACCCTAATTGGATTAGAATAAGCCTTGGGAGGACGAAAATGACCTAAATGTTCAACCAATGACACAAAATGACACAAAATCACATATTTGATGCACAAGATTGGTTAAAAACCCTAATTGGATTAGAATAAGCCTAGGGAGGATGAAAATGACCTAAATGTTCAACCAATGACACAAAATGACACAAAATCACATATTGGATGCACAAGATTGGTTAAAAACCCTAATTGGAATAGAATAAGCCTAGGGAGGACGAAAATGACCTAAATGTTCAACCAATGACACAAAATGACACAAAATCACATATTGGATGCACAAGATTGCTTAGAAACCCTAATTGGATTAGAATAAGCCTAGGGAGGACGAAAATGACCTAAATGTTCAACCAATGACACAAAATCACATATTGGATGCACAAGATTGGTTAAAAACCCTAATTGGATTAGAATAAGCCTATGGAGGACCAAAATGACCTATATGTTCAACCAATGAAACAAAATGATACAAAATCACATATTGGATGCACAAGATTGGTTAAAAACCCTAATTGGATTAGAATAAGCCTAGGGAGGACGAAAGTGACCTAAATGTTCAACCAATGACACAAAATGACACAAAATCACATATTGGATGCACAAGATTGGTTAAAAACTCTAATTGGATTAGATATAGCCTAGGGAGGACGAAAATGACCTAAATGTTCAACCAATGACACAAAATCACATATTTGTTGCACAAGATTGGTTAAAAACCTAATTGGATTAGAATAAGCCTAGGGAGGACGAAAATGACCTAAATGTTCAACCAATGACACAAAATCACATATTGGATGCACAAGATTGGTTAAAAACCCTAATTGGATTAGAATAAGCCTATGGAGGACGAAAATTACCTAAATGTACAATCGATGACACAAAATGACACAAAATCACATACTGGATGCACAAGATTGGTTAAAAACCCTAATTGGTTTAGAATAAGCCTAGGGAGGACGAAAATGACGTAAATGTTCAACCAATGACACTAAATGATACAAAATCACATATTGGATGCACAAGATTGGTTAAAAACCCTAATTGGATTAGAATAAGCCTAGGGAGGACGAAAATGACCTAAGTGTTCAACCAATGACACAAAATCACATATTGGATGCACAAGATTGGTTAAAAACCCTAATTGGATTATAATAATCCTAAGGAGGACGAAAATGACCTAAATGTTCAACCAATGACACAAAATGAATAGAAAATCACATATTGCATGCACAAGATTGGTTAAAAACCCTAATTGGATTAGAATAAGCCTACGGAGGACGAAAATGACCTAAATGTTCAACAAATGACACAAAATGACACAAAATCACATATTGGATGCACAAGATTGGTTAAAAACCCTAATTGGATTAGAATAAGCTTAGGGAGGACGAAAATGACCTAAATGTTCAACCAATGACACAAAATGACACAAAATCACATATTGGATGCACAAGATTGGTTAAAAACCCTAATTGGATTAGAATAAGCCTAGGGAGGACGAAAATGACCTAAATGTTCAACCAATGACACAAAAGGACACAAAATCACATATTGGATGCACAAGATTGGTTAAAAACCATAATTGGATTAGAATAAGCCTAGGGAGGGCGAAAATGACCTACATGTTCAACCAATGACACATAATGACACAAAATCACATATTGGATGCACAAGATTGGTTAAAAACCCTAAATGGATTAGAATAAGCCTAGGGAGGACGAAAATGACCTAAATGTTCAACCAATGACACAAAATCACATATTGGATGCACAAGATTGGTTAAAAACCCTAATTGGATTAGAATAAGCCTAGGGAGGACGAAAATGACCTTAATGTTCAACCAATGACACAAAATGACACAAAATCACATATTGGATGCACAAGATTGGTTAAAAACCCTAATTGGATTAGAATAAGCATAGCGAGGACGAAAATGACCTAAATGTTCAACCAATGACACAAAATGACACAAAATCACATATTGGATGCACAAGATTGGTTAAAAACCCTAATTGGATTAGAATAAGCCTAGGGAGGACGAAAATGACCTAAATGTTTAACAAATGACACAAAATGATACAAAATCACAGATTGGATGCACAAGATTGGTTAAAAACCCTAAGTGGATTAGAATAAGCCTAGGGAGGACGAAAATGACCTAAATGTTCAACCAATGACACAAAATCACATATTGGATGCACAAGATTGGTTAAAAACCCTAATTGGATTAGAATAAGCCTAGGGAGGATGAAAATGACGTAAATGTTCAACCAATGACACAAAATCACATATTGGATGCACAAGATTGGTTAAAAACCCTAATTGGATTAGAATAAGCCTAGGGAGGACGAAAATGACCTAAATGTTCAACCAATGACACAAAATGACCCAAAATCACATATTGGATGCACAAGATTGGTTAAAAACCCTAATTGGATTAGAATAAGCCTAGGGAGGACGAAAATGACCTAAATGTTCAACCAATGACACAAAAGGACACAAAATCACATATTGGATGCACAAGATTAATTAAAAACCCTAATTGGATTAGAATAAGCCTAGGGAGGACGAAAATGACCTAAATGTTCAACCAATGACACAAAATGACACAAAATCACATATTGCATGCACAAGATTGGTTAAAAACCCTAATTGGATTAGAATAGGCCTAGGGAGGACGAAAATGACCTAAATGTTACACCAATGACACAAAATGACACAAAATCACATATTGGATGCACAAGATTGGTTAAAAACCCTAATTGGATTAGAATAAGCCTAGGGAGGACGAAAATGACCTAAATGTTCAACCAATGACACAAAAGGACACAAAATCACATATTGGATGCACAAGATTGGTTAAAAACCCTAATTGGATTAGAATAAGCCTAGGGAGGACGAAAATGACCTAAATGTTCAACGAATGACACAAAATGACACAAAATCACATATTGGATGCACAAGATTGGTTAAAAACCCTAATTGGATTAGAATAAGCCTAGGGAGGACGAAAATGACGTAAATGTTCAACCAATGACACAAAATGACACAAAATCACATATTGGATGCACAAGATTGGTTAAAAACACTAATTGGATTAGAATAAGCCTAGGGAGGACGAAAATGACGTAAATGTTCAACCAATGACACAAAATGACACAAAATCACATATTGAATGCACAAGATTGGTTAAAAACCCTAAGTGGATTAGAATAAGCCTAGGGAGGACGAAAATGACCTAAATGTTCAACCTATGACACAAAATGACACAAAATCACATATTGGATGCACAAGATTGGTTAAAAACCTAATTGGATTAGAATAAGCCTAGGGAAGACGAAAATGACCTAAATGTTCAACCAATGACACAAAATCACATATTGGATGCACAAGATTGGTTAATAACCCTAATTGGATTAGAATAAGCCTAGGGAGGACGAAATTGACTTAAATGTTCAACCAATGACACAAAATGACACAAAATCACATATTGGATGCACAAGATTGGTTAAAAACCCTAATTGGATTAGAATAAGCCTAGGGAGGGCGAAAATGACGTAAATGTTCAACCAATGACACAAAAGGACACAAAATCACATATTGGATGCACAAGATTGGTTAAAAACCCTAATTGGATTAGAATAGGCCTGGGGAGGACGAAAATGACCTAAATGTTCAACCAATGACACAAAAGGACACAAAATCACATATTGGATGCACAAGATTGGTTAAAAACCCTAATTGGATTAGAATAAGCCGAGGGAGGACGAAAATGACCTAAATGTTCAACCAATGACACAAAAGGACACAAAATCACATATTGGATGCACAAGATTGGTTAAAAACCCTAATTGGATTAGAATAAGCCTAGGGAGGACGAAAATGACGTAAATGTTCAACCATTGACACAAAATGACACAAAATCACATATTGGATGCACAAGATTGGTTAAAAACCCTAACTGGATTAGAATAAGCTTAGGGAGGACGAAAATGACCGAAATGTTCAACCAATGACACAAAATCACATATTGGATGCACAAGATTGGTTAAAAACCCTAATTGGATTAGAATAAGCCTAGGGAGGACGAAAATGACCTAAATGTTCAACCAATGACACAAAAGGACACAAAATCACATATTGGATGCACAAGATTGGTTAAAAACCCTAATTGGATTAGAATAAGCCTAGGGGGGACGAAAATGACCTAAATGTTCAACCAATGACACAAAATCACATATTGGATGCACAAGATTGGTTAAAAACCCTAATTGGATTAGAATTAGCCTAGGGAGGACGAAAATGACCTAAATGTTCAACCAATGACACAAAATGACACAAAATCACATATTGGATGCACAAGATTGGTTAAAAACCCTAATTGGATTAGAATAAGCCTAGGGAGGACGAAAATGACCTAAATGTTCAACCAATGACACAAAAGGACACAAAATCACATATTGGATGCACAAGATTGGTTAAAAACCCTAATTGGATTAGAATAGGCCTATGGAGGACGAAAATGACCTAAATGTTCAACCAATGACACAAAATGACACAAAATCACATATTGGATGCACAAGATTGGTTAAAAACCCTAATTGGATTAGAATAAGCCTAGGGAGGACGAAAATGACGTAAATGTTCAACCAATGACACAAAATGACACAAAATCACATATTGAATGCACAAGATTGGTTAAAAACCCTAAGTGGATTAGAATAAGCCTAGGGAGGACGAAAATGACCTAAATGTTCAATTAATGACACAAAATGACACAAAATCACATATTGGATGCACAAGATTGGTTAAAAACCCTAATTGGATTAGAATAAGCCTAGGGAGGACGAAAATGACCTAAATGTTCAACCAATGACACAAAAGGACACAAAATCACATATTGGATGCACAAGATTGGTTAAAAACCATAATTGGATTAGAATAAGCCTAGGGAGGGCGAAAATGACCTAAATGTTCAAGCAATGACACATAATGACACAAAATCACATATTGGATGCACAAGATTGGTTAAAAACCCTAAGTGGATTAGAATAAGCCTAGGGAGGACGAAAATGACCTAAATGTTCAACCAATGACACAAAATCACATATTGGATGCACAAGATTGGTTAAAAACCCTAATTTGATTAGAATAAGCCTAGGGAGGACGAAAATGACCTAAATGTTCAACCAATGACACAAAAGGATACAAAATCACATATTGGATGCACAAGATTGGTTAAAAATAGAAATTGGATTAGAATAAGCCTGGGGATAACGAAAATGACCTAAATGTTAAACCAATGATACAAAATGACACAAAATCACCTATTGGATGCACAAGATTGGTTAAAAACCCTAATTGGATTAGAATAAGCCTAGGGAGGACAAAATTGACTTAAATGTTCAACCAATGACACAAAATGACACAAAATCACATATTGGATGCACAAGATTGGTTAAAAACCCTAATTGGATTAGAATAAGCCTAGGGAGGACGAAAATGACGTAAATGTTCAACCAATGACACAAAATGACACAAAATCACATATTGAATGCACAAGATTGGTTAAAAACCCTAAGTGGATTAGAATAAGCCTAGGGAGGACGAAAATGACCTAAATGTTCAATTAATGACACAAAATGACACAAAATCACATATTGGATGCACAAGATTGGTTAAAAACCCTAATTGGATTAGAATAAGCCTAGGGAGGACGAAAATGACCTAAATGTTCAACCAATGACACAAAAGGACACAAAATCACATATTGGATGCACAAGATTGGTTAAAAACCCTAATTGGATTAGAATAGGCCTATGGAGGACGCAAATGACCTAAATGTTCAACCAATGACACAAAATGATACAAAATCACGTATTGGATGCACAAGATTGGTTAAAAATCCTAAGTGGATTAGAATAAGCCTACGGAGGACGAAAATGTCCTAAATGTTCAACCAATGGCACAAAATCACATATTGGATGCACAAGATTGGTTAAAAACCCTAATTGGATTAGAATAAGCCTAGGGAAGACGAAAATGACGTAAATGTTCAACCATTGACACAAAATGACACAAAATCACATATTGGATGCACAAGATTGGTTAAAAACCCTAATTGGATTAGAATAAGCCTAGGGAACACGAAAATGACCTAAATGTTCAACCAATGACACAAAATGACACAAAATCACATATTGGATGCACAAGATTGGTTAAAAACCCTAATTGGATTAGAATAAGCCTAGGGAGGACGAAAATGACGTAAATGTTCAACCAATGACACAAAATGACACAAAATCACATATTGGATGCACAAGATTGGTTAAAAACACTAATTGGATTAGAATAAGTCTAGGGAGGACGAAAATGACGTAAATGTTCAACCAATGACACAAAATGACACAAAATCACATATTGAATGCACAAGATTGGTTAAAAACCCTAAGTGGATTAGAATAAGCCTAGGGAGGACGAAAATGACCTAAATGTTCAACCTATGACACAAAATGACACAAAATCACATATTGGATGCACAAGATTGGTTAAAAAACCTAATTGGATTAGAATAAGCCTAGGGAGGACGAAAATGACCTAAATGTTCAACCAATGACACAAAATTGGTTAAAAACCCTAATTGGATTAGAATAAGCCTAGGGAGGGCGAAAATGACGTAAATGTTCAACCAATGACACAAAAGGACACAAAATCACATATTGGATGCACAAGATTGGTTAAAAACCCTAATTGGATTAGAATAGGCCTGGGGAGGACGAAAATGACCTAAATGTTCAACCAATGACACAAAAGGACACAAAATCACATATTGGATGCACAAGATTGGTTAAAAACACTAATTGGATTAGAATAAGCCTAGGGAGGACGAAAATGACCTAAATGTTCAACCAATGACACAAAATGACACAAAATCACATATTGGATGCACAAGATTGGTTAAAAACCCTAAGTGGATTAGAATAAGCCTAGGCAGGACGAAAATGACCTAAATGTTCAACCAATGACACAAAATCACATATTGGATGCACATGATTGGTTAAAAACCCTAATTGGATTAGAATAAGCCTGGGGATGACGAAAATGACCTTAATGATCAACCAATGACACAAAATGACACAAAATCACAAATTGGATGCACAAGATTGGTTAAAAACCCTAATTGGATTAGAATAAGCCTAGGGAGGACGAAAATGACGTAAATGTTCAACCAATGACACAAAAGGACACAAAATCACATATTGGATTCACAAGATTGGTGAAAAACCCTAATTGGATTAGAATAAGCCTGGGGAGGACGAAAATGACCTAAATGTTCAACCAATGACACAAAAGTACAGAAAATCACATCTTGGATGCACAAGATTGGTTAAAAACCCTAATTGGAT
>JBBPBQ010000008.1:7932189-7944206 GCA_037974755.1 Cicer yamashitae | reverse complement strand
TTAGGGTTTTTAACCAATCTTGTGCATCCAATACGTGATTTTGTATCATTTTGTGTCATTGGTTGAACATTTAGCTCATTTTCGTCCTCCCTAAGCTTATTCTAATCCAATTAGGTTTTTAACCAATTTTGTTCATCCAATATGTTATTTTGTGTCATTTTGTGTCATTGGTTGAACATTTAGGTCATTTTCGTCCTCCCTAGGCTTATTCTAATCCAATTAGGGTTTTTAACCAATCTTGTGCATCCAATATGTGATTTTGTGTCCTTTTGTGTCATTGGTTGAACATTTAGGTCATTTTCGTCCTCCCTATGCTTATTCTAATCCACTTAGGGTTTTTAACCAATCTTGTGCATCCAATATGTGATTTTGTGTCATTTTGTGTCAATGGTTGAACATTTACGTCATTTTCGTCCTCCCTAGGCGTATTCTAATCCAATTAGGGTTTTTAACCAATCTTGTGCATCCAATATGTTATTTTGGGTCATTTTGTGTCATTGGTTGAACATTTACGTCATTTTCGTCCTCCATAGGCTTATTCTAATCCAATTAGGGTTTTTAACCAATCTTGTGCATCCAATATGTGATTTTGTGTCATTTTGTGTCATTGGTTGAACATTTAGGTCATTTGCGTCCTCCCTAGGCCTATTCTAATCCAATTAGGGTTTTTAACCAATCTTGTGCATCCAATATGTGATTTTGTGCCATTGGTTGAACATTTAGGTCATTTTCGTCCTCCGTAGGCTTATTCTAATCCACTTAGGGTTTTTAACCAATCTTGTGCATCCAATACGTGATTTTGTATCATTTTGTGTCATTGGTTGAACATTTAGGTCATTTTCGTCCTCCCTAGGCCTATTCTAATCCAATTAGGGTTTTTAACCAATCTTGTGCATCCAATATGTGATTTTGTGTCATATTGTGTCATTGGTTGAACATTTAGGTCATTTTCGTCCCCCCTAGGCTTATTCTAATCCAATTAGGGTTTTTAACCAATCTTGTGCATCCAATATGTGATTTTGTGTCGTTTTGAGTCATTGGTTGAACATTTAGGTCATTTTCGTCCTCCCTAGGCTTATTCTAATCCAATTAGTGTTTTTAACCAATCTTGTGCATCCAATATGTGATTTTGTGTCATTATGTGTCATTGGTTGAACATTTAGATCATTTTCGTCCTCCCTAGGCCTATTGTAATCCAATTAGGGTTTTTAACCAATCTTGTGCATCCAATATGTGATTTTGTGTCCTTTTGTGTCATTAGTTGAACATTTAGGTCATTTTCGTCCTCCCTAAGCTTATTCTAATCCAATTAGGTTTTTAACCAATCTTGTGCATCCAATATGTTATTTTGTGTCATTTTGTGTCATTGGTTGAACATTTAGGTCATTTTCGTCCTCCCTAGGCTTATTCTAATCCAATTAGGGTTTTTAACCAATCTTGTGCTTCCAATATGTGATTTTGTGTCATTGGTTGAACATTTAGGTCATTTTCGTCCTCCCTAGGCTTATTCTAATCCAGTTAGGGTTTTTAACCAATCTTGTGCATCCAATATGTGATTTTGTGTCATTTTGTGTCATTGGTTGAACATTTAGGTCATTTTCGTCCTCCCTAGGCTTATTCTAATCCAATTAGGGTTTTTAACCAATCTTGTGCATCCAATATGTGATTTTGTGTCATAGGTTGAACATTTAGGTCATTTTCGTCCTCCCTAGGCTTATTCTAATCTAATTAGGGTTTTTAACCAATCTTGTGCATCCAATATGTGATTTTGTGTCATTTTGTGTCATTGGTTGAACATTTAGGTCATTTTCGTCCTCCCTAGGCTTATTCTAATCCAATTAGGGTTTTTAACCAATCTTGTGCATCCAATATGTGATTTTGTGTCATTTTGTGTCAATGGTTGAACATTTACGTCATTTTCGTCCTCCCTAGGCTTATTCTAATCCAATTAGGGTTTTTAACGAATCTTGTGCATCCAATATGTGATTTTGTGTCATTTTGTGTCATTGGTTGAACATTTAGGTGATTTTCGTCCTCCCTAGGCTTATTCTAATCTAATTAGGGTTTTTAACCAATTTTGTGCATCCAATATGTTATTTTGTGTCATTTTTTGTCATTGGTTGAACATTTAGGTCATTTTCGTCCTCCCTAGGCTTATTCTAATCCAATTAGGGTTTTTAACCAATCTTGTGCATCCAATATGTGATTTTGTGTCATTTTGTGTCATTGGTTGAACATTTAGGTCATTTGCGTCCTCCCTAGGCCTATTCTAATCCAATTAGGGTTTTTAACCAATCTTGTGCATCCAATATGTGATTTTGTGTCCTTTTGTGTCATTGGTTGAACATTTACGTCATTTTCGTCCTCCCTAGGCTTATTCTAATCCAATTAGGGTTTTTAACCAATCTTGTGCATCCAATATGTGATTTTGTGTCATTTTGTGTCATTGGTTGAACATTTACGTCATTTTCGTCCTCCCTAGGCTTATTCTAATCCAATTAGGGTTTTTAACCAATCTTTTGCATCCAATATGTGATTTTGTGTCATTTTGTGTCAATGGTTGAACATTTACGTCATTTTCGTCTTCCCTTGGCTTATTCTAATCCAATTAGGGTTTTTAACCAATCTTGTGCATCCAATATGTGATTTTGTGTCATTTTATGTCATTGGTTGAACATTTAGGTCATTTTCGTCCTCCCTAGGCTTATTCTAATCCAATTAGGGTATTTAACCAATCTTGTGCATATAATAAGTGATTTTGTATCATTGGTAATCCAATTAGGTCATTTTCGTCCTCGCTAGGCTTATTCTAATCCAATTAGGGTTTTTAACCAATCTTGTGCATCCAATATGTGATTTTGTGTCATTTTGTGTCATTGGTTGAACATTTAGGTCAATTTCGTCCTCCCTAGGCTTATTCTAATCCATTTAGGGTTTTTAACCAATCTTGTGCATCCAATATGTGATTTTGTATCATTGGTTGAACATTTAGGACATTTTCGTCCTCCCTAGGCTTATTCTAATCCAATTAGGGATTTTAACCAATCTTGTGCATCCAATATGTGATTTTGTGTCATTTTGTATCATTGGTTGAACATTTAGGTCATTTTCGTCATCCCCAGGCTTATTCTAATCCAATTAGGGTTTTTAACCAATCTTGTGCATCCAATATGTGATTTTGTGTCCTTTTGTGTCATTGGTTGAACATTTAGGTCATTTTCGTCCTCCCTAGGCTTATTCTTATCCACTTAGGGTTTTTAACCAATCTTGTGCATTCAATATGTGATTTTGTGTCATTTTGTGTCATTGGTTGAACATTTACGTCATTTTCGTCCTCCCTAGGCTTATTCTAATCCAATTAGGGTTTTTAACCAATCTTGTGCATCCAATATGTGATTTTGTGTCATTTTGTGTCAATGGTTGAACATTTACGTCATTTTCGTCTTCCCTAGGCTTATTCTAATCCAATTAGGGTTTTTAACCAATCTTGTGCATCCAATATGTGATTTTCTGCCATTGGTTGAACATTTAGGACATTTTTGTCCTCCGTAGGCTTATTCTAATCCACTTAGGGTTTTTAACCAATCTTGTGCATCCAATACGTGATTTTGTATCATTTTGTGTCATTGGTTGAACATTTAGGTCATTTTCGTCCTCCCTAGGCCTATTCTAATCCAATTAGGGTTTTTAACCAATCTTGTGCATCCAATATGTGATTCTGTGTCATATTGTGTCATTGGTTGAACATTTAGGTCATTTTAGTCCTCCCTAAGCTTATTCTAATCCAATTAGGTTTTTAACCAATCTTGTGCATCCAATATGTTATTTTGTGTCATTTTGTGTCATTGGTTGAACATTTAGGTCATTTTCTTCCTCCCTAAGCTTATTCTAATCCAATTAGGGTTTTTAACCAATCTTGTGCATCCAATATGTTATTTTGTGTCATTTTGTGTCATTGGTTGAACATTTACGAAATTTTCGTCCTCCCTAGGCTTATTCTAATCCAATTAGGGTTTTTAACCAATCTTGTGCATCCAATATGTGATTTTGTGTCATTTTGTGTCATTGGTTGAACATTTAGGTCATTTTCGTCCTCCCTAGGCTTGTTCTAATCCACTTAGGGTTTTTAACCAATCTTGTGCATTCAATATGTGATTTTGTGTCATTTTGTGTCATTGGTTGAACATTTACGTCATTTTCGTCCTCCCTGGGCTTATTCTAATCCAATTAGGGTTTTTAACCAATCTTGTGCATCCAATATGTGATTTTGTGTCATTTTGTGTCATTGGTTGAACATTTAGGTCATTTTCGTGTTCCCTAGGCTTATTCTAATCCAATTAGGGTTTTTAACCAATCTTGTGCATCCAATATGTGATTTTGTGTCATTTTGTGTCAATGGTTGAACATTTACGTCATTTTCGTCTTCCCTAAGCTTATTCTAATCCAATTAGGGTTTTTAACCAATCTTGTGCATCCAATATGTGATTTTGTGCCATTGGTTGAACATTTAGGTCATTTTCGTCCTCCGTAGGCTTATTCTAATCCACTTAGGGTTTTTAACCAATCTTGTGCATCCAATACGTGATTTTGTATCATTTTGTGTCATTGGTTGAACATTTAGGTCATTTTCGTCCTCCCTAGGCCTATTCTAATCCAATTAGGGTTTTTAACCAATCTTGTGCATCCAATATGTGATTCTGTGTCATATAGTGTCATTGGTTGAACATTTAGGTCATTTTAGTCCTCCCTAAGCTTATTCTAATCCAATTAGGTTTTTAACCAATCTTGTGCATCCAATATGTTATTTTGTGTCATTTTGTGTCATTGGTTGAACATTTAGGTCATTTTCTTCCTCCCTAAGCTTATTCTAATCCAATTAGGGTTTTTAACCAATCTTGTGCATCCAATATGTTATTTTGTGTCATTTTGTGTCATTGGTTGAACATTTACGAAATTTTCGTCCTCCCTAGGCTTATTCTAATCCAATTAGGGTTTTTAACCAATCTTGTGCATCCAATATGTGATTTTGTGTCATTTTGTGTCATTGGTTGAACATTTAGGTCATTTTCGTCCTCCCTAGGCTTATTCTAATCCAATTAGGATTTTTAACCAATCTTGTGCATCCAATATGTGACTTTGTGTTATTTTGTGTAATTGGTTGAAAATTTAGGTCATTTTCGTCGTCCCTAGGCTTATTCTAATCCAATTAGGGTTTTAAACCAATCTTGTGCATTCAATATGTGATTTTGTGTCATTGGTTGAACATTTAGGTCATTTTCGTCCTCCCTAGGCTTATTCTAATCCAATTAGGGTTTTTAACAAATCTTGTGCATCCAATATGTGATTTTTTGTCATTTTGTGTCATTGGTTGAACATTTAGGTCATTTTCGTCCTCCCTAGGCTTATTCTAATCCAATTAGGGTTTTTAACCAATCTTGTGCATCCAATATGTGATTTTGTGTCATTTTGTGTCATTGGTTGAACATTTAGGTCATTTTCGTCCTCCCTAGGCTTATTCTAATCCAATTAGGGTTTTTAACCAATCTTGTGCATCCAATATGTGATTTTGTGTCATTTTGTGTCATTGGTTGAACATTTAGGTCATTTTCGTCCTCCCTAGGCTTATTCTAATCCAATTAGGGGTTTTAAACAATGTTGTGCATCCAATAAGTCATTTTGTGTCATTGGTTGAACATTTAGGTCATTTTCGTCCTCCCTAGGCTTATTCTAATTTAATTAGGGTTTTTATCCAATCTTGTGCATCCAATATGTGATTTTGTGTCATTGGTTGAACGTTTAGGTCATTTTCGTCCTCCCTAGGCTTATTCTAATCCAATTAGGGTTTTTAACCAATCTTGTGCATCCAATATGTGATTTTGTGTCATTTTGTGTCATTGGTTGAACATTTAGGTCATTTTCGTCCTCCCTAGGCTTATTCTAATCCAATTAGGGTTTTTAACCAATCTTGTGCATCCAATATGTGATTTTGTGTCATTTTGTGTCATTGGTTGAACATTTAGGTCATTTTCGTCCTCCCTAGGCATATTCTGATCCAATTAGGGTTTTTAACCAATCTTGTGCATCCAATATGTGATTTTGTGTCATTTTGTGTCATTGGTTGAACATTTAGGTCATTTTCGTCCTCCCTAGGCTTATTCTAATCCAATTACGGTTTTTAACAAATCTTGTGCATCCAATATGTGATTTTGTGTAATTGGTTGAACATTTAGGTCATTTTCGTCGTCCCTAGGCTTATTCTAATCCAATTAGGGTTTTTAACCAATCTTGTGCATCCAATATGTGATTTTGTGTCATTTTGTGTCATTGGTTGAACATTTAGGTCATTTTCGTCCTCCCTAGGCTTATCCTAACCAATTAGGGTTTTTAACCAATCTTGTGCATCCAATATGTGATTTTTTGTCATTGGTTGAACATTTAGGTCATTTTCGTCCTCCCTAGGCTTATTCTAATCCAATTAGGGTTTTTAACCAATCTTTTGCATCCAATATGTGATTTTGTGTCATTTTGTGTCATTGGTTGAATATGTAGGTCATTTTCGTCCTCCCTAGGCTTATTCTAATCCAATTAGGGTTTTTAACCAATCTTGTGCATCCAATATGTGATTTTGTGTCATTTTGTGTCATTGGTTGAACATTTAGGTCATTTTCGTCCTCCCTAGGCTTATTCTAATCCAATTAGGGTTTTTAACCAATCTTGTGCATCCAATATGTGATTTTGTGTCATTTTGTGTCATTGGTTGAACATTTAGGTCATTTTCGTCCTCCCTAGGCTTATTCTAATCTAATTTGGGTTTTTAACCAATCTTGTGCATCCAATATGTGATTTTGTGTCATTTTGTGTCATTGGTTGAACATTTAGGTCATTTTCGTCCTCCCTAGGCTTATTCTAATCCAATTAAGGTTTTTAACCAATCTTGTGCATCCAATATGTGATTTTGTGTCATTTTGTGTCATTGGTTGAACATTTAGGTCATTTTCTTCCTCCCTAGGCTTATTCTAATCCAATTAGGGTTTTTAACCAATCTTGTGCATCCAATATGTGATTTTGTGTCGTTTTGCGTCATTGGTTGAACATTTAGGTCATTTTCGTCCTCCCTAGGCTTATTCTAATCCAATTAGGGTTTTTAACCAATCTTGTGCATCCAATATGTGATTTTGTGTCATTTTGTGTCATTGGTTGAACATTTAGGTCATTTTCGTCCTCCCTAGGCTTATTCTAATCCAATTAAGGTTTTTAACCAATCTTGTGCATCCAATATGTGATTTTGTGTCATTGGTTGAACATTTAGGTCATTATCGTCCTCCCTAGGCTTAATCTAATCCAATTAGGGTTTTTAACCAATCTTGTGCATCCAATATGTCATTTAGTGTCATTGGTTGAACATTTAGGTCATTTTCGTCCTCCCTTGGGTTATTCTTATCCAATTATGGTTTTTAACAAATCTTGTGCATCCAATATGTGATTTTGTGTCATTTTGTATCATTGGTTGAACATTTAGGTCATTTTCGTCCTCCCTAGGCTTATTCTAATCCAATTAGGGTTTTTAACCAATCTTGTGCATCCAATATGTGATTTTGTGTCATTTTGTGTCATTGGTTGAACATTTAGGTCATTTTCGTCCTCCCTAGGCTTATTCTAATCCAATAAGGGTTTTTAACCAATCTTTAGCATCCAATATGTGATTTTGTGTCATTGGTTGAACATTTCGGTCATTTTCGTCCTCCCTAGGCTTATTCTAATCCAATTAGGGTTTTTAACCAATCTTGTGCATCCAATATGTGATTTTGTGTCATTTTGTGTCATTGGTTGAACATTTAGGTCATTTTCGTCCTCCCTAGGCTTATTCTACTCCAATTAGGGTTTTTATCCGATCATGTGCATCAAATATGTGATTTTGTGTCATTTTGTGTCATTGGTATAACATTTAGGTCATTTTCGTCCTCCCTAGGCCTATTCTAATCCAATTAGGGTTTTTAACCAATCTTGTGCATGCAATATGTGATTTTGTGTCATTTTGTGTCATTGGTTGAACATTTAGGTCATTTTCGTCCTCCCTAGGCTTATTCTAATCCAATTAGGGTTTTTAACCAATCTTGTGCATCCAATATGTGATTTTGTGTCATTTTGTGTCAATGGTTGAACATTTACGTCATTTTCGTCCTCCCTAGGCTTATTCTAATCCAATTAGGGTTTTTAACGAATCTTGTGCATCCAATATGTGATTTTGTGTCATTTTGTGTCATTGGTTGAACATTTAGGTGATTTTCGTCCTCCCTAGGCTTATTCTAATCTAATTAGGGTTTTTAACCAATTTTGTGCATCCAATATGTTATTTTGTGTCATTTTTTGTCATTGGTTGAACATTTAGGTCATTTTCGTCCTCCCTAGGCTTATTCTAATCCAATTAGGGTTTTTAACCAATCTTGTGCATCCAATATGTGATTTTGTGTCATTTTGTGTCATTGGTTGAACATTTAGGTCATTTGCGTCCTCCCTAGGCCTATTCTAATCCAATTAGGGTTTTTAACCAATCTTGTGCATCCAATATGTGATTTTGTGTCCTTTTGTGTCATTGGTTGAACATTTAGGTCATTTTCGTCCTCCCTAGGCTTATTCTAATCCAATTAGGGTTTTTAACCAATCTTGTGCATCCAATACGTGATTTTGTATCATTTTGTGTCATTGGTTGAACATTTAGCTCATTTTCGTCCTCCCTAAGCTTATTCTAATCCAATTAGGTTTTTAACCAATTTTGTTCATCCAATATGTTATTTTGTGTCATTTTGTGTCATTGGTTGAACATTTAGGTCATTTTCGTCCTCCCTAGGCTTATTCTAATCCAATTAGGGTTTTTAACCAATCTTGTGCATCCAATATGTGATTTTGTGTCTTTGGTTGAACATTTAGGTCATTTTCGTCCTCCCTAGGCTTATGCTAATCCAATTAGGGTTTTTAACCAATCTTGTGCATCCAATATGTGATTTTGTGTCATTTTGTGTCATTGGTTGAACATTTAGGTCATTTTCGTCCTCGCTAGGCTTATTCTAATCCAATTAGGGTTTTTAACCAATCTTGTGCATATAATAAGTGATTTTGTGTCATTGGTAATCCAATTAGGTCATTTTCGTCCTCGCTAGGCTTATTCTAATCCAATTAGGGTTTTTAACCAATCTTGTGCATCCAATATGTGATTTTGTGTCATTTTGTGTCATTGGTTGAACATTTAGGTCATTTTCGTCCTCCCTAGGCTTATTCGAATCCAATTACGGTTTTTAACCAATCTTGTGCATCCAATATGTGATTTTGTGTTATTGGTTGAACATTTAGGTCATTTTCGTCCTCCCTAGGCTTATTCTAATCCAATTACGGTTTTTAACCAATCTTGTGCATATAATAAGTGATTTTGTGTCATTGGTAATCCAATTAGGTCATTTTCACCCTCGCTAGGCTTATTCTGATCCAATAAGGGTCTTTAACCAATCTTGTGCATCCAATATGTGATTTTGTGTCATTTTGTGTCATTGGTTTAACATTTAGGTCATTTTCGTCCCCCCAAGGCTTATTCTAATCCAATTAGGGTTTTTAACCAATCTAGTGCATCCAATACGTGATTTTGTGTCATTTTGTGTCATTGCTTGAACATTTAGGTCATTTTCGTCCTCCCTAGGCTTATTCTAATCCAATTAGGGTTTTTAACCAATCTTGTGCATCCAATATGTGATTTTGTGTCATTTTGTGTCATTGGTTGAACATTTAGGTCATTTTCGTCCTCCCTAGGCTTATTCTAATACAATTGGGGTTTTTAACCAATCTTGTGCATATAATAAGTGATTTTGTGTCATTGGTAATCCAATTAGGTCATTTTCGTCCTCGCTAGGCTTATTCCAATCCAATTAGGGTTTTTAACCAATCTTGTGCATCCAATATGTGATTTTGTGTCATTTTGTGTCATTGGTTGAACATTTAGGTCATTTTCGTCCTCCCTAGGCTTATTCTAATCCAATTACGGTTTTTAACCAATCTTGTGCATCCAATATGTGTTTTTGTGTCCTTTTGTGTCATTGTTTGAACATTTAGGTCATTTTCGTCCTCCCTAGGCTTATTCTAATCCAATTAGGGTTTTTAACCAATCTTGTGCATCCAATATGTCATTTTGTGTCATTTTGTGTCATTGGTTGAAAATGTAGGTCATTTTCGTCCTCCCTAGGCTTATTCTAATCCAATTAGGGTGTTTTACCAATCTTGTGCTTCCAATATGTGAATTTGTGTCATTATGTGTCATTGGTTGAACATTTAGGTCATTTTCGTCCTCCCTAGGCTTATTCTAATCCAATTAGGGTTTTTAACCAATCTTGTGCATCCAATATGTGATTTTGTGTCATTTTGTGTCATTGGTTGAACATTTAGGTCATTTTCGTCCTCCCTAGGCTTATTCTAATCCAATTAGGGTGTTTAACCAATCTAGTGCTTCCAATATGTGAATTTGTATCATTATGTGTCATTGGTTGAACATTTAGGTCATTTTCGTCCTCCCTAGGCTTATTCTAATCCAATTAGGGTTTTTAACCAATCTTGTGCATCCAATATGTGATTTTGTGTCATTTTGTGTCATTGGTTGAACATTTAGGTAATTTTCGTCCTCGCTAGGCTTATTCTAATCCAATTAGGGTTTTGAACCAACCTTGTGCATCCAATATGTTGTTTTGTGTCATTGATTGAACATTTAGGTCATTTTTGTCCTCCCTAGGATTATTCTAATCCAATTAGGGTTTTTAACCAATCTTGTGCATCAAATATGTGATTTTGTGTCATTTTGTGTCATTGGTTGAACATTTAGGTCATTTTCGTCCTCCCTAGGCTTATTCTAATCATATTAGGGTTTTTAACCAATCTTGTGCATCCAATATGTGATTTGTGTCATGTTGTGTCATTGGTTGAACATTTAGGTCATTTTCGTCCTCCCTAGGCTTATTCTAATCCAATTAGGGTTTTTAACCAATCTTGTGCATCCAATATGTGATTTTGTGTCATTTTGTGTCATTGGTTGAACATTTAGGTCATTTTCGTCCTCCCTAGGCTTACTCTAATCCAATTAGGGTTTTTAACCAATCTTGTGCATCAAATATGTGATTTTGTGTCATTTTTTGTCATCGGTTGAACATTTAGGTCATTTTCGTCCTCCCTATGCTTATTCTAATCCAATTAGGGTTTTTAACCAATCTTGTGCATCCAATATGTGATTTTGTGTCATTGGTTGAACATTTAGGTCATTTTCGTCCTCCCTAGGCTTATTCTAATCCAATTAGGGTTTTTCACCAATCTTGTGCATCCAATATGTGATTTTGTGTCATTTTGTGTCATTGGTTGAACATTTAGGTCAATTTCGTCCTCCCTAGGCTTATTCTAATCCATTTAGGGTTTTTAACCAATCTTGTGCATCCAATATGTGATTTTGTGTCATTGGTTGAACATTTAGGACATTTTCGTCCTCCCTAGGCTTATTCTAATCCAATTAGGGATTTTAACCAATCTTGTGCATCCAATATGTGATTTTGTGTCATTTTGTATCATTGGTTGAACATTTAGGTCATTTTCGTCATCCCCAGGCTTATTCTAATCCAATTAGGGTTTTTAACCAATCTTGTGCATCCAGTATGTTATTTTGTGTCATTTTGAGTCATTGGTTGAACATTTAGGTTATTTTCGCCCTCCCTAGGCTTATTCTAATCCAATTAGGGTTCTTAACCAATCTTGTGCATCCAATATGTGATTTTGTGTCATTTTGTGTCATTGGTTGAACATTTAGGTCAATTTCGTCCTCCCTAGGCTTATTCTAATCCATTTAGGGTTTTTAACCAATCTTGTGCATCCAATATGTGATTTTGTGTCATTGGTTGAACATTTAGGACATTTTCGTCCTCCCTAGGCTAATTCTAATCCAATTAGGGATTTTAACCAATCTTGTGCATCCAATATGTGATTTTGTGTCATTTTGT
>JBBPBQ010000008.1:7864290-7900287 GCA_037974755.1 Cicer yamashitae | reverse complement strand
CACAAGATTGGTGAAAAACCCTAATTGGATTAGAATAAGCCTGGGGAGGACGAAAATGACCTAAATGTTCAACCAATGACACAAAAGTACAGAAAATCACATCTTGGATGCACAAGATTGGTTAAAAACCCTAATTGGATTAGAATAAGCTTAGGGAGGACGAAAATGACCTAAATGTTCAACCAATGACACAAAATGACACAAAATCACATATTGGATGCACAAGATTGGTTAAAAACCCTAAGTGGATTAGAATAAGCCTAGGGAGGACGAAAATGACCTAAATGTTCAACCAATGACACAAAATCACATATTGGATGCACAAGATTGGTTAAAAACCGTAAATGGATTAGAATAAGCCTAGGGAGGACGAAATTTACCTAAATGTTCAACCAATGACACAAAATGACACAAAATCACATATTGGATGCACAAGATTGGTTAAAAACCCTAATTGGATTAGAATAAGCATAGGGAGGGCGAAAATGACCTAAATGTTCAACCAATGACACATAATGACACAAAATCACATATTGCATGCACAAGATTGCTTAAAAACACTAATTGGATTAGAATAAGCCTAGGGAGGACGAAAATAACCTAAATGTTCAACCAATGACTCAAAATCACACAAAATCACATATTGGATGCACAAGATTGGTTAAAAACCCTAATTGGATTAGAATAAGCCTAGGGAGGACGAAAATGACCTAAATGTTCAACCAATGACACAATATGACACAAAATCACATATTGGATGCACAAGATTTGTTAAAAACCATAATTGGATTAGAATAGGCCTAGGGAGGACGAAAATGATCTAAATGTTCAACCAATGACACATAATGACACAAAATCACATATTGGATGCACAAGATTGGTTAAAAACACTAATTGGATTAGAATAAGCCTAGGGAGGACGAAAATGACCTAAATGTTCAACCAATGACTCAAAATGACACAAAATCACTTATTGGATGCACAAGATTGGTTAAAAACCCTAATTGGATTAGAATAAGCCTAGGGAGGACGAAAATGACCTAAATGTTCAACCAATGACACAATATGACACAAAATCACATATTGGATTCACAAGATTGGTTAAAATCCCTAATTGGATTAGAATACGCCTGGGGATGACGAAAATGACCTAAATGTTCAACCAATGATACAAAATGACACAAAATCACATATTGGATGCACAAGATTGGTTAAAATCCCTAATTGGATTAGAATAAGCCTAGGGAGGACGAAAATGACCTAAATGTTCAACCAATGACACAAAATCACATATTGGATGCACAAGATTGGTTAAAAATCCTAAATGGATTAGAATAAGCCTAGGGAGGACGAAATTGACCTAAATGTTCAACCAATGACACAAAATGACACAAAGTCACATATTGGATGCACAAGATTGGTTAAAATCCCTAATTGGATTAGAATAAGCCTAGGGAGGACGAAAATGACCTAAATGTTCAACCAATGACACAAAATCACATATTGGATGCACAAGATTGGTTAAAAACCCTAAATGGATTAGAATAAGCCTAGGGAGGACGAAATTGACCTAAATGTTCAACCAATGACACAAAATGACACAAAATCACATATTGGATGCACAAGATTGGTGAAAAACCCTAATTGGATTAGAATAAGCCTAGGGAGGACGAAAATGACCTAAATGTTCAACCAATGACACAAAATGACACAAAATCACATATTGGATGCACAAGATTGGTTAAAAACCCTAATTGGATTAGAATAAGCCTAGGGAGAACGAAAATGACCTAAATGTTCAACCAATGACACAAAATGACACAAAATCACATATTCGATGCACAAGATTGGTTAAAAACCCTAATTGGAATAGAATAAGCCTAGGGAGGACGAAAATGACCTAAATGTTCAACCAATGACACAAAATGACACAAAATAACATATTAAATGCATAAGATTGGTTAAAAACCTAATTGGATAAGAATAAGCTTAGGGAGGACGAAAAGGACCTAAATGTTCAACCAATGACACAAAAGGACACAAAATCACATATTGGATGCACAAGATTGGTTAAAAACCCTAATTGGATTAGAATAAGCTTAGGGAGGACGAAAATGACTTAAATGTTCAACCAATGACACAAAAGGACACAAAATCACATATTGGATGCACAAGATTGGTTAAAAACCCTAATTGGATTAGAATAAGCCTAGGGAGGACGAAAATGACCTAAATGTTCAACCAATGACACAAAATGACACAAAATCAAATATTGGATGCACAAGATTGGTTAAAAAGCTAATTGGATTAGAATAAGCTTAGGGAGGACGTAAATGACTTAAATGTTCAACCAATGACACAAAAGTACACAAAATCACATATTGGATGCACAAGATTGGTTAAAAACCCTAATTGGATTAGAATAAGCCTAGGGAGGACGAAAATGACCTAAATGTTCAACCAATGACACAAAATCACATATTGGATGCACAAGATTGGTTAAAAACCCTAAATGGATTAGAATAAGCCTAGGGAGGACGAAATTGACCTAAATGTTCAACCAATGACACAAAAGGACACAAAATCACATATTGGATGCACAAGATTGGTTAAAAACCCCAAATGGAATAGAATAAGCCTGAGAGGACGAAAATGAACTAAATGTTCAACCAATGATACAAAATGACACAAAATCACATATTGGATGCACAAGATTGGTTAAAAACCCTAATTGGATTAGAATAAGCCTATGGAGGACGAAAATGACGTAAATGTTCAACCATTGACACAAAATGACACAAAATCATATATTGGATGCACAAGATTGGTTAAAAACCCTAATTGGATTAGAATAAGCCTAGGGAGGACGAAAATGACCTAAATGTTCAACCAATGACACAAAATCACATATTGGATGCACAAGATTGGTTAAAAACCCTAATTGGATTAGAATAAGCCTAGGGAGGACGAAAATAACCTAAATGTTCATCCAATGACACAAAATGACACAAAATCACATATTGGATGCACAAGATTGGTTAAAAACACTAATTGGATTAGAATAAGCCTAGGGAGGACGAAAATGACCTAAATGTTCAACCAATGACACAAAATCACATATTGGATGCACAAGATTGGTTAAAAACACTAATTGGATTAGAATAAGCCTAGGGAGGACGAAAATGACGTAAATGTTCAACCAATGACACAAAATGACACAAAATCACATATTGAATGCACAAGATTGGTTAAAAACCCTAAGTGGATTAGAATAAGCCTAGGGAGGACGAAAATGACCTAAATGTTCAACCTATGACACAAAATGACACAAAATCACATATTGGATGCACAAGATTGGTTAAAAAACCTAATTGGATTAGAATAAGCCTAGGGAGGACGAAAATGACCTAAATGTTCAACCAATGACACAAAATTGGTTAAAAACCCTAATTGGATTAGAATAAGCCTAGGGAGGGCGAAAATGACGTAAATGTTCAACCAATGACACAAAAGGACACAAAATCACATATTGGATGCACAAGATTGGTTAAAAACCCTAATTGGATTAGAATAGGCCTGGGGAGGACGAAAATGACCTAAATGTTCAACCAATGACACAAAATGACACAAAATCACATATTGGATGCACAAGATTGGTTAAAAACCCTAATTGGATTAGAATAAGCCTAGGGAGGACGAAAATGACCTAAATGTTGAACCAATGACACAAAATCACATATTGAATACACAAGATTGGTAAAAACCCTAATTGGATTAGAATAAGCCTAGGGAGGACGAAAATGACCTAAATGTTCAACCAATGACACAAAATGACACAAAATCACATATTGGATGCACAAGATTGGTTAAAAACCCTAATTGGATTAGAATAAGCCTAGGGAGGACGAAAATGACCTAAATGTTCAACCAATGACAAAAAATCACATATTTGGATGCACATGATTGGTTAAAAATCCTAATTGGATTAGAACAAGCCTAGCAAGGCCAAAATGACCTAAATGTTCAACCAATTAAACAAAATCACATATTGGATGCACAAGAATGGTTAAAAACACTAATTGGATTAGAATAAGCCTAGGGAGGACGAAAATGACCTAAATGTTCAACCAATGACACAAAATGACACAAAATCACATATTGGATGCACAAGATTGGTTAAAAACCCTAATTGGATTAGAATAAGCCTAGGGAGGACGAAAATGACCTAAATGTTCACCCAATGACACAAAATGACACAAAATCACATATTGGATGCACAAGATTTGTTAAAAACCCTAATTGGATAAGAATAACCCAAGGGAGGACGAAAATGACCTAAATGTTCAACCAATGACATAAAATCACATATTGGATGCACAAGATTGGTTAAAAACCCTAATTCGATTAGAATAAGCCTAGGGAGGACGAAAATGACCTAAATGTTCAACCAATGACACAAAATGACACAAAATCACATATTGGATGCACAAGATTGGTTAAAAACCCTAATTGGATTAGAATAAGCCTAGGGAGGACGAAAATGACCTAAATGTTCAACCAATGACACAAAATGACACAAAATCACATATTGGATGCACAAGATTGGTTAAAAACCCTAATTGGATTAGAATAAGCTTAGGGAGGATGAAAATGACCTAAATATTCAACCAATGACACAAAATCACATATTGGATGCGCAAGATTGGTTAAAAACCCTAATTGGATTAGAATAAGCCTAGGGAGGACGAAAATGACCTTAATGTTCAACCAATGACACAAAATGACACAAAATCACATATTGGATGCACAAGATTGGTTAAAAACCCTAATTGGATTAGAATAAGCCTAGGGAGGAAAAAATTACCTAAATGTTCAACCAATGACACAAAATGATAGAAAATTACATATTGGATGCACAAGATTGGTTAAAAACCCTAATTGGATTAGAATAAGCCTAGGGAGGACGAAATTGACCTAAATGTTCAACCAATGAAACAAAATCACATATTGGATGCACAAGATTGGTTAAAAACCCTAATTGGATTAGAATAAGCCTAGGGAGGACGAAAATGACCTAAATGTTCAACCAATGACACAAAATCACATATTGGATGCACAAGATTGGTTAAAAACCCTAATGGATTAGAATAAGCCTAGGGAGGACGAAAATGACCTAAATGTTCAACCAATGACACAAAATGACACAAAATCACATATTGGATGCACAAGATTGGTTAAAAACCCTAATTGGATTAGAATAAGCCTAGGGAGGACGAAAATGACCTAAATGTTCAACCAATGACACAAAATGACACAAAATCACATATTGGATGCACAAGATTGGTTAAAAACCCTAATTGGAGTAGAATAAGCTTAGGGAGAACGAAAATGAACTAAATGTTCAACCAATGACACAAAATGACACAAAATCACATATTGGATGCACAAGATTGGTTAAAAACCCTAATTGGATTAGAATAAGCCTAGCGAGGACGAAAATGACCTAATTGGATTACCAATGACACAAAATCACTTATTATATGCACAAGATTGGTTAAAAACCCTAATTGGATTAGAATAAGCCTAAGGAGGACGAAAATGACCTAAATGTTCAACCAATGACACAAAATGACACAAAATCACATATTGGATGCACAAGATTGGTTAAAAACCCTAATTGGTTTAGAATAAGCCTATGGAGGACGAAAATGACCTAAATGTTCAACCAATGACACAAAATCACATATTGGATGCACTAGATTGGGTAAAAACCCTAATTGGATTAGAATAAGCCTAGGGAGGACGAAGATGACCTAAATGTTCAACCAATGACACAAAATCACATATTGGATGCACAAGATTGGTTAAAAATCCTAATTGGATTAGAATAAGCCTAGGGAGGACGAAAATGACCTAAATGTTCAACCAATGACACAAAATCACTTATTGGATGCACAAGATTGGTTAAAAACCCTAATTGGATTAGAATAAGCCTAGGGAGGACGAAAATGACCTTAATGTTCAACCAATGACACAAAATGACACAAAATCACATATTGGATGCACAAGATTGGTTAAAAACCCTAATTGGATTAGAATAAGCTTAGGGAGGACGAAAATGACCTAAATGTTCAACCAATGACACAAAATCACATATTGGATGCACAAGATTGGTTAAAAACCCTAATTGGATTAGAATATGCCTAGGGAAGAGGAAAATGACCTAAATGTTCAACCCATGACACAAAATCACATATTGGATGCACAAGATTGGTTAAAAACCCTAATTGGAATAGAATAAGCCTAGGGAGGACGAAAATGACCTAAATGTTCAACCAATTACACAAAATGACACCAAATCACATATTGGATGCACAAGATTGGTTAAGAACCCTAATTGGATTAGAATAAGCCTAGGGAGGATGAAAATGACCTAAATGTTCAACCAATGACACAAAATCACATATTGGATGCACAAGATTGGTTAAAATCACTAATTGGATTAGAATAAGCCTAGGGAGGACGAAAATGACCTAAATGTTCAACCAATGACACAAAATGACACAAAATCACATATTGGATGCACAAGATTGGTTAAAAACCCTAATTGGATTAGAATATGCCTAGGGAAGAGGAAAATGACCTAAATGTTCAACCCATGACACAAAATCACATATTGGATGCACAAGATTGGTTAAAAACCCTAATTGGATTAGAATATGCCTACGGAAGAGGAAAATGACCTAAATGTTCAACCCATGACCCAAAATCACATATTGGATGCACAAGATTGGTTAAAATCACTAATTGGATTAGAATAAGCCTAGGGAGGACGAAAATGACCTAAATGTTCAACCAATGACACAAAATGACACAAAATCACATATTGGATGCACAAGATTGGTTAAAAACCCTAATTGGATTAGAATAGGCCTGGGGAGGACGAAAATGACCTAAATGTTCAACCAATGACACAAAAGGACACAAAATCACATATTGGATGCACAAGATTGGTTAAAAACACTAATTGGATTAGAATAAGCCTAGGGAGGACGAAAATGACCTAAATGTTCAACCAATGACACAAAATGACACAAAATCACATATTGGATGCACAAGATTGGTTAAAAACACTAATTGGGTTAGAATAAGCCTAGGGAGGACGAAAATGACCTAAATGTTCAACCAATGACACAATATGACAGAAAATCACATATTGGATGCACAAGATTGGTTAAAAATCCTAATTGGATTAGAATAAGCCTAGGAAGGACGAAAATGACGTAAATGTTCAACCATTGACACAAAATGACACAAAATCACATATTGGATGCACAAGATTGGTTAAAAACCCTAAGTGGATTAGAATAAGCCTAGGGAGGACGAAAATGACCTAAATGTTCAACCAATGACACAAAATCACATATTGGATGCACAAGATTGGTTATATACCCTAATTGGATTAGAATAAGCCTAGGGAGGACGAAAATGACCTAAATGTTCAACCAATGACACAAAATGACACAAAATCACATATTGGATGCACAAGATTGGTTAAAAACCCTAATTGGATTAGAATAAGCCTAGGGAGGACGAAAATGACCTAAATGTTCAACCAATGACACAAAATGACAAAAAATCACATATTGGATGCACAAGATTTGTTAAAAACCCTAATTGGATTAGAATAAGCCTAGGGAGGACGAAAATGACCTAAATGTTCAACCAATGACACAAAATCACATATTGAATGCACAAGATTGGTTTAAAACCCTAATTGGATTAGAATAAGCCTAGGGACGACGAAAATGACCTAAATTTTCAACCAATTACACAAAATAACACAAAGTCACATATTGGATGCACAAGATTGGTTAAAAATCCTAATTGGATTAGAATAAGCCTAGGGAGGACGAAAATGACCTAAATGTTCAACCAATGACACAAAATGACACAAAATCACATATTGGATGCACAAGATTGGTTAAAAACCCTAATTGGATTAGAATAAGCCTAGGGAGGACGAAAATGACCTTAATGTTCAACCAATGACACAAAATGACACAAAATCACATATTGGATGCACAAGATTGGTTAAAAACCCTAATTGGATTAGAATAAGCATAAGGAGGACGAAAATGACCTAAATGTTTAACCAATGACACAAAATCACATATTGGATGCACAAGATTGGTTAAAAACCCTAATTGGATTAAAAAGAGCCTAGGGAGGACCAAAATGACCTAAATGTTCAACCAATGATACAAAATCACATATTGGATGCACAAGATTGGTTAAAAACCCTAATTGCTTTAGAATAAGCCTAGGGAGGACGAAAATGACCTAAATGTTCAACCAATGACACAAAATCACATATTGGATGCACAAGATTGGTTAAAAACCCTAATTGGATTAGAATAAGCCTAGGGAGGACGAAAATGACCTAAATGTTCAACCAATGACACAAAATGACACAAAATCACATATTGGATGCACAAGATTGGTTAAAAACCCTAATTGGATTAGAATAAGCCTAGGGAGGACGAAAATGATCTAAACGATCAACCAATGACACAAAATCACATATTGGAAGCACAAGATTGGTTAAAAACACTAATTGGATTAGAATAACTCTAGGGAGGACGAAAATGACCTAAATGTTCAACCAATGACACAAAATCACATATTGGATGCACAAGACTGGTTAAAAACCCTAATTGGATTAGAATAAGCCTAGGGAGGACGAAAATGACCTAAATGTTCAACCAATGACACAAAATCACATATTGGATGCACAAGATTGGTTAAAAACCCTAATTGGATTAGAATAAGCCTAGGGAGGACGAAAATGACCTAAATGTTCAACCAATGACACAAAATCACATATTGGATGCACAAGATTGATTAAAAACCCTATTTGGATTAGAATAAGCCTAGGGAGGACGAAAATGACCTAAATGTTCAATCAATGACACAAAATCACATACTGGATGCACAAGATTGGTTAAAAACCCTAATTGGATTAGAATAAGCCTAGGGAGGACGAAAATGACCTAAATGTTCAACCAATGACACAAAATGACACAAAATCACATATTGGATGCACAAGATTGGTTAAAAACCCTAATTGGATTAGAATATGCCTAGGGAGGACCAAAATGACCTAAATGTTCAACCAATGACACATAATGACACAAAATCACATATTGGATGCACAAGATTGGTTAAAAACCCTAATTGGATTAGAATAAGCCTAGGGAGGACGAAAATGACCTAAATGTTCAACCAATGACACAAAATGACACAAAATCACATATTGGATGCACAAGATTGGTTAAAAACCCTAATTGGATTGTAATAAGCCTAGGGAGGACGAAAATGACCTAATTGGATTACCAATGACATAAAATCACTTATCATATGCACAAGATTGGTTAAAAACCCTAATTGGATTAGAATAAGCCTAGGGAGGACGAAAATGACCTAAATGTTCAACCAATGACACAAAATGACACAAAATCACATATTGGATGCACAAGATTGGTTAAAAACCCTAATTGGATTAGAATAAGCCTAGGGAGGACGAAAATGACCTAAATGTTCAACCAATGACACAAAACAACACATAATCACATATTGGATGCACAAGATTGGTTAAAAACCCTAATTGGATTAGAATAAGCCTGTGGAGGACGAAAATGACCTAAATGTTCAACCAATGACACAAAATCACATATTGGACGCACAAGATTGGTTAAAAACGCTAATTGGATTAGAATAAGCCTAGGGAGGACGAAAATGACCTAAATTTTCAACCAATGACACCAAATCACATATTGGATGCACAAGATTGGTTAAAAACCCTAATTGGATTAGAATAAGCCTAGGGAGGACGAAAATGACCTAAATGTTCAACCAATGACACAAAATGACACAAAATCACATATTGGATGCACAAGATTGGTTAAAAACCCTAATTGGATTAGAATAAGCCTAGGGAGGACGAAAATGACCTAAAACACAAAATGACACAAAATCACATATTGAATGCACAAGATTGGTTAAAAACCCTAATTGGATTAGAATAAGCCTAGGGAGGACGAAAATGACCTAAATGTTCAACCAATGACACAAAATGACACAAAATCACATATTGGATGCACAAGATTGGTTAAAAACCCTAATTGGATTAGAATAACCCTAGGGAGGACCAAAATGACCTAAACGTTCAACCAATGACACAAAATCACATATTTGATGCACAAGATTGGTTAAAAACCCTAATTGGATTAGAATAAGCCTAGGGAGGACGAAAATGACCTAAATGTTCAACCAATGACACAAAATGACACAAAATCACATATTGGATGCACAAGATTGGTTAAAAACCCTAATTGGATTAGAATAAGCCTAGGGTGGACGAAGATGACCTAAATGTTCAACCAATGCCACAAAATGACACAAAATCACATATTGGATGCACAAGATTGGTTAAAAACCCTAATTGGATTAGAATAAGCCTAGGGAGGACGAAAATGACCTAAATGTTCAACCAATGACACAAAATGACACAAAATCACATATTGGATGCACAAGATTGGTTAAAAACCCTAATTGGCGTAGAATAAGCCTAGGGAGGACGAAAATGACCTAAATGTTCAACCAATGACACAAAATGACTTAAAATCACATATTGGATGCACAAGATTGGTTAAAAACCCTAATTGGATTAGAATAAGCCTAGGGAGGACGAAAATGACCTAAATGTTCAACCAATGACACAAAATGACACAAAATCACATATTGGATGCACAAGATTGGTTAACAACTTTAATTGGATTAGAATAAGCCTAGGGAGGACGAAAATGACCTAAATGTTCAACCAATGACACAAAATCACATATTGGATGCACAAGATTGGTTAAAAACCCTAACTCGATTAGAATAAGCCTAGGGAGGACGATAATGACCTAAATGTTCTACCAATGACACAAAATGACACAAAATCACATATTGGATGCACAAGATTGGTTAAAAACCCTAATTGGATTAGAATAAGCCTAGGGAGGAGGAAAATGACCTAAATGTTCAACCAATGACACAAAATCACATATTGGATGCACAAGATTGGATAAAAACCCTAATTAAATTAGAATAAGCCTAGGGAGGACGAAAATGACCTAAATGTTCAACCAATGACACAAAATGACACAAAATCACATATTGGATGCACAAGATTGGTTAAAAACCCTAATTGGATTAGAATAAGCCTAGGGAGGATGAAAATGACCTAAATGTTAAACCAATGACACAAAATCACATACTGGGTGCACAAGATTGGTTAAAAACATTAATTGGATTAGAATAAGCCTAGGGAGGACGAAAATGACCTAAATGTTCAACCAATGACACAAAATGACACAAAATCACATATTGGATGCACAAGATTAGTTAAAAACCCTAATTGGTTTAGAATAAGCCTAGGGAGGACGAAAATTACCTAAATGTTCAACCAATGACACAAAATCACATATTGGATGCACAAGATTGGTTAAAAACCCTAATTAAATTAGAATAAGCCTAGGGAGGACGAAAATGACCTAAATGTTCAACCAATGACACAAAATGACACAAAATCACATATTGGATGCACAAGATTGGTTAAAAACCCTAATTGGATTAGAATAAGCCTAGGGAGGACGAAAGTGACCTAAATGATCAACCAATGACACAAAATCACATATTGGATGCACAAGATTGGTTAAAAACACTAATTGGATTAGAATAACTCTAGGGAGGACGAAAATGACCTAAATGTTCAACCAATGACACAAAATCACATATTGGATGCACAAGATTGGTTAAAAACCCTAATTGGATTAGAATAAGCCTAGGGAGGACGAAAATGACGTAAATGTTCAACCAATGACACAAAATGACACAAAATCACATATTGGATGCACAAGATTGGTTAAAAACACTAATTGGATTAGAATAAGTCTAGGGAGGACGAAAATGACGTAAATGTTCAACCAATGACACAAAATGACACAAAATCACATATTGAATGCACAAGATTGGTTAAAAACCCTAAGTGGATTAGAATAAGCCTAGGGAGGACGAAAATGACCTAAATGTTCAACCTATGACACAAAATGACACAAAATCACATATTGGATGCACAAGATTGGTTAAAAAACCTAATTGGATTAGAATAAGCCTAGGGAGGACGAAAATGACCTAAATGTTCAACCAATGACACAAAATTGGTTAAAAACCCTAATTGGATTAGAATAAGCCTAGGGAGGGCGAAAATGACGTAAATGTTCAACCAATGACACAAAAGGACACAAAATCACATATTGGATGCACAAGATTGGTTAAAAACCCTAATTGGATTAGAATAGGCCTGGGGAGGACGAAAATGACCTAAATGTTCAACCAATGACACAAAATGACACAAAATCACATATTGGATGCACAAGATTGGTTAAAAACCCTAATTGGATTAGAATAGGCCTAGGGAGGACGAAAATGACCTAAATGTTCAACCAATGACACAAAAGGACACAAAATCACATATTGGATGCACAAGATTGGTTAAAAACCCTAATTGGATTAGAATAAGCCTAGGGAGGACGAAAATGAGCTAAATGTTCAACCAATGACACAAAAGGACACAAAATCACATATTGGATTCACATGATTGGTTAAAAACCCTAATTGGATTAGAATAAGCCTGGGGAGGACGAAAATGACCTAAATGTTCAACCAATGACACAAAATGACACAAAATCACATATTGGATGCACAAGATTGGTTAAAAACCCTAATTGGATTAGAATAAGCCTAGGGATGACGAAAATAACCTAAATGTTCAACCAATGACACAAACTAACACAAAATCACATATTGGATGCACAAGATTGGTTTAAAACCCAAATTGGATTAGAATAAGCCTAGGGAGAACGAAAATGACCTAAATGTTCATCCAATGACACAAAATCAGATATTGGATGCACAAGATTGGTTTAAAACTCTAATTGGATTAGAATAAGTCTAGGAAGGACGAAAATGACCTAAATGTTCAACCAATGACACAAAATCACATATTGGATGCACAAGATTGGTTTAAAACCCTAATTGTATTAGAATAAGCCTAGGAAGGACGAAATTGACTTAAATGTTCAACCAATGACACAAAATGACACAAAATCACATATTGGATGCACAAGATTGGTTAAAAACCCTAATTGGATTAGAATAAGCCTAGGGATGACGAAAATAACCTAAATGTTCAACCAATGACACAAAATCACATATTGGATGCACAAGATTGGTTAAAAACCCTAATTGGATTAGAATAAGCCTAGGGAGGACGAAAATGACCTAAATGTTCAACCAATGACACAAAATGACACAAAATCACATATTGGATGCACAAGATTGGTTAAAAACCCTAATTGGATTAGAATAAGCCTAGGGAGGACGAAAATGACGTAAATGTCCAACCATTGACACAAAATGACACAAAATCACATATTGGATGCACAAGATTGGTTAAAAACCCTAATTGGATTAGAATAACCCTAGGGAGGACGAAAATGACCTAAATGTTCAACCAATGACACAAAATGACACAAAATCACATATTGGATACACAAGATTGGTTAAAAACCTAATTGGATTAGAATAAGCTTAGGGAGGACGAAAATGACCTAAATGTTCAACCAATGACACAAAATAACATATTGGATGCACAAGATTGGTTAAAAACCTAATTGGACTAGAATAAGCTTAGGGAGGACGAAAATGACCTAAATGTTCAACCAATGACACAAAAGGACACAAAATCACATATTGGATGCATAAGATTGGTTAAAAACCCTAATTGGATTAGAATAAGCCTAGGGAGGACGAAAATGACCTAAATGTTCAACCAATGACACAAAATCACATATTGGATGCACAAGATTGGTTAAAAACCCTAATTGGATTACAATAAGCCTAGGGAGGACGAAAATGACCTAAATGTTCAACAAATGACACAAAATGACACAAAATCACATATTGGATGCACAAGATTGGTTAAAAACCCTAATTGGATTAGAATAAGCCTAGGGAGGACGAAAATGACCTAATTTTTCAACCAATGACACAAAATGACACAAAATCACATATTGGATGCACAAGATTGGTTAAAAACCCTAATTGGATTAGAATAAGCCTAGGGAGGACGAAAATGACCTAAATGTTCAACCAATGACACAAAATCACATATTGGATGCACAAGATTGGTTAAAAACCGTAATTGCATTAGAATAAGCCTAGGGAGGACTAAAATGACCTAAATGTTCAACCAATGATTCAAAATGAAACAAAATCACATATTGGATGCACAAGTTTGGTTAAAAACCCTAATTGGATTAGAATAAGCCTAGGGAGGACGAAAATGACCTAAATGTTCAACCAATGACACAAAATCACATATTGGATGCACAAGATTGGTTAAAAACTCTAAATGGATTAGAATAAGCCCCAGGAGGACGAAAATGATCTAAATGTTCAATCAATGACACAAAATGACACAAAATCACATATTGGATGCACAAGATTGGTTAAAAACCCTAATTGGATGAGAATAAGCTTAAGGAGAATGAAAATGACCTAAATGTTTAACCAATGACACAAAATGACACAAAATCACATATTGGATGCACAAGATTGGTTAAAAACCCTAATTGGATTAGAATAAGCCTAGGGAGGACGAAAATGACCTAAATGTTCAACCAATGACACAATCACATATTGGATGCACAAGATTGGTTAAATACGCTAATTGGATTAGAATAAGCCTAGGGAGGACGAAAATGACCTAAATGTTCAACCAATGACACAAAATGACACAAAATCACATATTGGATGCACAAGATTGGTTAAAAACCCTAATTGGATTAGAATAAGCCTAGGGAGGACGAAAATGACCTAAATGTTCAACCAATGACACAAAATGACACAAAATCACATATTGGATGCACAAGATTGGTTAAAAACCCTAATTGGATTAGAATAAGCATAGCGATGACGAAAATGACCTAAATGTTCAACAAATGACACAAAATCACGTATTGGATGCACAAGATTGGTTAAAAACTCTAATTGGATTAGAATAAGCCTAGGGAGGACGAAAATGACCTAAATGTTCAACCAATGACACAAAATGACACAAAATCACATATTGGATGCACAAGATTGGTTAAAAACCCTAATTGGATTAGAATAAGCCTAGGGAGGACGAAAATGACCTAAATGTTCAACAAATGACACAAAATGACACAAAATCACATATTGGATGGACAAGATTGGTTAAAAACCCTAATTGGATTAGAATAAGCCTAGGGAGGACGAAAATGACCTAAATGTTCAACCAATGACACAAAATGACACAAAATCACATATTGGATGCACAAGATTGGTTAAAAACCCTAATTGGATTAGAATAAGCCTAGGGAGGACGAAAATGACAAAAATGTTCAACCAATGACACAAAATCACATATTGGATGCACAAGGTTGGTTAAAAACCCTAATTGGATTAGAATAAGCCTAGGGAGGACGAAAATGACCTAAATGTTCAACCAATGACACAAAATCACATATTGGATGCACAAGATTGGTTAAAAACCCTAATTGGATTAGAATAAGCCTAGGGAGGACAAAAATGACGTACATGTTCAACCAATGACACAAAATCACATATAGGATGCACAAGATTGGTTAAAAACCCTAATTGGATTAGAATAAGCCTAGGGAGGACGAAAATGACCTAAATGTTCAACCAATGACACAAAATGACACAAAATCACATATTGGATGCACAAGATTGGTTAAAAACCCTAATTGGATTAGAATAAGCCTAGGGAGGACGAAAATGACCTAAATGTTCAACCAATGACACAAAATCAAATATTAGATGCACAAGATTGGTTAAAAACCCTAATTGGATTAGAATAAGCCTAGGGAGGACGAAAATGACCTAAATGTTCAACCAATGACACAAAATCACATATTGGATGCACAAGATTGGTTAAAAACCCTAATTGGATTAGAATAAGCCTAGGGAGGACCAAAATGACCTAAATGTTAAACCAATGACACAAAATCACATATTGGATGCACAAGATTGGTTAAAATCCCTAATTGGATTAGAATAAGCCTAGGGAGGACGAAAATGACCTAAATGTTCAACCAATGACACAAAATCACATATTGGATGCACAAGATTGGTTAAAAACCCTAATTGGATTAGAATAAGCCTAGGGAGGACGAAAATGACCTAAATGTTCAACCAATGACACAAAATCACATATTGGATGCACAAGATTGGTTAAAATCACTAATTGGATTAGAATAAGCCTAGGGAGGATGAAAATGACCTAAATGTTCAACCAATGACACAAAATGACACAAAATCACATATTGGATGCACAAGATTGGTTAAAAACCCTAATTGGATTAGAATAAGACTAGGGAGGACGAAAATGACCTAAATGTTCAACCAATCACAAAATCACATATTGGATGCACAAGATTGGTTAAAAACCCTAATTGGATTAGAATAAGCCTAGGGAGGACGAAAATGACCTAAATGTTCAACAAATGACACAAAATGACACAAAATCACATATTGGATGCACAAGATTGTTTAAAAACCCTAATTGGATTAGAATAAGCCTAGGGAGGACGAAAATGACCTAAATGTTCAACCAATGACACAAAATGACGCAAAATCACATATTGGATGAACAAGATTGGTTTAAGACCCTAATTGGATTAGAATAAGCCTAGGGAGGACTAAAATGACCTAAATGTTCAACCAATGACCCAAAATCAAATATTGGATGCCAAAGATTGGTTAAAAACCCTAATTGGATTAGAATAAGCCTAGGGAGGACGAAAATGACCTAAATGTTCAACCAATGACACAAAATGACACAAAATCACATATTGGATGCACAAGATTGGTTAAAAACCCTAATTGGATTAGAATAAGCCTAGGGAGGACGAAAATGACCTAAATGTTCAACCAATGACACAAAATGACACAAAATCACATATTGGATGCACAAGACTGTTTAAAAACCCTAATTGGATTAGAATAAGCCTAGGGAGGACGAAAATGACCTAAATGTTCAACCAATGACAAAAAATCACATATTGGATGCACACGATTGGTTTAAAACCCTAATTGGATTAGAATAAGCCTAGGGGAAAATGACCTAAATGTTCAACCAATGACACAAAATCACATATTGGATGCACAAGATTGGTTAAAAACCCTAATTGGATTAGAATAAGCCTAGGGAGAACGAAAATGACCTAAATGTTCAACCAATGACACAAAATCACATATTGGATGCACAAGATTGGATAAAAACCCTAATTGGATTAGAATAAGCCTAGGGAGGATGAAAATGACCTAAATGTTCCACCGATGACACAAAATGACACAAAATCACATATTGGATGCACAAGATTGGTTAAAAACCCTAATTGGATTAGAATAAGCCTAGGGAGGACGAAAATGACCTAAATGTTCAACCAATGACACAAAATCACATATTGGATGCACAAGATTGGTTAAAAACCTTAATTGGATTAGAATAAGCCTAGGGAGGACAAAATTGACTTAAATGTTCAACCAATGACACAAAATGACACAAAATCACATATTGGATGCACAAGATTGGTTAAAAACCCTAATTGGATTAGAATAAGCCTAGGGAGGGCGAAAATGACGTAAATGTTCAACCAATGACACATAATGACACAAAATCACATATTGGATGCACAAGATTGGTTAAAAACACTAATTGGATTAGAATAAGCCTAGGGAAGACGAAAATGACCTAAATGTTCAACCAATGACACAAAAGGATACAAAATCACATATTGGATGCACAAGATTGGTTAAAAACCCTAATTGGATTAGAATAGGCCTGGGGATGACGAGAATGACCTAAATGTGCAACCAATGTTACAAAATGACACAAAATCACATATTGGATGCACAAGATTGGTTAAAATCCCTAATTGGATTAGAATAAGCCTAGGGAGGACGAAAATGACCTAAATGTTCAACCAATGACACAAAATCACATATTGGATGCACAAGATTGGTTAAAAACCCTAATTGGATTACAATAAGCCTAGGGAGGACGAAAATGACCTAAATGTTCAACCAATGACACAAAATGACACAAAATCACATATTGGATGCACAAGATTGGTTAAAAACCCTAATTGGATTAGAATAAGCCTGGGGATGACGAGAATGACCTAAATGTGCAACCATTGACACAAAATGACACAAAATCACATATTGGATGCACAAGATTGGGTAAAAACCCTAATTGGATTAGAATAACCCTAGGGAGGACGAAAATGACCTAAATGTTCAACCAATGACACAAAATGACACAAAATCACATATTGGATACACAAGATTGGTTAAAAACCTAATTGGATTAGAATAAGCTTAGGGAGGACGAAAATGACCTAAATGTTCAACCAATGACACAAAATAACATAATGGATGCACAAGATTGGTTAAAAACCTAATTGGACTAGAATAAGCTTAGGGAGGACGAAAATGACCTAAATGTTCAACCAATGACACAAAAGGACACAAAATCACATATTGGATGCATAAGATTGGTTAAAAACCCTAATTGGATTAGAATAAGCCTAGGGAGGACGAAAATGACCTAAATGTTCAACCAATGACACAAAAGGACACAAAATCACATATTGGATGCACAAGATTGGTTAAAAACCCTAATTGTATTAGAATAAGCCTAGGGAGGAAGAAAATGACCTAAATGTTCAACAAATGACACAAAATGACACAAAATCACATATTGGATGCATAAGATTGGTTAAAAACCCTAATTGGATTAGAATAAGCCTAGGGAGGACGAAAATGACCTAAATGTTCAACCAATGACACAAAATCACATATTGGATGCACAAGATTGGTTAAAAAACCTAATTGGATTAGAATAAGCCTAGGGAGGACGAAAATGACCTAAATGTTCAACCAATGACACAAAATGACACAAAATCACATATTGGATGCACAAGATTGGTTAAAAACCCTAATTGGATTAGAATAAGCCTAGGAAGGACGAAAATGACCTAAATTTTTAACCAATGACACAAAATCACATATTGGATGCACAAGATTGGTTAAAAACCCTAATTGGATTTGAAGAAGCCTAGAGAGGACGAAAATGACCTAAATGTTCAACCAATGACACAAAATGACATAAAATCACATATTGGATGCACAAGATTGGTTAAAAACCCTATTTGGATTAGAATAAGCCTAGGGAGCACGAAAATGACCTAAATGTTCAACCAATGACACAAAATGACACAAAATCACATATTGGATGCACAAGATTGGTTACAAACCCTAATTGGATTAGAATAAGCCTAGGGAGGACGAAAATGACCTAAATGTTCAACCAATGACACAAAATGACACAAAATCACATATTGGATGCACAAGATTGGTTAAAAACCCTAATTGGATTAGAATAAGCCTAGGGAGGACGAAAATGACCTCAATGTTCAACCTATGACACAAAATGACACAAAATCACATATTGGATGCACAAGATTGGTTAAAAACCCTAATTGGATTAGAATAACCCTAGGGAAGACGAAAATGACCTAAATGTTCAACCAATGACACAAAATGACACAAAATCACATATTGGATGCACAAGATTGGTTAAAAACCGTAATTGGATTAGAATAAGCCTAGGGAGGATGAAAATGACCTAAATGTTCAACCAGTGACACAAAATCACATATTGGATACACAAGATTGGTTAAAAACCCTAATTGGATTAGAATAAGCCTAGGGAGGACGAAAATGACCTAAATGTTCAACCAATGACACAAAATGACACAAAATCACATATTGGATGCACAAGATTGGTTAAAAACCCTAATTGGATTAGAATAAGCCTAGGGAAGACGAAAATGACCTAAATGTTCAACCAATGACACATAATGACACAAAATCACATATTGGATGCACAAGATTGGTTAAAAACCCTAATTGGATTAGAATAAGCCTAGGGAGGACGAAAATGACCTAAATGTTCAAATAATGACACAAAATGACTCAAAATCACATATTGGATGCACAAGATTGGTTAAAAACCCTAATTGGATTAGAATAAGCCTAGGGAGGACGAAAATGACCTAAATGTTCAACCAATGACACAAAATGACACAAAATCACATATTGGATGCACAAGATTGGTTAAAAACCCTAATTGGATTAGAATAAGCCTAGGGAGGTCGAAAATGACCTAAATGATCAACCAATGACACAAAATCACATATTGGATGCACAAGATTGGTTAAAAACCCTAATTGGATTAGAATAAGCCTAGGGAGGACGAAAATGACCTAAATGTTCAACCAATGACAAAAAATCACATATTGGATGCACAAGATTGGTTTAAAACCCTAATTGGATTAGAATAAGCCTAGGGAGGATGAAAATGACCTAAATGTTCAACCAATGACACAAAATGACACAAAATCACATATTGGATGCACAAGATTGGTTAAAAACCTTAATTGGATTAGAATAAGCCTAGGGAGGACGAAAATGACCTAAATGTTCAACCAATGACACAAAATGACACAAAATCACATATTGGATGCACAAGATTGGTTAAAAACCCAAATTAGATTAGAATAAGCCTAGGGAGGACGAAAATGACCTAAATGTTCAACCAATGACACAAAATGACACAAAATCACATATTGGATGCACAAGATTGGTTAAAAACCCTAATTGGATTAGAATAAGCCTAGGGAGGACGAAAATGACCTAAATGTTCAACCAATGACACAAAATGACACAAAATCACATATTGGATGAACAAGATCGGTTAAAAACCCTAATTGGATTAGAATAAGCCTAGGGAGGACGAAAATGACCTAAATGTTCAACCAATGACACAAAATGACACAAAATCACATATTGGATGCACAAGATTGGTTAAAAACCCTAATTGGATTAGAATAAGCCTAGGGAGGATGAAAATGACCTCAATGTTCAACTAGTGACACAAAATCACATATTGGATACACAAGATTGGTTAAAAACCGTAATTGGATTAGAATAAGCCTAGGGAGGACGAAAATGACCTAAATGTTCAACCAATGACACAAAATGACACAAAATCACATATTGGATGCACAAGATTGGTTAAAAACCCTAATTGGATTAGAATAAGCCTAGGGAGGACGAAAATGACCTAAATGTTCAACCAATGACACAAAATGACACAAAATCACATTTTGGATGCACAATATTGGTTAAAAACCATAATTGGATTAGAATAAACCTAGGGAGGACGAAAATGACCAAAATGTTCAACCAATGACACAAAATCACATATTGGATGCACAAGATTGGTTAAAAACCCTAATTGGATTAGAATAAGCCTAGGGAGAACGAAAATGACCTAAATGTTCAACCAATGACACAAAATCACATATTGGATGCACAAGATTGGATAAAAACCCTAATTGGATTAGAATAAGCCTAGGGAGGATGAAAATGACCTAAATGTTCCACCGATGACACAAAATGACACAAAATCACATATTGGATGCACAAGATTGGTTAAAAACCCTAATTGGATTAGAATAAGCCTAGGGAGGACGAAAATGACCTAAATGTTCAACCAATGACACAAAATCACATATTGGATGCACAAGATTGGTTAAAAACCTTAATTGGATTAGAATAAGCCTAGGGAGGACAAAATTGACTTAAATGTTCAACCAATGACACAAAATGACACAAAATCACATATTGGATGCACAAGATTGGTTAAAAACCCTAATTGGATTAGAATAAGCCTAGGGAGGGCGAAAATGACGTAAATGTTCAACCAATGACACATAATGACACAAAATCACATATTGGATGCACAAGATTGGTTAAAAACACTAATTGGATTAGAATAAGCCTAGGGAAGACGAAAATGACCTAAATGTTCAACCAATGACACAAAAGGATACAAAATCACATATTGGATGCACAAGATTGGTTAAAAACCCTAATTGGATTAGAATAGGCCTGGGGATGACGAGAATGACCTAAATGTGCAACCAATGTTACAAAATGACACAAAATCACATATTGGATGCACAAGATTGGTTAAAATCCCTAATTGGATTAGAATAAGCCTAGGGAGGACGAAAATGACCTAAATGTTCAACCAATGACACAAAATCACATATTGGATGCACAAGATTGGTTAAAAACCCTAATTGGATTACAATAAGCCTAGGGAGGACGAAAATGACCTAAATGTTCAACCAATGACACAAAATGACACAAAATCACATATTGGATGCACAAGATTGGTTAAAAACCCTAATTGGATTAGAATAAGCCTGGGGATGACGAGAATGACCTAAATGTGCAACCAATGTTACAAAATGACACAAAATCACATATTGGATGCACAAGATTGGTTAAAATCCCTAATTGGATTAGAATAAGCCTAGGGAGGACGAAAATGACCTAAATGTTCAACCAATGACACAAAATCACATATTGGATGCACAACATTGGTTAAAAACACTAAATGGATTAGAATAAGCCTAGGGAGGACGAAATTGACCTAAATGTTCAACCAATGACACAAAATGACACAAAATAACATATTGGATGCACAAGATTGGTTAAAAACCTAATTGGATTAGAATAAGATTAGGGAGGACGTAAATGACCTAAATGTTCAACCAATGACACAAAAGTACACAAAATCACATATTGGATGCACAAGATTGGTTAAAAACCCTAATTGGATTAGAATAAGCCTAGGGAGGAAGAAAATGACCTAAATGTTCAACAAATGACACAAAAGCACACAAAATCACATATTGGATGCACAAGATTGGTTAAAAACCCTAATTGGATTAGAATAAGCCTATGGAGGACGAAAATGACGTAAATGTTCAACCATTGACACAAAATGACACAAAATCATATATTGGATGCACAAGATTGGTTAAAAACCCTAAGTGGATTAGAATAAGCCTAGGGAGGACGAAAATGACCTAAATGTTCAACCAATGACACAAAATCACATATTGGATGCACAACATTGGTTAAAAACCCTAATTGGATTAGAATAAGCCTAGGGAGGACGAAATTGACTTAAATGTTCAACCAATGACACAAAATGACACAAAATCACATATTGGATGCACAAGATTGGTTAAAAACCCTAATTGGATTAGAATAAGCCTAGGGAGGGCGAAAATGACGTAAATGTTCAACCAATGACACATAATGACACAAAATCACATATTGGATGCACAAGATTGGTTAAAAACACTAATTGGATTAGAATAAGCCTAGGGAAGACGAAAATGACCTAAATGTTCAACCAATGACACAAAAGGATACAAAATCACATATTGGATGCACAAGATTGGTTAAAAACCCTAATTGGATTAGAATAGGCCTGGGGAGGACGAAAATGACCTAAATGTTCAACCAATGACACAAAAGGACACAAAATCACATATTGGATGCACAAGATTGGTTAAAAGCCCAAATTGGATTAGAATAAGCCTAGGGAGGACGAAAATGACCTAAATGTTCAACCAATGACACAAAATGACACAAAATAACATATTGGATGCACAAGATTGGTTAAAAACCTAATTGGATTAGAATAAGATTAGGGAGGACGTAAATGACCTAAATGTTCAACCAATGACACAAAAGTACACAAAATCACATATTGGATGCACAAGATTGGTTAAAAACCCTAATTGGATTAGAATAACCCTAGGGAGGACGAAAATGACCTAAATGTTCAACCAATGACACAAAAGGACACAAAATCACATATTGGATGCACAAGATTGGTTAAAAACCCTAATTGTATTAGAATAAGCCTAGGGAGGACGAAAATGACCTAAATGTTCAACAAATGACACAAAATGACACAAAATCACATATTGGATGCACAAGATTGGTTAAAAACCCTAATTGGATTAGAATAAGCCTATGGAGGACGAAAATGACCTAAATGTTCAACCAATGACACAAAATCACATATTGGATGCACAAGATTGGTTAAAAACCCTAATTGGATTAGAAAAAGCCTAGGGAGGACGAAAATGACCTAAATGTTCAATCAATCACACAAAATCACATATTGGATTCACAAGATTGGTTAAAAACCCTAATTGGATTAGAATAAGCCTAGGGAGGACGAAAATGACCTAAATGTTCAACCAATGACACAAAATGACACAAAATCACATATTGGATGCACAAGATTGGTTAAAAACCCTAATTGGATTAGAATAAGCCTAGGGAGGACGAAAATGACCTAAATGTTCAACCAATGACACAAAATCACATATTGGATGCACAAGATTGGTTAAAAATCCTAATTGGATTAGAATAGACCTAGGGAGGACGCAAATGACCTAAATGTTCAACAAATGACACAAAATCACATATTGGATGCACAAGATTGGTTAAAAACCCTAATTGGATTAGAATAAGCCTAGGGAGGACGAAAATGACCTAAATGTTCAACCAATGACACAAAATGATACAAAATCACATATTGGATGCACAAGATTGGTTAAAAACCCTAATTGGATTAAAATAAGCCTAGGGAGGACGAAAATGACCTAAATGTTCAACCAATGACACAAAATGACACAAAATCACATATTGGATGCACAAGATTGGTTAAAAACCCTAATTGGATTAGAATAAGCCTAGGGAGGACGAAAATGACCTAAATGTTCAACCAATGACACAAAATCACATATTGGATGCACAAGATTGGTTAAAAACCCTAATTGGATTAGAATAAGCCTACGGATGACGAAAATGACCTAAATGTTCAACCAATGACACAAAATGACACAAAATCACATATTGGATGCACAAGATTGGTTAAAAACCCTAATTGGATTAGAATAAGCCTAGGGAGGACGAAAATGACCTAAATGTTCAACCAATGACACAAAATCACATATTGGATGCACAAGATTGGATAAAAACCCTAATTGGATTAAAAAGAGCATAGGGAGGACGAAAAAGACCTAAATGTTCAACCAATGACACAAATTCACATATTGGATGCACAAGATTGGTTAAAAACCCTAATTGGATTAGAATAAGCATAGCGAGGACGAAAATGACCTAAATGTTCAACCAATGACACAAAATGACACAAAATCACATATTGGATGCACAAGATTGGTTAAAAACCCTAATTGGATTAGAATAAGCCTAGGGAGGACGAAAATGACCTAAATGTTCAACCAATGACACAAAATGACACAAAATCACATATTGGATGCACAAGATTGGTTAAAAACCCTAATTGGATTAGAATAAGCCTATGGAGGACGAAAATGACCTAAATGTTCAACGAATGACACAAAATCACATATTGGATGCATAAGATTGGTTAAAAACCCTAATTGGATTAGAATAAGCCTAGGGAGGACGAAAATGACCTAAATGTTCAACCAATGACACAAAATGACACAAAATCACATATTGGATGCACTAGATTGGTTAAAAACCCTAATTGGATTAGAATAAGCCTACGGAGGACGAAAATGACCTAAATGTTCAACAAATGACACAAAATGACACAAAATCACATATTGGATGCACAAGATTGGTTAAAAACCCTAATTGGATTAGAATAAGCCTAGGGAGGACGAAAATGACCTAAATGTTCAACCAATGACACAAAATCACATATTGGATGCACATGATTGGTTAAAAACCCTAATTGGTTTAAAATAAGCCTAGGGAGGACGAAAATGACCTAAATGTTCAACCAATGACACAAAATCACATATTGGATGCACAAGATTGGTTAAAAACCCTAATTGGATTAGAATAAGCCTAGGGAGGACAAAAATGACCTAAATGTTCAACCAATGACACAAAATCACATATTGGATGCACAAGATTGGTTAAAAACCCTAATTGGATTAGAATAAGCCTAGGAAGGACGAAAATGACCTAAATGTTCAACCAATGACACAAAATCACATATTGGATGCTCAAGATTGGTTAAAAACCCTAATTGGATTAGAATAAGCCTAGGGAGGACAAAAATGACCTAAATGTTCTACCAATGACACAAAATCACACAAAATCACATATTGGATGCTCAAGATTGGTTAAAAACCCTAATTGGATTAGAATAAGCCTAGGGAGGACAAAAATGACCTAAATGTTCTACCAATGACACAAAATCACACAAAATCACATATTGGATGCACAAGATTGGTTAAAAACCCTAATTGGATTAGAATAAGCCTAGCGAGGACGAAAATGACCTAATTGGATTACCAATGACACAAAATCACTTATTATATGCACAAGATTGGTTAAAAACCCTAATTGGATTAGAATAAGCCTAGGGAGGACAAAAATGACCTAAATGTTCAACCAATGACACAAAATGACACAAAATCACATATTGGATGCACAAGATTGGTTAAAAACCCTAATTGGATTAGAATTAGCCTAGGGAGGACGAAAATGACCTAAATGTTCAACCGATGACAAAAAATGACTCAAAATCACATATTGGATGCACAAGATTGGTTAAAAACCCTAATATGATTAGAATAAGCCTAGGGAGGACGAAAATGACCTAAATGTTCAACCAATGACACAAAATGACACAAAATCACATATTGGATGCACAAGATTGGTTAAAAACCCTAATTGGATTAGAATAAGCCTAGGGAGGACGAAAATGACCTAAATGTTCAACCAATGACACAAAATGACACAAAATCACATATTGGATGCAAAAGATTAGTTAAAAATCCTAATTGGATTAGAATAAGCCTAGGGAGGACGAAAATGACCTAAATGTTCAACCAATGACTCAAAATGACACAAAATCACATTTTGGATGCACAAGATTGGTTAAAAACCCTAATTGGATTAGGATAAGCCTAGGGAGGACGAAAATGAGTTAAATGTTCAACCAATGACACAAAATGATACAAAATCACATATTGGATGCACAAGATTTGTTAAAAACCCTAATTGGATTAGAATAAGCCTAGGGAGAACGAAAATGACCTAAATGTTCAACCAATGACACAAAATCACATATTGGATGCACAAGATTGGATAAAAACCCTAATTGGATTAGAATAAGCCTAGGGAGGATGAAAATGACCTAAATGTTCCACCGATGACACAAAATGACACAAAATCACATATTGGATGCACAAGATTGGTTAAAAACCCTAATTGGATTAGAATAAGCCTAGGGAGGACGAAAATGACCTAAATGTTCAACCAATGACACAAAATCACATATTGGATGCACAAGATTGGTTAAAAACCTTAATTGGATTAGAATAAGCCTAGGGAGGACAAAATTGACTTAAATGTTCAACCAATGACACAAAATGACACAAAATCACATATTGGATGCACAAGATTGGTTAAAAACCCTAATTGGATTAGAATAAGCCTAGGGAGGGCGAAAATGACGTAAATGTTCAACCAATGACACATAATGACACAAAATCACATATTGGATGCACAAGATTGGTTAAAAACACTAATTGGATTAGAATAAGCCTAGGGAAGACGAAAATGACCTAAATGTTCAACCAATGACACAAAAGGATACAAAATCACATATTGGATGCACAAGATTGGTTAAAAACCCTAATTGGATTAGAATAGGCCTGGGGAGGACGAAAATGACCTAAATGTTCAACCAATGACACAAAAGGACACAAAATCACATATTGGATGCACAAGATTGGTTAAAAACCCTAATTGGATTAGAATAAGCCGAGGGAGGACGAAAATGACCTAAATGTTCAACCAATGACACAAAAGGACACAAAATCACATATTGGATGCACAAGATTGGTTAAAAACCCTAATTGGATTAGAATAAGCCTAGGGAGGACGAAAATGACCTAAATATTCAACCAATGATACAAAATGACACAAAATAACATATTGGATCCACAAGATTGGTTAAAAAACTAATTGGATTAGAATAAGCTTAGGGAGGACGAAAATGACCTAAATGTTCAACCAATGACACAAAAGGACACAAAATCACATATTGGATGCACAAGATTGGTTAAAAACCCTAATTGGATTAGAATAAGCTTAGGGAGGACGAAAATGACCTAAATGTTCAAACAATGACACAAAAGGACACAAAATCACATACTGGATGCACAAGATTGGTTAAAAACCCTAATTGGATTAGAATAAGCCTAGGGAGGACGAAAATGACCTAAATGTTCAACCAATGACACAAAAGGACACAAAATCACATATTGGATGCACAAGATTGGTTAAAAACCCTAATTGGATTAGAATAGGCCTGGGGAGGACGAAAATGACCTAAATGTTCAACCAATGACACAAAATCACATATTGGATGCACAAGATTGGTTAAAAGCCCTAATTGGATTAGAATAAGCCTAGGGAGGACGAAAATGACCTAAATGTTCAACCAATGACACAAAATGACACAAAATCACATATTGGATGCACAAGATTGGTTAAAAACCCTAATTGGATTAGAATAAGCCTAGGGAGGACGAAAATGACCTAAATGTTCAACCAATGACACAAAATCACATATTGGATGCACAAGATTGGTTAAAATCCATAATTGCATTAGAATAAGCCTAGGGAGGACGAAAATGACCTAAATGTTCCACCAATGACACAAAATGACACAAAATCACATATCGGATGCACAAGATTGGTTAAAAACCCTAATTGAATTAGAATAAGCCTAGGGAGGCCGAAAATGACCTAAATGTTCAACCAATGACACAAAATGACACAAAATCACATATTGGATGCACAAGATTGGTTAAAAACCCTAATTGGATTAGAATAAGCCTAGGGAGGACGAAAATGACCTAAATGTTCAACCAATGACACAAAATCACATATTGGATGCACAAGATTGGTTAAAAACCCTAATTGGATTTGAATAAGCCTAGGGAGGACAAAAATGACCTAAATGTTCAACCAATGACACAAAATGACACAAAATCACATATTGGATGCACAAGATTGGTTAAAAACCCTAATTGGATTAGAATAAGCCTAGGGAGGACGAAAACGACCTAAATGTTCAACTAATGACACAAAATCACATATTGGATGCACAAGATTACTTAAAAACCCTAATTGGATTAGAATAAGCCTAGGGAGGACGAAAATGACCTAAATGTTCAACCAATGACACAAAATCACATATTGGATGCACAAGATTGGTTAAAAACCCTAATTGGATTACAATAAGCCTAGGGAGGACGAAAATGACCTAAATGTTCAACCAATGACACAAAATCACATATTGGATGCACAAGATTGGTTAAAAACCCTAATTGGATTAGAATAAGCCTAGGGAGGACGAAAATGACCTAAATATTCAAAAAATGACACAAAATCACATATTGGATGCACAAGATTGGTTAAAAACCCTAATTGGATTAGAATAAGCCTAGGGAGGACGAAAATGACCTAAATGTTCAACCAATGACACAAAATGACACAAAATCACATATTGGATGCACAAGATTGGTTAAAAACCCTAATTGGATTAGAATAAGCCTAGGAGGACGAAAATGAACTAAAAGTTTAGCCAATGACACAAAATGACACAAAATCACATATTGGATGCACAAGATTGGTTAAAAACCCTAATTGGATTAGAATAAGCCTAGGGAGGACGAAAATGACCTAAATGTTCAACCAATGACACAAAATCACATATTGGATGCACAAGATTGGTTAAAAACCCTAATTGGATTAGAATAAGCCTAGGGAGGACGAAATTGACCTAAAAGTTCAACCAATGACACAAAATCACATATTGGATGCACAAGATTGGTTAAAAACCCTAATTGGATTAGAATAAGCCTAGGGAGGACGAAAATGACCTAAATGATCAACCAATAACACAAAATGACACAAAATCACATATTGGATGCACATGATTGGTTAAAAACCATAATTGGATTAGAATAAGTCTAGGGAGGACGAAAATGACCTAAATGTTCAACCAATGACACAAAATGACACAAAATCACATATTGGATGCACAAGATTGGTTAAAAACCCTAATTGGATTAGAATAAGCCTAGGGAGGACGAAAATGACCTAAATGTTCAACCAATGACACAAAATCACATATTGGATGCACAAGATTGGTTATAAACCATAATTGGATTAGAATAAGCCTATGGAGGATGAAAATGACCTAAATGTCCAACCAATGACACAAAATGACAGAAAATCAGATATTGGATGCACAAGATTGGTTAAAAACCCTAATTGGAGTAGAATAAGCCTACGGAGGACGAAAATGACCTAAATGTGCAACAAATGACACAAAATGACACAAAATCACGTATTGGATGCACAAGATTGGTTAAAAACCCTAATTCGATTAGAATAAGCCTAGGGAGGACGAAAATGACCTAAATGTTCAACAAATGACACAAAATGACACAAAATCACATATTGGATGCACAAGATTGGTTAAAAACCCTAATTGGATTAGAATAAGCCTAGGGAGGACGAAAATGACCTAAATGTTCAACCAATGACACAAAATCACATATTGGATGCACAAGATTGGTTAAAAACCCTAATTGGATTAGAATATGCCTATCGAGGACGAAAATGACCTAAATGTTCAACCAATGACACAAAATGACACAAAATCACATATTGGATGCACAAGATTGGTTAAAAACCCTAATTGGATTAGAATAAGCCTAGGGAGGACGAAAATGACCTAAATGTTCAACCAATGACACAAAATCACATATTGGATGCACAAGATTAGTTAAAAACCTTAATTGGATTAAAATAAGCCTAGGGAGGACGAAAATGACCTAATTGTTCAACCAATGACACAAAATGACACAAAATCACACATTGGATGCACAAGATTGGTTAAAAACCTTAATTGGATTAGAATAAGCCTAGGGAGGACGAAAATGACCTAAATGTTCAACCAATGACACAAAATGACACAAAATCACATATTGGATGCACAAGATTGGTTAAAAACCTTAATTGGATTAGAATAAGCCTAGCGAGGAAGAAAATGACCTAAATGTTCAACCAATGACACAAAATGACACAAAATCACATATTGGATGCACAAGATTGGTTAAAAACCCTAATTGGATTAGAATAAGCCTAGGGAGGACGAAAATGACCTAAATGTTCAACCAATGACACAAAATCACATATTGGATGCACAAGATTGGTTAAAAACTCTAATTGGATTAAAAAGGGCATAGGCAGGACGAAAATGACCTAAATGTTTAACCAATGACACAAAATGACACAAAATCACACATTGGATGCACAAGATTGTATAAAAACCTTAATTGGATTAGAATAAGCCTAGGGAGGACGAAAATGACCTAAATGTTCAACCAATGACACAAAATGTCACAAAATCACATATTGGATGCACAAGATTGGTTAAAAACCCTAATTGGATTAGAATAAGCCTAGGGAGGACGAAAATGACCTAAATGTTCAACCAATGACACAAAATGATACAAAATCACATATTGGATGCACAAGATTGGTTAAAAACCCTAATTGGATTAAAATAAGCCTAGGGAGGACGAAAATGACCTAAATGTTCAACCAATGACACAAAATGACACAAAATCACATATTGGATGCACAAGATTGGTTAAAAACCCTAATTGGATTAGAATAAGCCTAGGGAGGACGAAAATGACCTAAATGTTCAACCAATGACACAAAATCACATATTGGATGCACAAGATTGGTTAAAAACCCTAATTGGATTAGAATAACCCTAGGGAGGACCAAAATGACCTAAATGTTCAACCAATGACACAAAATCACATATTGGATGCACAAGATTGGTTAAAAACCCTAATTGGATTACAATAAGCCTAGGGAGGACGAAAATGACCTAAATGTTCAACCAATGACACAAAATGACACAAAATCACATATTGGATGCACAATATTGGTTAAAAACCCTAATTGGATTAGAATAAGCCTAGGGAGGACGAAAATGACCTAAATGTTCAACCAATGACACAAAATCACATATTGGATGCAGAAGATTTGTTAAAAACCCTAATTGGATTAGAATAAGCCTAGGGAGGACGAAAATGACCTAAATGTTCAACCAATGACACAAAATCACATATTGGATGCACAAGATTGGTTAAAAACCCTAATTGGATTAGAATAAGCCTAGGGAGGACGAAAATGACCTAAATGTTCAACCAATGACACAAAATGACACAAAATCACATATTGGATGCACAAGATTGGTTAAAAACCCTAATTGGATTAGAATAAGCCTTGGGAGAACGAAAATGACAAAAATTTTCAACGAATGACACAAAATCACATATTGGATGCACAAGATTGGTTAAAAATCCTAATTGGATTAGAATAAGCCTAGGGAGGACGAAAATGACCTAAATGTTCAACCAATGACACAAAATGACAAAAAATCACATATTGGATGCACAAGATTGGTTAAAAACCCTAATTGGATTAGAATAAGCCTAGGGAGGACGAAAATGACCTAAATGTCAAACCAATGACACAAAATGACACAAAATCACGTATTGGATGCACAAGATTGGTTAAAAACCCTAATTGGATTAGAATAAGCCTAGGGAGGACGAAAATGACCTAAATGTTCAACCAATAACACAAAGTGACAAAAAATCACATATTGGATACACAAGATTGGTTAAAAACCCTAATTGGATTAGAATAAGCCTAGGGAGGACGAAAATGACCTAAATGTTCAACCAATGACACAAAATGACACAAAATCACATATTGGATGCACAAGATTGGTTAAAAACCCTAATTGGATTGGAATAAGCCTAGGGAGGACGAAAATGACGTAAATGTTCAACCAATGACACAAAATGACACAAAATCACATATTGGATGCACAAGATTGGTTAAAAACCCTAATTGGATTAGAATAAGCCTAGGGAGGACGAAAATGACGTAAATGTTCAACCAATGACACAAAATGACACAAAATCACATATTGAATGCACAAGATTGGTTAAAAACCCTAATTGGATTAGAATAAGCCTAGGGAGGACGAAAATGACCTAAATGTTCAACCAATGACACAAAAGGACACAAAATCACATATTGGATGCACAAGATTGGTTAAAAACCCTAATTGGATTAGAATAGGCCTGGGGAGGACGAAAATGACCTAAATGTTCAACCAATGACACAAAAGGACACAAAATCACATATTGGATGCACAAGATTGGTTAAAAACCCTAATTGGATTAGAATAAGCCTAGGGAGGGTGAAAATGACGTAAATGTTAAACCAATGACACATAATGACACAAAATCACATATTGGATGCACAACATTGGTTAAAAACCTAATTGGATTAGAATAAGATTAGGGAGGACGTAAATGACCTAAATGGTCAACCAATGACACAAAAGGACACAAAATAACATATTGGATGCACAAGATTGGTTAAAAACCTAATTGGATTAGAATAAGATTAGGGAGGACGTAAATGACCTAAATGTTCAACCAATGACACAAAAGGACACAAAATCACATATTGGATGCACAAGATTGGTTAAAAACCCTAATTGGATTAGAATAGGCCTGGGGAGGACGAAAATGACCTAAATGTTCAACCAATGACACAAAAGGACACAAAATCACATATTGGATGCACAAGATTGGTTAAAAGCCCTAATTGGATTAGAATAAGCCTAGGGAGGACGAAAATGACCTAAATGTTCAACCAATGACACAAAATGACACAAAATAACATATTGGATGCACAAGATTGGTTAAAAACCTAATTGGATTAGAATAAGATTAGGGAGGACGTAAATGACCTAAATGTTCAACCAATGACACAAAAGTACACAAAATCACATATTGGATGCACTAGATTGGTTAAAAACCCTAATTGGATTAGAATAAGCCTAGGGAGGACGAAAATGACGTAAATGTTCAACCAATGACACAAAAGGACACAAAATCACATATTGGATGCACAAGATTGGTTAAAAACCCTAATTGCATTAGAATAGGCCTGGGGAGGACGAAAATGACCTAAATGTTCAACCAATGACACAAAAGGACACAAAATCTCATATTGGATGCACAAGATTGGTTAAAAGCCCTAATTGGATTAGAATAAGCCTAGGGAGGACGAAAATGACCTAAATGTTCAACCAATGACACAAAATGACACAAAATCATATATTGGATGCACAAGATTGGTTAAAAACCCTAAGTGGATTAGAATAAGCCTAGGGAGGACGAAAATGACCTAAATGTTCAACCAATGACACAAAATCACATATTGGATGCACAAGATTGGTTAAAAACCCTAAGTGGATTAGAATAAGCCTAGGGAGGACGAAAATGACCTAAATGTTCAATCAATGACACAAAATCACATATTGGATGCACAAGATTGGTTAAAAACCCTAATTGGATTAGAATAAGCCTAGGGAGGACGAAATTGACCTAAATGTTCAACGAATGACACAAAATGACACAAAATCACATATTGGATGCACAAGATTGGTTAAAAACCCTAATTGGATTAGAATAAGCCTAGGGAGGACGAAAATGACGTAAATGTTCAACCAATGACACAAAATGACACAAAATCACATATTGGATGCACAAGATTGGTTAAAAACACTAATTGGATTAGAATAAGTCTAGGGAGGACGAAAATGACGTAAATGTTCAACCAATGACACAAAATGACACAAAATCACATATTGAATGCACAAGATTGGTTAAAAACCCTAAGTGGATTAGAATAAGCCTAGGGAGGACGAAAATGACCTAAATGTTCAACCTATGACACAAAATGACACAAAATCACATATTGGATGCACAAGATTGGTTAAAAACCTAATTGGATTAGAATAAGCCTAGGGAAGACGAAAATGACCTAAATGTTCAACCAATGACACAAAATCACATATTGGATGCACAAGATTGGTTAATAACCCTAATTGGATTAGAATAAGCCTAGGGAGGACGAAATTGACTTAAATGTTCAACCAATGACACAAAATGACACAAAATCACATATTGGATGCACAAGATTGGTTAAAAACCCTAATTGGATTAGAATAAGCCTAGGGAGGGCGAAAATGACGTAAATGTTCAACCAATGACACATAATGACACAAAATCACATATTGGATGCACAAGATTGGTTAAAAACACTAATTGGATTAGAATAAGCCTAGGGAAGACGAAAATGACCTAAATGTTCAACCAATGACACAAAAGGATACAAAATCACATATTGGATGCACAAGATTGGTTAAAAACCCTAATTGGATTAGAATAGGCCTGGGGATGACGAGAATGACCTAAATGTGCAACCAATGTTACAAAATGACACAAAATCACATATTGGATGCACAAGATTGGTTAAAATCCCTAATTGGATTAGAATAAGCCTAGGGAGGACGAAAATGACCTAAATGTTCAACCAATGACACAAAATCACATATTGGATGCACAAGATTGGTTAAAAACCCTAATTGGATTACAATAAGCCTAGGGAGGACGAAAATGACCTAAATGTTCAACCAATGACACAAAAGGATACAAAATCACATATTGGATGCACAAGATTGGTTAAAAATACTAATTGGATTAGAATAAGCTTGGGGATGACGAAAATGACCTAAATGTTCAACCAATGATACAAAATGACACAAAATCACCTATTGGATGCACAAGATTGGTTAAAAACCCTAATTGGATTAGAATAAGCCTAGGGAGGACGAAATTGACTTAAATGTTCAACCAATGA
>JBBPBQ010000008.1:7843060-7858128 GCA_037974755.1 Cicer yamashitae | reverse complement strand
ATGACACAAAATCACATATTGGATGCACAAGATTGGTTAAAAACCCTAATTGGATTAGAATAAGCCTAGGGAGGACGAAAATGACTTAAATGTTCAACCATTGACACAAAATGACACAAAATCATATTTTGGATGCACAAGATTGGATGCACAAGATTGGTTAAAAACCCTAATTGGATTAGAATAGGCATGGGGAGGACGAAAATGACCTAAATGTTCAACCAATGACACAAAAGGACACAAAATCACATATTGGATGCACAAGATTGGTTAAAAACCCTAATTGGTTTAGAATAAGCCTGGGGAGGACGAAAATGACCTAAATGTTCAACCAATGACACAAAAGGACACAAAATCACATGTTGGATGCACAAGATTGGTTAAAAACCCCAATTGGAATAGAATAAGCCTGAGAGGACGAAAATGAACTAAATGTTCAACCAATGATACAAAATGACACAAAATCACATATTGGATGCACAAGATTGGTTAAAAACCCTAATTGGATTAGAATAAGCCTATGGAGGACGAAAATGACGTAAATGTTCAACCATTGACACAAAATGACACAAAATCATATATTGGATGCACAAGATTGGTTAAAAACCCTAAGTAGATTAGAATAAGCCTAGGGAGGACGAAAATGACCTAAATGTTCAACCAATGACACAAAATCACATATTGGATGCACAAGATTGGTTAAAAACCCTAATTGGATTAGAATAAGCCTAGGGAGGACGAAAATGACCTAAATGTTCAACCAATGACACAAAAGGATACAAAATCACATATTGGATGCACAAGATTGGTTAAAAACCCTAAGTGGATCAGAATAAGCCTAGGGAGGACGAAAATGACCTAAATGTTCAACCAATGACACAAAATCACATATTGGATGCACAACATTGGTTAAAAACCCTAATTGGATTAGAATAAGCCTAGGGAGGACGAAATTGACTTAAATGTTCAACCAATGACACAAAATGACACAAAATCACATATTGGATGCACAAGATTGGTTAAAAACCCTAATTGGATTAGAATAAGCCTAGGGAGGGCGAAAATGACGTAAATGTTCAACCAATGACACATAATGACACAAAATCACATATTGGATGCACAAGATTGGTTAAAAACCCTAATTGGATTAGAATAAGCCTAGGGAGGACGAAAATGACCTAAATGTTCAACCAATGACACAAAAGGATACAAAATCACATATTGGATGCACAAGATTGGTTAAAAACCCTAAGTGGATTAGAATAAGCCTAGGGAGGACGAAAATGACCTAAATGTTCAACCAATGACACAAAATCACATATTGGATGCACAACATTGGTTAAAAACCCTAATTGGATTAGAATAAGCCTAGGGAGGACGAAATTGACTTAAATGTTCAACCAATGACACAAAATGACACAAAATCACATATTGGATGCACAAGATTGGTTAAAAACACTAATTGGATTAGAATAAGCCTAGGGAGGACGAAAATGACCTAAATGTTCAACCAATGACACAAAATGACACAAAATCACATATTGGATGCACAACATTGGTTAAAAACCGTAATTGGATTACAATAAGCCTAGGGAGGACGAAAATGACCTAAATGTGCAACCAATGACACAAAATCACATATTGGATGCACAAGATTGGTTAAAAACCCTAATTGGATTAGAATAAGCCTAGGGAGGACGAAAATGACCTAAATGTTCAACGAATGACACAAATTGACACAAAATCGCATACGGGATGCACAACATTGGATTAGAATAAGCCTAGGGAGGACGAAAATGACCTAAATGTTCAACCAATGACACAAAATCACATATTGGATGCACAAGATTGGTTAAAAACCCTAATTGGATTAGAATAAGCCTAGGGAGGACGAAAATGACCTAGATGTTCAACCAATGACACAAAATGACACAAAATCACATATTGGATGCTCAATATTGGTTAAAAACCCTAATTGGATTAGAATAAGCCTAGGGAGGACGAAAATGACCTAAATGTTCAACCAATGACACAAAATCACATATTGGATGCACAAGATTGGTTAAAAACCCTAATTGGATTAGAATAAGCCTAGGGAGGACGAAAATGACCTAAATGTTCAACCAATGACACAAAATCACATATTGGATGCACAAGATTGGTTAAAAACCCTAATTGGATTAGAATAAGCCTAGGGAGGACGAATATGACCTAAATGTTTAACCAATGACACAAAATGACACAAAATCACATATTGGATGCACAAGATTGGTTAAAAACCCTAATTGGATTAGAATAAGCCTAGGGAGGACGAAAATGACCTAAATGTTCAACCAATGACACAATCACATATTGGATGCACAAGATTGGTTAAAAACGCTAATTGGATTAGAATAAGCCTAGGGAAGACGAAAATGACCTAAATGTTCAACCAATGACACAAAATCACATATTGGATGCACAAGATTGGTTAAAAACCCTAATTGGATTAGAATAAGCCTAGGGAGGACGAAAATGACCTAAATGTTCAACCAATGACCCTAAATGACACAAAATGACATATTGGATTCACAAGATTGGTTAAAAACCCTAATTGGATTAGAATAAGCCTAGGGAGGACGACAATGACCTAAATGTTCAACCAATGACACAAAATGACACAAAGTCACATATTGGATGCAGAAGATTGGTTAAAAACCCTAATTGGATTAGAATAAGCCTAGGGAGGACGAAAATGGTTTAAATGTTCAACCAAAGACACAAAATGACACAAAAAGACACAAAATCACATATTGGATGCACAAGATTGGTTAAAAAGCCTAATTGGATTAGAATAAGCCTAGGGAGGACGAAAATGACCTAAATGTTCAACCAATGACACAAAATCACATATTGGATGCACAAGATTGGTTAAAAACCCTAATTGGATTAGAATAAGCCTAGGGAGGACGAAAATGACCTAAATGATTAACCAATGACACAAAATCACATATTGGATGCACAAGATTGGTTAAAAACCCTAATTGGATTAGAATAAGCCTAGGGAGGACGAAAATGACCTAAATGTTCAACCAATGACACAAAATCACATATTGGATGCACAAGATTGGTTAAAAACCCTAATTGGATTAGAATAAGCCTAGGGAGGACGAAAATGACCTAAATGTTCAACCAATGACACAAAATCACATATTGGATGCACAAGATTGGTTAAAAACCCTAATTGGATTAGAATAAGCCTAGGGAGGACAAAAATGACCTAAATATTCAACCAATGACAAAAAATCACATATTGGATGCACAAGATTGGTTAAAAACCCTAATTGGATTAGAATAAGCCTAGGGAGGACGAAAATGACCTAAATGTTCAACCAATGACACAAAATCACATATTGGATGCACAAGATTGGTTAAAAACCCTAATTGGATTAGAATAAGCATATGGAGGACGAAAATGACCTAAATGTTGAACCAATGACACAAAATGACACAAAATCACATATTGGGTGCACAAGATTGGTTAAAAACCCTAATTCGATTAGAATAAGCCTATTGTGGACGAAAATGACCTAAATGTTCAACCAATGACACAAAATCACTTATTGGATGCACAAGATTGGTTAAAAACCCTAATTGGATTAGAATAAGCCTATGGAGGACGAAAATGACCTAAATGTTCAACCAATGACACAAAATGACACAAAATCACATATTGGATGTACAAGATTGGTTAAAAACCCTAATTGGATTAGAATAAGCCTAGGGAGGACGAAAATGACCTAAATGTTCAACCAATGACACAAAATCACATATTGGATGCACAAGATTGGTTAAAAACCCTAATTGGATTAGAATAAGCCTAGGGAGGACGAAAATGACCTAAATGTTCAACCAATGATACAAAATGACACAAAATCACATATTGGATGCACAAGGATGGTTAAAAACCCTAATTGGATTAGAATAAGCCTAGGGAGGACGAAAATGACCTAAATGTTCAACCAATGACACAAAATGACACAAAATCACATATTGGATGCACAAGATTGGTTAAAAACCCTAATTGGATTAGAATAAGCCTCGGGAAGACGAAAATGACCTAAATGTTCAACCAATGACACAAAATGACACAAAATCACATATTGGATGCACAAGATTGGTTAAAAACCCTAATTGGATTAGAATAAGCCTAGGGAGGACGAAAATGACCTAAATGTTCAACAAATGACACAAAATGACACAAAATCACATATTGGATGGACAAGATTGGTTAAAAACCCTAATTGGATTAGAATAAGCCTAGGGAGGACGAAAATGACCTAAATGTTCAACCAATGACACAAAATGACACAAAATCACATATTGGATGCACAAGATTGGTTAAAAACCCTAAGTGGATTAGAATAAGCCTAGACAGGACGAAAATTACCTAAATGTTCAACCAATGACACAAAATCACATATTGGATGCACAGGATTGGTTAAAAACCCTAATTGGATTAGAATAAGCCTGGGGATGACGAAAATGACCTTAATGTTCAACCAATGACACAAAATGACACAAAATCACAAATTGGATGTACAAGATTGGTTAAAAACCATAATTGGATTAGAATAAGCCTGGGGAGGACGAAAATGACCTAAATGGTCAACCAATGACACAAAAGGACACAAAATCACATATTGGATGCACAAGATTGATTAAAAACCCTAATTGGATTAGAATAAGCCTAGGGAGGACGAAAATGACCTAAATGTTCAACCAATGACACAAAATGACACAAAATCACATATTGGATGCACAAGATTGGTTAAAAACCCTAATTGGATTAGAATAAGCCTAGGGAGAACGAAAATGACCTAAATGTTAGACCAATGACACAAAATCACATATTGGATGCACAAGATTGGTTAAAAATCCTTATTGGATTAGAATAAGCCTAGGGAGGACGAAAATGACCTAAATGTTCAACCAATGACACAAAATCACATATTGGATGCACAAGATTGGTTAAAAACCCTAATTGGATTAGAATAAGCCTAGGGAGGACGAAAATGACCTAAATGTTCAACCAATGACACATAATCTCATATTGGATGCACAAGATTGGTTAAAAACCCTAATTGGATTAGAATAAGCCTAGGGAGGACGAAAATGACCTAAATGTTCAACCAATGACACAAAATGACACAAAATCACATATTGGATGCACAAGATTGGTTAAAAACCCTAATTGGAATAGAATAAGCCTAGGGAGGACGAAAATGACGTAAATGTTCAACCAATGACACAAAATTACATATTGGATGCACAAGATTGGTTAAAACCCTAATTGGATTAGAATAAGCCTAGGGAGGACGAAAATGACCTAAATGTTCAACCAATGACACAAAATCACATATTGGATGCACAAGATTGGTTAAAAACCCTAATTGGATTAGAATAAGCCTAGGGAGGACGAAAATGACCTAAATGTTCAACCAATGACAACAAATGACACAAAATCACATATTGGATGCACAAGATTGGTTAAAAACCCTAATTGGATTAGAATAAGCCTAGGGAGGACGAAAATGACCTAAATGTTCAACCAATGACACAAAATCACATATTGGATGCACAAGATTGGTTAAAAACCCTAATTGGATTAGAATAAGCCTAGGGAGGACGAAGATGACCTAAATGTTCAACCAATGACATAAAATCACATATTGGATGCACAAGATTTGTTAAAAACCCTAATTGGATTAGAATAAGCCTAGGGAGTACGAAAATGACATAAATGTTCAACCAATAACACAAAATGACACAAAATCACATATTGGATGCACAAGATTGGTTAAAAACTCTAGTTGGATTAGAATAAGCATAGGGAGGACGAAAATGACCTAAATGTTCAACCAATGACACAAAATCACATATTGGATGCACAAGATTGGTTAGATACCCTAATTGGATTAGAATAAGCCTAGGGAGGACGAAAATAACCTAAATGTTCAACCAATGACACAAAATGACACAAAATCACATTTGGTTGCACAAGAATGGTTAAAAACCCTAATTGGATTAGAATAAGCCTAGGGAGGACGAAAATGACCTAAATGTTCAACCAATGACACAAAATCACATATTGGATGCACAAGATTGGTTAAAAACCCTAATTGGATTAGAATAAGCCTAGGGAGGACGAAAATGACCTAAATGTTCAACCAATGACACAAAATGACACAAAATCACATGTTGGATGCACAAGATTGCTTAAAAACCCTAATTGGATTAGAATAAGCCTAGGGAGGACGAAAATGACCTAAATGTTCAACCAATGACACAAAATGACACAAAATCACATATTGGATGCACAAGATTGGTTAAAAACCGTAATTGGATTAGAATAAGCCTAGGGAGGACGAAAATGACCTAAATGTTCAACCAATGACACAATATCACATATTGGATGCACAAGATTGGTTAAAAAACCTAATTGGATTAGAATAAGCCTAGGGAGGACAAAAATGACCTAAATGTTCAACCAATGACACAAAATGACTTATTATATGCACAAGATTGGTTAAAAACCCTAATTGGATTAGAATAAGCCTAGGGAGGACGAAAATGACCTAAATGTTCAACCAATGACACAAAATCACATATTGGATGCACAAGATTGGTTAAAAACCCTAATTGGATTAGAATAAGCCTAGGGAGGACAAAAATTACCTAAATGTTCAACCAATGATACAAAATGACACAAAATCACATAATGGATGGACAAGATTGGTTAAAAACCCTAATTGGATTAGAATAAGCCTAGGAGGACAAAAATGAGCTAAATGTTCAACCAATGACACAAACTCACATATTGGATGCACAAGATTGGTTAAAAACCCTAATTGGATTAGAATAAGCCTAGGGAGGACGAAAATGACCTAAATGTTCAACCAATGACACAAAATGGCACAAAATCACATATTGGATGCACAAGATTGGTTAAAAACCCTAATTGGATTAGAATAAGGCTAGGGAGGACGAAATTGACCTAAATGTTCAACCAATGACACAAAATGACACAAAATCACATATTGGATGCACAAGATTGGTTAAAAACCCTAATTGGATTAGAATAAGCCTAGGGAGGACGAAATTGACCTAAATGTTCAACCAATGACACAAAAGGATACAAAATCACATATTGGATGCACAAGATTGGTTAAAAACCCTAAGTGGATTAGAATAAGCCTAGGTAGGACGAAAATAACCTAAATGTTCAACCAATGACACAAAATCACATATTGGATGCACAACATTGGTTAAAAACCCTAAGTGGATTAGAATAAGCCTAGACAGGACGAAAATGACCTAAATGTTCAACCAATGACACAAAATCACATATTGGATGCACAGGATTGGTTAAAAACCCTAATTGGATTAGAATAAGCCTAGGGATGACGAAAATGACCTTAATGTTCAACCAATGACACAAAATGACACAAAATCACAAATTGGATGTACAAGATTGGTTAAAAACCATAATTGGATTAGAATAAGCCTGGGGAGGACGAAAATGACCTAAATGGTCAACCAATGACACAAAAGGACACAAAATCACATATTGGATGCACAAGATTGGTTAAAAACCCTAATTGGATTAGAATAGGCCTGGGGAGGACGGAAATGACCTAAATGTTCAACCAATGACACAAAAGGACACAAAATCACATATTGGATGCACAAGATTGGTTAAAAGCCCTAATTGGATTAGAATAAGCCTAGGGAGGACGAAAATGACCTAAATGTTCAACCAATGACACAAAATGACACAAAATAACATATTGGATGCACAAGATTGGTTAAAAACCTGATTGGATTAGAATAAGATTAGGGAGGACGTAAATGACCTAAATGTTCAACCAATGACACAAAACTACACAAAATCACATATTGGATGCACAAGATTGGTTAAAAACCCTAATTGGATTAGAATAAGCCTAGGGAGGAAGAAAATGACCTAAATGTTCAACAAATGACACAAAAGGACACAAAATCACATATTGGATGCACAAGATTGGTTAAAAACCCTAATTGGATTAGAATAAGCCTATGGAGGACGAAAATGACGTAAATGTTCAACCATTGACACAAAATGACACAAAATCATATATTGGATGCACAAGATTGGTTAAAAACCCTAAGTGGATTAGAATAACCCTAGGGAGGACGAAAATGACCTAAATGTTCAACCAATGACAAAAAATCACATATTGGATGCACAAGATTGGTTAAAAACCCTAATTGGATTAGAATAAGCCTAGGGAGGACGAAAATGACCTAAATGTTCAACCAATGACACAAAAGGATACAAAATCACATATTGGATGCACAAGATTGGTTAAAAATACTAATTGGATTAGAATAAGCTTGGGGATGACGAAAATGACCTAAATGTTCAACCAATGATACAAAATGACACAAAATCACCTATTGGATGCACAAGATTGGTTAAAAACCCTAATTGGATTAGAATAAGCCTAGGGAGGACGAAATTGACTTAAATGTTCAACCAATGACACAAAATGACACAAAATCACATATTGGATGCACAAGATTGGTTAAAAACCCTAATTGGATTAGAATAAGCCTAGGGAGGGTGAAAATGACCTAAATGTTCAACCAATGACACATAATGACACAAAATCACATATTGGATGCACAAGATTAGTTAAAAACACTAATTGGATTAGAATAAGCCTAGGGAGGACGAAAATGACCTAAATGTTCAACCAATGACACAAACTGACACAAAATCACATATTGGATGTACAAGATTGGTTTAAAACCCTAAGTGGATTAGAATAAGCCTAGACAGGACGAAAATGACCTCAATGTTCAACCAATGACACAAAATCACATATTGGATGCACAGGATTGGTTAAAAACCCTAATTGGATTAGAATAAGCCTGGGGATGACGAAAATGACCTTAATGTTCAACCAATGACACAAAATGACACAAAATCACAAATTGGATGTACAAGATTGGTTAAAAACCATAATTGGATTAGAATAAGCCTGGGGACGACGAAAATGACCTAAATGGTCAACCAATGACACAAAAGGACACAAAATCACATATTGGATGCACAAGATTGGTTAAAAACCCTAATTGGATTAGAATAAGCCTATGGAGGACGAAAATGACGTAAATGTTCAACCATTGACACAAAATGACACAAAATCACATATTGGATGCACAAGATTGGTTAAAAACCCTAATTGGATTAGAATAAGCCTAGGGAGGACGAAATTGACCTAAATGTTCAACCAATGACACAAAAGGATACAAAATCACATATTGGATGCACAAGATTGGTTAAAAACCCTAAGTGGATTAGAATAAGCCTAGGGAGGACGAAAATAACCTAAATGTTCAACCAATGACACAAAATCACATATTGGATGCACAACATTGGTTAAAAACCCTAAGTGGATTAGAATAAGCCTAGACAGGACGAAAATGACCTAAATGTTCAACCAATGACACAAAATCACATATTGGATGCACAGGATTGGTTAAAAACCCTAATTGGATTAGAATAAGCCTAGGGATGACGAAAATGACCTTAATGTTCAACCAATGACACAAAATGACACAAAATCACAAATTGGATGTACAAGATTGGTTAAAAACCATAATTGGATTAGAATAAGCCTGGGGAGGACGAAAATGACCTAAATGGTCAACCAATGACACAAAAGGACACAAAATCACATATTGGATGCACAAGATTGGTTAAAAACCCTAATTGGATTAGAATAAGCCTATGGAGGACGAAAATGACGTAAATGTTCAACCATTGACACAAAATGACACAAAATCACATATTGGATGCACAAGATTGGTTAAAAACCCTAATTGGATTAGAATAAGCCTAGGGAGGACGAAATTGACCTAAATGTTCAACCAATGACACAAAAGGATACAAAATCACATATTGGATGCACAAGATTGGTTAAAAACCCTAAGTGGATTAGAAAAAGCCTAGGGAGGACGAAAATAACCTAAATGTTCAACCAATGACACAAAATCACATATTGGATGCACAACATTGGTTAAAAACCCTAAGTGGATTAGAATAAGCCTAGACAGGACGAAAATGACCTAAATGTTCAACCAATGACACAAAATCACATATTGGATGCACAGGATTGGTTAAAAACCCTAATTGGATTAGAATAAGCCTGGGGATGACGAAAATGACCTTAATGTTCAACCAATGACACAAAATGACACAAAATCACAAATTGGATGTACAAGATTGGTTAAAAACCATAATTGGATTAGAATAAGCTTGGGGAGGACGAAAATGACCTAAATGGTCAACCAATGACACAAAAGGACACAAAATCACATATTGGATGCACAAGATTGGTTAAAAACCCTAATTGGATTAGAATAGGCCTGGGGAGGACGAAAATGACCTAAATGTTCAACCAATGACACAAAAGGACACAAAATCACATATTGGATGCACAAGATTGGTTAAAAGCCCAAATTGGATTAGAATAAGCCTAGGGAGGACGAAAATGACCTAAATGTTCAACCAATGACACAAAATGACACAAAATAACATATTGGATGCACAAGATTGGTTAAAAACCTAATTGGATTAGAATAAGATTAGGGAGGACGTAAATGACCTAAATGTTCAACCAATGACACAAAAGTACACAAAATCACATATTGGATGCACAAGATTGGTTAAAAACCCTAAGTGGATTAGAATAAGCCTAGGGAGGACGAAAATGACCTAAATGTTCAACCAATGACACAAAATCACATATTGGATGCACAACATTGGTTAAAAACCCTAATTGGATTAGAATAAGCCTAGGGAGGACGAAATTGACTTAAATGTTCAACCAATGACACAAAATGACACAAAATCACATATTGGATGCATAAGATTGGTTAAAAACCCTAATTGGATTAGAATAAGCCTAGGGAGGGCGAAAATGACCTAAATGTTCAACCAATGACACATAATGACACAAAATCACATATTGGATGCACAAGATTGGTTAAAAACACTAATTGGATTAGAATAAGCCTAGGGAGGACGAAAATGACCTAAATGTTCAACCAATGACACAAAATGACACAAAATCACATATTGGATGCACAAGATTGGTTAAAAACCCTAAGTGGATTATAATAAGCCTAGATAGGACGAAAATGACCTAAATGTTCAACCAATGACACAAAATCACATATTGGATGCACAGGATTGGTTAAAAACCCTAATAGGATTAGAATAAGCCTGGGGATGACGAAAATGACCTTAATGTTCAACCAATGACACAAAATGACACAAAATCACAAATTGGATGTACAAGATTGGTTAAAAACCCTAATTGGATTAGAATAAGCCTGGGGAGGACGAAAATGACCTAAATGGTCAACCAATGACACAAAAGGACACAAAATCACATATTGGATGCACAAGATTGGTTAAAAACCCTAATTGGATTAGAATAAGCCTAGGGACGACGAAAATGACCTAAATGTTCAACCAATGACACAAAATGACACAAAATCACATATTGGATGCACAAGATTAGTTAAAAACCCTAATTGGATTAGAATAGGCCTGGGGAGGACGAAAATGACCTAAATGTTCAACGAATGACACAAAAGGACACAAAATTACATATTGGATGCACAAGATTGGTTAAAAGCCCTAATTGGATTAGAATAAGCCTAGGGAGGACGAAAATGACCTAAATGTTCAACCAATGACACAAAATGACACAAAATAACATATTGGATGCACAAGATTGGTTAAAAACCTAATTGGATTAGAATAAGATTAGGGAGGACGTAAATGACCTAAATGTTCAACCAATGACACAAAAGTACACAAAATCACATATTGGATGCACAAGATTGGTTAAAAGCCCTAATTGGATTAGAATAAGCCTAGGGAGGACGAAAATGACCTAAATGTTCAACCAATGACACAAAATGACACAAAATCACATATTGGATGCACAAGATTGGTTAAAAACCCTAATTGGATTAGAATAGGCCTGGGGAGGACGAAAATGACCTAAATGTTCAACCAATGACACAAAATGACACAAAATCACATATTGGATGCCCAAGATTGGTTAAAAACCCTAATTGGATTAGAATAAGCCTAGGGAGGACGAAAATGACCTAAATGTTCAACCAATGACACAAAATCACATATTGGATGCACAAGATTGGTTAAAAACCCTAATTGGATTAGAATAAGCCTAGGAAGGTCGAAAATGACCTAAATGTTCAACCAATGACACAAAATGACACAAAATCACATATTGGATGCACAAGATTGGTTAAAAACCCTAATTGGATTAGAATAAGCCTAGGGAGGACGAAAATGACCTAAATGTTCAACCAATGACACAAAATCACATATTGGATGCACAAGATTGAATAAAAGCCCTAATCGGATTAGAATAAGCCTAGGGAAGACGAAAACGACCTAAATGTTCAACTGATGACACAAAATCACATATTGGATGCACAAGATTGGTTAAAAACCCCAATTGGATTAGAATAAGCCTAGGGAGGACGAAAATGACCTAAATGTTCAACCAATGACACAAAATGACACAAAATCACATATTGGATGCACAAGATTGGTTAAAAACCCTAATTGGATTAGAATAAGCCTAGGGAGGACGAAAATGACCTAAATGTTCAACCAATGACACAAAATGACGTATTGGGTGCACTAGTTTGGTTAAAAACCCTAATTGGATTAGAATAAGCCTAGGGAGAACGAAAATGACCTAAATGTTCAACCAATGACACAAAATGACACAAAATCACATATTGGATGCACAAGATTGGTTAAAAACCCTAATTGGATTAGAATAAGCCTAGGGAGGACGAAAATGACCTAAATGTTCAACCAATGACACAAAATGACACAAAATCACATATTGGATGCACAAGATTGGTTAAAAACCTTAATTGGATTAGAATAAGCCTAGGGAGGACGAATATGACCTAAATGTTCAACCAATGACACAAAATGACACAAAATCACATATTGGATGCACAAGATTGGTTAAAAACCCTAATTGGATTAGAATAAGCCTAGGGAGGACGAAAATGACCTAAATGTTCAACCAATGACACAAAATGACACAAAATCACATATTGGATGCACAAGATTGGTTAAAAATCCTAATTAGATTAAAATAACCCTAGGGAGGACGAAAATGACCTAAATGTTCAACCAATGACACAAAATGACACAAAATCACATATTGGATGCACAGGATTCGTGAAAAACCCTAATTGGATTAGAATAAGCCTGGGGAGGACGAAAATGACCTAAATGTTCAACCAATGACACAAAATGACACAAAATCACATATTGGATGCACAAGATTGGTTAAAAACCCTAATTGGATTAGAATAAGCCTAGGGAGGACGAAAATGACCTAAATGTTCAACCAATGACACAAAATTACATATTGGATGCACAAGACTGGTTAAAAACCCTAATTGGATTAGAATAAGCCTAGGGAGGACGAAAATGCCCTAAATGTTCAACAAATGACACAAAATGACACAAAATCACATATTGGATGCACAAGATTGGTTGAAAACCCTAATTGGATTAGAATAAGCCTAGGGAGGACGAAAATGACCAAAATGTTCAACTGATGACACAAAATCACATATTGGATGCACAAGATTGGTTAAAAACCCTAATCGGATTAGAATAAGCCTAGGGAGGACGAAAATGACCTAAATAATCAACCAATGACACAAAATGACACAAAATCACATATTGGATGCACAAGATTGGTTAAAAACCCTAATTAGATTAGAAAAAGCCTAGGGAGGATGAAAATGACCTAAATGTTCAACAATTGACAAAAAATCACATATTGGATGCACAAGATTGGTTAAAAACCGCAATTGTATTAGAATAAGCTTAGGGAGGACGAAAATGACTTAAATGTTCAACCAATGACACAAAATGACACAAAATCACATATTGGATGCACAAGATTGGTTAAAAACCCTAATTGGATTAGAATAAGCCTAGGGAGGACGAAAATGACCTAAATGTTCAACCAATGACACAAAATGACACAAAATCACATATTGGATGCACTAGATTGGTTAAAAACCCTAATTGGATTACAATAAGCCTAGGGAGGATGAAAATGACCTAAATGTTCAACCAATGACACAAAATGACACAAAATCACATATTGGATGCACAAGATTGGTTAAAAACCCTAATTGGATTAGAATAAGCCTAGGGAGGACGAAATTGACCTAAATGTTCAACCAATGACACAAAAGGACACAAAATCACATATTGGATGCACAAGATTGGTTAAAAACCCTAAGTGGATTAGAAAAAGCCTAGGGAGGACGAAAATAACCTAAATGTTCAACCAATGACACAAAATCACATATTGGATGCACAACATTGGTTAAAAACCCTAAGTGGATTAGAATAAGCCTAGACAGGACGAAAATGACCTAAATGTTCAACCAATGACACAAAATCACATATTGGATGCACAGGATTGGTTAAAAACCCTAATTGGATTAGAATAAGCCTGGGGATGACGAAAATGACCTTAATGTTCAACCAATGACACAAAATGACACAAAATCACAAATTGGATGTACAAGATTGGTTAAAAACCATAATTGGATTAGAATAAGCTTGGGGAGGACGAAAATGACCTAAATGGTCAACCAATGACACAAAAGGACACAAAATCACATATTGGATGCACAAGATTGGTTAAAAACCCTAATTGGATTAGAATAGGTCTGGGGAGGACGAAAATGACCTAAATGTTCAACCAATGACACAAAAGGACACAAAATCACATATTGGATGCACAAGATTGGTTAAAAGCCCAAATTGGATTAGAATAAGCCTAGGGAGGACGAAAATGACCTAAATGTTCAACCAATGACACAAAATGACACAAAATAACATATTGGATGCACAAGATTGGTTAAAAACCTAATTGGATTAGAAT